>MU382635.1:60641-479460 GCA_022495115.1 Xylaria castorea | reverse complement strand
TGCCTTAGTTGCTGCTTCCGCGTCGCTCCGGCCCCGGGCCCGCGGGCGCCCCGCTCCGGCGGCCGCGCCGGGCGCCGCCCCCCCCCCCCCCCCCCCTTAGGGTTCGGACGGGAGAGTTCATGAGTTATTGTTCGACGTCATAATGTCGATGTGCTTGAAAATAGCATGGAAATGGTAGAGTGTACATTAAGCACTGCCGCCAGGGGGGGTTTGGTACATTGCTTAACTCGTAATACGTCTTGTCATTCGTCTTCAAAAATAGAGGTAGGTTTAACGGCGTTGTGTAAGACAGGTATTCTCCGATCCAAAACATTTGGTCACTTTGATCTATCGCAGCGTTGAACATGTTCATTGGATCTTCGTATTTCATATTCTCTTGACTGCTATGCGTTGATGATAATGGCTCTCGCTGACGTGAATGATAGAGTGATACCACACTGAAAGTCCGGTACGCGTATGACTATGTTACAAATAACGACCATTGTATCATTTGATAAAGTCTCGTTTTGGAACAGAATAACCCCAGGCTGTCGCGGCCTGGGGTTGATTTCACCACAAGCCAGCCTTTAGCTCGTTCAGAAACAGCACCAGGGCAGCGTCTGCCTGCTCATCTCGAGCAAGCAGCTCGCGGAACCAGTTGGACATTCTGATCATGCTGCACTGGCACACGGGGAGGCCCGTGAAAACGTTGATGCCCCAGTTCGTCAGGCCCACGCCCTCCTCCAGCCACGGTTCCACCCGCTCGCATTCCTCGGGCGCCGCGAACACATTGACGAGGTCTATGGTGCCGCCCCCCGTACAACGCGGACAGACGCGCGCGTAGTATGTATACCCGAGCGTGACGATCCCGGCCATGAGGAGCGCGGGCATGAGGAGAGGGTTGAGACGGAGACGGCTGGCCGAATTCTCCAGCCCGAGCTCGGTAGAGACGATCCGTGCTATCTGCGCGCTGTGCCACACTGCCAGCCGCGCGACCTTGGAGACCTGCCAGGGCCGTATGGACGGATGCGGGTGTGCCTTCTGGTTAGGAGACGTACCGACAGGACGAATCTTATAGTAGCACCCCTGCAGCCCCCAGAGATCCGGTGGCGCTTGCAGTTTGAGCGATGTCATGTGCCATAGGAGCAAGGTTTGTGGGGTCATGTCATCCCCACGAGGTTTTGTGAAGTATTCTCGACGAAGCCTATATAGTGTTATGATTAATTAGTCGTTGTAGTACTCCATGACAACCGTCTAAGTAAGGTATCAGGCGCGAGATGGACGGTGAACTCACTGGATAGTTATCAGTATAATCAATGGCAGCATTCTATCATGATTGTAAGGGGGAATGGCATGACACTAACCTGGCAATCGCTTTCTAAGCCAGACATCCAAGTCATGAGATACTCCCGCCAGGTATTGCGGAGATCCTGAGAATGGGTCCGTGACTGTATATCATCGGGAACCGTGCGAAGCGCTTGGTGGCAGGCTTCCCAGGCACCGGACTGGATAGCGCACAGAATGAAATGGTAATCCATCTTGGTCCAAGATGAAGCCAAGGCGTTGTCGCGAGGAGCGCCGAACAAATCATGGACCCGAAAGCTGAACGATGTCTTCTTCCGCATCGCGGGCTCGGCATTTAATAGTTCGCGTCGTTCATCTTCGCTGGCCACATTAACCCAACATGTGGACTGAGAAAGAGGCATGGAAAGCTCTTGATACCGGACCAAGGGCGGAAAATCTATTAATGTAGCGAGGTACGCATCGAGACGCAGAATGGCGAAGGCCAGCCTAATAGCCGTCAGCTTG
Organism: Xylaria castorea; assembly: GCA_022495115.1. Classification (NCBI taxonomy): domain Eukaryota; kingdom Fungi; phylum Ascomycota; class Sordariomycetes; order Xylariales; family Xylariaceae; genus Xylaria; species Xylaria castorea. Next base: position 477,672 of record MU382635.1, on the reverse strand, counting down.
AGTGAGTGTTGTTGTTGTTGTTTGCGCTGAGAATTCACCTGTGGTACGCCTCCTCATGCTTTCCTCCGCAAGGAATATAGACCGATGTGTATAATATCCCTCGCTGGGGAGCGAAGATACCGGCAAATCTGCACGCAGCAACCAGAGTATTATGAACCCTTAGGGCTTTGAGCGCCATACCTTCCGTAGCCTGCTCAAATTTAGCAACAAGTTCTGGATTAAGCATAAATGGAGCAATAATTACAAGGCAGTATGTGCTATAGAGGACACACAAAGCCATCGCCTGTGATATCGGTAACGACGGGTTTGGGCCCTGAGACGAATCAGTCACCCCATGCAATAGACGGCTTCACAGAGTATGATGTACAAGCTGTCTTTCCACAATTTCATCAAACACCAACGGAAACAACGTTAGATGCTCCAGATCTCCTTCAAGCCAACTTGCAAGCATCATGATCGATGCCAGCAAAAGGTCTGGGCTTCCGTACGCCGCGACCGTTGAAGGTTGGAGTAATGGCCAGATCGGATGGATTCCAGTGAAGTATACGGAAAGACTCCTCTCTATGGTCCCGCGGTTTTGATTAATGTATTCCCCAAGCTTCGATTCTTCGGAGCCATGTGTCGAGCTTGACGGCGAGCTTGAAAGGTCGGAAGCCGGCTCCAGAACCGTGCCATCTGTGCTCACATTGGCCGTGCTCGTATTCGGTCGAACACAAGGCAGCGCCCTGCGCCGGCAAGATCCGCATGGGACGTCCTCGTCACATTTCGTCTTGCTCTCCCGGCAGTGGGTACAAGCGACGAAGTTACGCTTCGACTTGTAATACTGCGGGTGGAACTCAACGTGTCGCTTGAGGACATCACTATTGACTTCAGCATTTATAGATTTTTCTTCGTTGCGTTGCATGATGTTATTGTTACTTGGGTTGACGCATGGTTCACTCACCTTCGTGCGTACCGTCTACCACATATGTGGCACATATACTGTAGCTCAGTGTTGTGGGACTTGAGATGTCTTGTTAAATGCTCCTTTCGTCGAAATACCTTCTCACAGCCTGGAATGACACACTTAAATAGCCTCAGGGCTGTCGAAGACTCGGTTGCGCCATCTCCCGCAACAGGAGCTGGAGTTTGAAGCGATGTATTACTGGATTGGCTCATTGTATTGTCTCTTGGCATGAGGTGGAAACTCGCCTATTCGTCAGGTGGTCGGCAATGTGGGATATAGCGATTATAACATGAGTACTGTAAATACCGGACAAGACCGAATCGGAGAACGATGAGATTAGCAACCCAAGCGTCGCTATCTGAATAATCGATAGCGAGTAGTCATTGTTCAATGAAGCACTAATGCTGAAATTTCCTAAGACACTGCTGGCAAGAGAGGTGTTGAACTCGAGGGTCAAGCATGCTTACAAAATATCCCACCGGCGAATCAGGGAGGCATTCCCTATACGGTTAGTATCCCAAGCTAGCCGTAACGGCTATGTGGGATGCGCATGTGGGATAGGATATACCGGTACATGTGGGATAACGAGTGGGATGAGTACCTGTGCTGTGCCATGTTGCAGTCGGGTAAACCTATGGTGATCTGATAGCTATTAACCATGGAACGACCTGATCGCGTGCGTAAGCGAGTCATTGTGTCGCTAAATTGATGAGGTTCAAGCTCGTTTATAAAAGAGCAGCCTTGTCTCCTAATTGTGATATGGAGTAGCAAGCCATTATACATTACCACGAGTTTAACACAAATTCTATCCAGTCATCTATCCTCGTGTTGTCACATATCGCAGTTCCTTTCCTGGTCAGAATTAGCCTAACATGACTGCCATTAAAAATGTCGTCCTTGCTGGCGCTACGGGTAATCTAGGCCCCGCTATCCTGGAACAGTTGCTCAAGGCCGGATTCCAAGTCACAGTCTTGACTAGGCAGGGGAGCACACACGATCTTCCAGCATCTGTCACAGCAAAGCCAGTCGATTATGATTCCATCGAGTCTCTCACAGCCGCTCTTCAAGGTCAAGATGCCGTCGTCTCTACCCTCGGAACAGCGGGACTCCCCAAGCAACTCAACCTAGTCGAAGCTGCTGTGAAGGCTAGCGTCGAGCGTTTCATTCCCTCCGAATTCGGGTCCGATACGACGAATGCCAAAAACTCTGCTTTGGCTGTCTTCGGGCACAAGGTTGCTACTCACAAGGCACTAGCCAAAGAGGCGGCGAATGGAAACATATCTTACACAGCGATTATCACCGGTCCGTTCTTCGACTGGGGTCTGAAAGCCGGTCTACTCATCAACCCCAAGGAGAAGACCATTACGCTTTATGACGGTGGAGAGCGTCATTTCAGTACCACGACCCTCGAGAGCATTGGCAAGGCCGTCGTAGGCGTGCTAAAGAAGCCCGAGGAGACCAAGAACCGAACAGTATATGTGCAAGACGCAGCTCCCACTCTGAAGCAGCTCAAAGCTGTAGCCGAGAAGGTTACGGGGAGTACTTGGCAGGGCAAGGAAGTGTCAGTCGAGAATGATATACTCCCGCCCGCTTTCGCCGAGCTGAAGAAGGAGATCCCAGATCCCAGCAAGTTTGCTCTCCCTATGATCACTGCGTCAATTTGGGGAGAGGGATACGGCAGCCACTTTAAAAAGTTGGATAATGAGCTTTTGGGTCTAAGAGAGCTTACCGAAGCTGAGATTGAGGCTGTTGTCGCGGCCGCCACCAAATAGTTTATCGTTCGTGCTAGGGAATATCTTAGACTGAATGCAACTAGATGATATATTGTATTATCCGTTTACTTCGCTCTGGACTGAGTACTGGGTAAAAGTGCAAGTGAACCTTAGCGGATGGTCTGTTGGACTTACTGAGAAACGAACGATGTCGTTGAAGCTAACTACCCAGGTACGAATATATGTAGTATTGAAATGACGGATACCTACACTATGTTGAGATTGAATTTAGGTGCTTACCTACCAGAACTGGAAGCTCTTGATTTGGTTCTAGATTTACTTCTATTTTGATTCCTAGGCTAACTAACTAGTGGGCTTGAAGATGACGCTGTGGCGTGGAATTCAATGGCCGTTACGGGCACACCCAACAACGAATGCCGCTAAGGCTTCTAATTGCGTCATAGTTGTAAGAAGCCTTGAAGGAAACCGACTACTTACGCAAGCCGGATTCATCAGGGAACGGCTGATTTCTTCTCGAACAATTAATACAAATACAAATAATTAAATCTTGCAATCATCTTAATTTATAATGCGTCCATTTCCCGAAGCTCCATACGCAGGTGGTGGTGGGTTATCAATGCGTCGCAGGGTTTCATCCGTGTTGCAACCTCGACTAACTTGGCGATACATTCTTTCTGCCATTGTCGTATTCTACATCTTATACTGTTACCTCTTTTCCTTACCTCTTTTTACGAGCCCGTTGCCAATGTACAGCGGGCCGTACCCGGTCGGGAGTGTTGACGTTGAATCGCCTGTGTCACCACCCCGTGTTGTAGAAACGACCCGATTCAAGAATTCGCAGGAGAATGCATTCGAGCTGCAGACAGTCTTGTTCACTCTATATTACCCGGCCACCCATGGGAAGAGCCAACATGCAAAAAGGCACCATTGGGTATCAAGGCCAATTTCGGTGACTGCAAAGGGTTACGCCAAGTTCGCACACATCAGTAACCGCGTTACCAATGCGATCTTCACGGCCGCACTTCGCATCGTTGCTGGTGGGGTTAAAATTCCTGCCAAAGTTGATACACCACTAGCCGAGCAGGCTCCTCCTGTAGCAAGCCATCCGGACGGTCGACAGAGCCAAGAGTTGGAGAAAGTAGTGTCTATAGAAATAGATGGGCACCCGATCGTGGTCTTCTCTCATGGTATGGCTTCGAGCAGGACTGACTACACGCACTACGCCGGCGAGCTGGCATCACGTGGTTTTATCGTCGCTATGCTTGAGCATAGAGACGGCTCATGCCCGGGCTCGATTATCAAAAGGCCAGGCGAGCCCGATGAGGCAAAACTGACCTTCAGACGCTCCGAGGTCGAAACAGTGGACGGCGAAGAGCTGGAAGCCGACGAATTCAACCGAGTCCAGCTCAATTTCCGTGAAGCTGAGATCGAAGAGGCAGTAAGGGTGTTAAGGCAAATCAATGATGGGGAAGGCACCGACGTCTGGAAACAAAATCTTAGAAAGGAGGGTAAGGACTTGGACGAATGGACTGGACGGCTCAATGTCGACGAGATGATCATGGCTGGTCATAGTTTTGGCGCGACCGGCGCGCTCCAGGCTCTGAAGGGTGGACCAACCAAGGAAAGACCATTCATTGGCGCCATCGTTCTAGATCCCGGGAAACAAAGCGGCAGGCTGAATTATGATGTGCGCGTGCCGCTGTTGGTTGTCCACAGTAACTCATGGAGCAGCAAGCACAGCATTTTCTATGGACGAGCCCATTTTGACGTTGTTCGCAACCTCGTCGAGGAGAACAATAAGCGCGGAAACGCGTCATGGTTCATGACCTCACTCGGCACCTCTCATCCCTCTGTGACAGATGCGCCGATTCTTGAGCCAACACTTCTGAGTTGGACAACTGGAGCCAAGATCGACGTTTATGAGGGCTTGAGGCAATATGTTCACTTGTCTGAGGACTTCCTTTGGTTCTTGAAGAAAGAAGAAAAGCGAAACCTCCTCGCCGAGCAGGCCGAGTTCCCTGAGTACGACGCCGGCAAGGGTTTCGGTATGTGGAAACCTGGACAAGGAGATAATGAAGAGGAAGGAGGGCAGTGGTGGGACTGGAGAAAATACTGGCAGGTCCATGTTTCGCCTAACGAGATTCAAGCCCCGGGCATATTGGAAAAACAGGAGCTTTAAAAGGTCTACTATTCACCAGCTATTCGCCAGGCCCCTAAGACGAAGCTCTGGAGGGCTCTGTATCATACCTATTGTAATATCCTTTATACCATGAGGCGAAGTAAGTTGTTGCAAAGAGGATGCGTTATGAAGACATGGGGTGTTTATACAGACATATTTAAACGAACTGTAGATGAATGATATTTAAGAAGCTCCAGTGTTCCTTTAGTTGATCTAACAATTATCCAGTGTTAACGGATGGTTTCGAGAAGGGAGGAGTTGGACTTGGCTAGAACCGACAGTCACGTGAGCCCGCATCTCTTTCGTGTTGCCCCGCCAATGAACCTGCCTGCTTCCCTGTAGTTAGTCGAAATCCCCCACGTCATTCCTAATTGGATATCCAGCAACCTAAGTAAAGTCAAAACGCTTACTGTAGTTCTCTGTCAAAGCGCTAAACTACTCAATTGAAAAGCAACGGTTTTATCCTCTTTGCAGCACAGTGCACTTCAATCGTACTCACGCAACATCTATACTGATACCCAACTAAGAATTGCCTTATCTACAATGCCTACGACCAGACGATCCAGTGGAGGCGGTCGGTCCTTGGGGAAGCAGGCCACGCTGTCCTTCAACCACCGAGTGACCAAGTCCGTACCAAAGTCGGCCAAGAACCCCGTCTCTGCGCTTGCGAAGAGTCCTCTTGCGACACATGTCATTCATGCCGAGCCCGACGTCAAAGACGAGGTGGACGTCGACGTTGAAGAGAAGGTGCAGGTGGAGGCGCCTAAGCAAGTAGAGCCAGAGCGCGAAAAGACCGAAGCAGAGCTGCGCGCGGACAAGATCACAGATCGCCAGATTAGCCAGTACTGGCGCAACATAGAGAGCGAGCGTAAGACCAAGCGACTCCACCAAGGGGACCTGAGCCTCGCCGAGAAGATCCTTCGGTACTGGGATGTTAGTTCGCAATATGGAGTACGTGTGCATTCGTATTTTGTTCATGTGTGAGGGCTCTGCTAACAGAACATGCTTAGCCCTGCGTCGGTGTCAGTCGCCTCAAGCGCTGGCAGCGTGCTAACAGACTTGGTCTTAACCCGCCTGTTGAGGTTCTCGCTGTCCTGATGAAGGAGGAAACGAAAGGCACTGAGGGCATCGAGAGGGCGTACATCGATAACATCCTTAACTCAACAGCTGTTGGAGCTAGTTAATCCTAAACGCACACGCTAGTGAGTTGAGGTGTCTGTTTATGAGGACTTGTTGTTGCATATGACGAGATCTGGCTTAAAGATGCTTGGCTGTTATGGATTTCTGCGACGGCGCTTGGAGTTTGGAGGATTAAATTGCTTTTACTTTCAAGGATAATGACAGTGGCCAAACTTATTGACGCTATTTTACCTTCACCTCAGCATTTACAAGTGGTAACAGTATGTGGCTATTCTAATACGAAAGTGCTTTCCAAATCCCTTTGCCGGCCGAATTGAAGACAGTAGTCCCTCAGTACCAAATACTTCGCGTGCGGTGATGCGGCATAGTTTCCTTACCTTCAGCTTCCATCAACTTCATGGTATCATACAAGAAAAAGTCTATCAAGATCGCGTTGACCTTGGCCTCCGGGTGATGACGCTTAATTTCACGTCTGATGAGCTCGACGCACCAGATACTACAAGCTGCATTCCTAAGTGATTAACAAACTGATCATTTGGAGGCGGTGGCAGCAAGGCTAGACTCACCTCTAAGCTGCATCTCGTACTTGCTCCCACTTTCAATGGTTTCCTTCCTCGATATCAGCGCTTGCAGGGGTGGGCTATATCCAATACAGCCAAGTGTAGCCAGTATCTGTGGGACACGGTAATCGGCAAACATAGTGATTTTGTCGATGTCTCGGAAAGTGCCATATCCCTCCCCGTTGAAGCAACCCCAGATGTCCGCGACCAGAATCTGGGCGCGTTTGAGGAAACGGATGGGCCTACGTCGACCTTCGAATTGGAATTCATCTCTGAAGCATGAGAAATCTCGCGCGAGCAGGTTGACCAACGCGGCGGCCGAGCCGTTGGCAGCCTCAATGAGATTCGTAAAACTGCAGTTGTACTTCTGCAAGAAGCCGTGTTGTGCGTTGGTAACATGTTCATTTGGTATATTTTCTTTGGTGGGGTGACATGGTGGGGGTGGGAAACTCAACCTACTTCATATAGAACCTGACCAGCTTCCCGCAAACAGGTGAGACGGGCTTCCAGTAGCGGGATTTCTTCATCGGTGCATGAACGAAAGACATGCCGCAACGACTCTAGATTGCATTCTTCTTCGCTTTGCCAAAAGTGAGGGTCGGTAATGGGTATATCTTAAGTAAATAGCGAATTAACTAAGACGATCCTGTGTGAGACGACCATGTGAAAAGAAAGTGATGTGGTACGGTGGCTCGTTGTTTGCATAAAGATCCATCCACCTACCCTCTTCTAATGCTCGCTGGAGTGAAGCAACCAGGCTCCAGTATCCCGTCCAAGTCTTGTCTCGGTAGGAGACAGCGAAGCGTTCACCTTCCGGGCGGAGGGACCAGAAGGAGAAGTTGAGAAGATCCATGGTGAAGATGAAAGCGACGGTTGACTCATCTTTCGTCTTCGGGTGCAGTTCGTGTTCTGCCCAGGTCTCAGTGGAGTATTGTTTCTGCTGCATCTGTTCATATATATAAGCAGCCGCGTTCTTGGTTGCTCTCATGTCCAGAGCCACATCTATCGAGTTGTCGTAGACATATTCAGCCCCTTCCAAGACCCCTGTCTCGGGTTCCTCGTTCAGATTCAATTTTCCTTGCAAATGCTGTCTCAGAAGAGCCAGAAGCTCCGGGTCCGCCTCGTCATCCGACATCTTGCTCTCTGCGATTGAGAAAGCACTGTTCCGACGTTTGCGCCCAATCGTGTGGATGGCTATTTCGTGGGGTTTCGGGCACAGGGTGGAGCGCAACCGAGCAGGGAGAACAGAATATGAACGAAAATCGGGGGAAACGCGACCAAAATAAGGCAGACAATTGTCTATTCGGACAACGAATCTCTTGATCATACCTATAGTGATATGTGATTACGTAGCCTACATATGTAGGTGATGAGTTCCAATTCTCTACTTATCCCACTTGTCCCACTCCAAACTCTTCCCAAATCCAAAAAGATAATTTGGGGGATCATTCATTGATCATTAAAGAATGTACTGTAGTTATGTACATACTATAGGCCCTCCAATGACGCACAGCTTACGGGAGGTATTCACCAATCGCGTCAGCTCCCGCAATCCACCCCTGATGCACTCTAGGTACCTCGCACCGCCTAGATGCACTAAGAAGTTCTGACCCACAGTAAACCTGCGGCCTTGCGCAGCGCGTGTCATTGCGTAGCATATCTCTCTTGCCATGCGGTAGTGACATAGCGATCCGGCACAAGGAACCTCCAAAGCTGCACGTTTCTACCTGCATGCTCGGGTCATTGAATCACTTATTATCGGTCACAACCCCCTGCCCCTTCCACTCTGGATACATACCTTCCTATTGCAACGGGCAACGCTCCGAGGCTGAGAGTAGCGCAAACCACACGTTAGGTGTATGTTGCGCTCCCATCCTTCCGCTTCCCACTCATTCGATCTCATCTTATTAGGTATACATCCTCTTTCCTCAACTCTAATTCCTCTTGCCATCTTACTTTCCCTTGTCCTTTAAACTTTCTTCAACTAGTATCACATGCATCCACAACTTGTATCGCCGTGACAACATCTGGATCGCTCTGAACCATGGCGCCGGACCGTGACTCCTTCAATCGCCAGTCTTTCGGCCCCTCGCTCAACGCGAGCATCAAGCAGGTGCGTTTCCCGCATTTATTTAGGCTCGAATTCCTCGAATCGCATCCATATTACCTCTGTTCCAAGCTGTGACGATGCCCTCTCACCGTGCACCTACGATTGCGACCTCTCCCATCGAATCTACCGTGTTCCCCCTACTGCGCGCACACCTCGATCTTGTCCCGAGAGCCGCTTTCTCCATTACAACAGCCATCACGTAATAAACCGTCGTTTTGCGAAACAAGTCACCGCAAGTCTACCTCGAAACCAAATCGACTAACTGGGGTTATACAGGCACGAGTCCTTATGGTTGGCGCCGGCGGTATTGGTTGCGAACTCTTGAAGAACCTAGTCCTCACTGGCTTCGGCGAAGTCCATATCGTCGATCTCGACACAATTGATTTGAGCAACCTCAATCGCCAATTTCTATTCCGGCACGAGCACATCAAGAAATCGAAAGCTGAGGTATGGCGCAATTGGAACAGCAAAGAGTTCATAAGCAGCATGACATTATACTGATCTCTCAGACAGATAGCTAAAGAGGCAGCTCAAAGGTTTAATCCCAACGCGAAGATTGTTGCTTACCATGCAAACATTAAGGATGCGCAATTCAGCTTCGAATGGTTCAAGGCGTTTCGCCTGGTATTTAATGCGCTAGATAACCTCGAAGCAAGACGACATGTGAATAGAATGTGCTTAGCTGCCGACGTTCCCCTTATCGAGAGTGGAACTACGGGATTCAACGGCCAGGTACAAGTCATTAAGAAGGGTGTCACTGCATGCTACGACTGTACGGCCAAAGAAGTACCGAAGTCCTTCCCCGTCTGCACCATTCGGTCTACACCTAGTCAACCCATCCATTGCATTGTTTGGGGTAAGAGCTATCTTCTCAACGAGATATTTGGCGCCAGCGAAGACCAGGCCGTTCTTGACACATCAGAAAATGGCGACAACGCGAAGGAAATAGTAGAGCTCAAGAAGGAGTCTGAGGCGTTGAGAAAAATTAGAGAATCGGTTGGCACGGAACGGTTTCCCAAAATGCTGTTTGACAAAGTTTTTAACTCCGACATTGCGCGATTGCGATCTATGGAAGACATGTGGAAGTCTCGAACCCCTCCCGAGCCCCTGCAATACGAGTCGGTTTTACGCCAGGCAACTGAAGCCAATGCCGCAAGAGAATCTATCGTCCAGGATGGTCAAAAAGTGTGGAGCCTAGAGGAGAATTTAGTTGTTTTCAATGACAGCCTGGATCGCTTGAGCAAGCGCATCTTGGACTTAAGGAAACAGTACGGCGATGATTCTCTACAGGCTATGATAAGCTTCGACAAAGATGACGATGACACACTAGATTTCGTTGCTGCTAGTGCTAATATTCGCTCATTTGTCTTTGGCATCGAGCAAAAATCCCGTTTTGACATCAAACAAATGGCGGGCAACATCATACCTGCGATCGCAACTACGAATGCGATTGTGGCAGGCTTGTGTGTCCTCGAATCGTTCAAAGTCCTTAGAGGAGAGTTTGATAAAGCACAAGAAGTGGGTATTGCATGAATCTCTGCACTGCGAAATCGCTAACTCGATAGGTCTTCTTGACGCCCTTCGCTGGTCAGAGATTGCTGGCTCCAGACCGACCTCGTGCGCCCAACCCTGACTGTCCGATCTGCAGCAACTACCAGACTAGCGTGTGCGTGGATCTTACACGGGCGACATTAAACGATTTAGTTGAAGATTTTGTAAAGCTTCAATTAGGATTTGGTGACCGTGATTTCGCGGTCAATAGTGATACTGGGTTGCTCTACGATCCCGACGAAACCGATAATCTGGAAAAACTGCTCAGCGAGCTTGGTAAACGCCTTTGTACATGATTTAAGTATCCTTCCGCTAACGTCACATAGGTGTCAACCAAAACAGCTTCGTTACCATCGTTGACGAGGAAGAGGACGATACGTTCATCAACGTCGTCCTAAATATACAATCATCGTATAGTGCCTCTCAGCCCCCAACCAGCAGCGCTTATTGACTTCTTCATTTTTAGTTCCATTGAGAGTACGGCAAAACCCATTAAGGGTCTGGAGCCAGATAAGGCACCCGAAATTCCACGCAAACCCAGAAAGGAGCCTGCGACGACCGAGACAAATGGGGCTCACGCATTGGTTCGACCCCGTGAGTCCGAATTGGAAACAATATCAAAGGATCTTAAGCGACCTAGAATAGATGATCATGATCCACTCTCGGCAAAGAAGAGGGCTAAAATAGTTGTGGATGATGACGTGGTCGTGGTTGACGACGATGCTGGCACCGGTGCCATCACCATCAACGATTAGTGAAGCCCCTGTAGATGGCCCTGACAGAGCTTCCGTTTTAAGTCTCCGCGGAAATTTGCGGAACATGTCTTCGATTACGTGGCGCTCAAGCCTCCATCGATATTGAGCACGCAATTATGTGCATATTTATTTGTCGCAAGGAAGAGCGCAGCTTCAGCAACCTCATCTGCGTCTCCTAGACGGCCCAGGGGGATGAGAGCAGTAAGATCTTTCATATCTTCACAAACTCTGTATATTAGCCCTACTGCACCGTACGAGAGGGGAAACGTTTCGGCGACGCGTGACGAAAGGGAGGGACGGAATTGAAAAGGCGTGAGAACACCGCACCTTTGGTCATGTCGGTTTTAATGTAGCCAGGCTGGATGACGTTTGCCCGGATATTAAATCTTCCCACTTCCCAGGCGATTGACCGAGTTAGACCTATACTCGAGTTAGATAGGCTACCATAAACAAAAAGAAAGCCAGCAATTGATCATACCGATGACTCCAGCTTTTGATGCGGCGTAGACCGAGGCACCTCGCCCACCATGTGTCGCCAAGAGGCTTGATACATTGATAATACAACCTTTGTAGATAATTAAGTACACCGCCTTCTGGCTTCTAATGGAGTTTTTACCTACCACTTTTCCGCTGCATCATCTGTGGGATTACGCTTTGGCAGCCAAGTATGGTTCCTTTGAGGTTGACATCAAGGACTTTGTCTATCTCCTCCTTTGACGTGTTAAGAAGAAAAGAGTTTTGGGAAATACCTGCGGCATTGACCAATATGTCGACAGGGTGCTAATATGCAGTTATGGTGTTCAGTCCCCAGTGTCTGTCACATGCTCCTCGGTCACTAAAGACTACTTCATGACTTACCTTTTTCCAGTTCTGCGCCAAATCCTCCCAACCTTGCGGGTCAGACACATCGAAGGTGTGCCAATCGTGTTTCTGCATGGGCTTAAGGCAAAGAGAGTTGACGGCCGTCTCCAGGCTCTCCTCGTGCCGCCCGACCAGAGTGCAATTAGCTAACTTCCAGGCGAACAATTTCGCAATGGCTAGCCCGATGCCCCGGCTGCCGCCGGTTATGACGCAGCGTTTGCCGTTGAGCTTTAACATCGTCTTTGGTGGCTTGTACCGCGTAAAGGGGTCGAATCGGGTTGATGGTCGTCAGCCTTGCAGCCAAACCTAAAACAATATGGAATTGGCGTTGGATCCAATGGAAAATCATGCAAAATGAAACAGCATTGGATCTATGTATAGAGCAGGTTTGTCAAGCCACCATTGCCCTTTGGGGCTAGCAAGGCTAAGTATCATGGATACTTCGTACAAACAACCCTCTTAATACAAGTCTTGGAAAAAATAAGTACAGCATGTGAAAATGACAGGTAAAGCCGTAACATCAAGCGGTGGTATTCTTTTTCCAACAGTTTATTTCATATTAATGGTTACACCTACCAACTACCTAGGCGCCTAATATAACAGGTAGGTGCCTACCTTACTAACTAGGTAAGTACCTACCTCTGAGAGGCAGGGCGGGTTCCGCGCAGTTGCGTGGAGGATCTGGCAAATCTGGGGCCCCTGAGCCTGCCATCCCAGGGGTCCATCGAGTGCCTTAGGCGCGCTATCTCTTTAGAGCCCATTTCGGCGTCGTGACCCCTCCGACCTCCGACTTGACCCCACAACACCCCTGCTAACAACAGTAACATAGCACTAAAGCTCAATTAGATCTTTAAATATTTAACACTTTTTAATAACTTTATTAAAACAATAGCTTTAATTAAATTGAATATATTAATTAAAAGCGCGTAGTTAGTACTACTTTATTATCTTTTTTTTTATTTTTAAAAAAATTTATACGAGAGTAAGTAGAAGAACTAATAGTACGTATAACTGCAAAAGCTGCAATAAATATAAGGTGTAATGCAGCTCTATGTAACGATTGTTCTTGTTAGGACATCTAGCACCTGCAAAATTAGGTGTATATGGATGTATCTTGAAGTTTGCAGATTTAATTGGCCATTGTAACCTTGCTAGTGCTTACAGAAAGTCACGACGCCGAAATGGGCTCTAAAGAGATACCGCAGGAATTAAAAGGCCATTTATGGTGGGGACTTAGTGGTGGTTCATCCGTTATTAGCAGCTCCTGAAATAAACAGTGGTCTCAGTACGACTTCAAGACATTAACCACTCATTCATTCGTCGCATTCCGTCGTCAACGAATCTCGCACATTTCCACCGCACCCAATAAAGTCGGACTTGCATGCTCTCTGGGTAATCATATTTTTACTGCTATACCTCCTATTCAACAATTGACTTACGCATCGACGACCTTCGACTAGAACTCAACCCCCTACGCTTGCTCTCCACCCAACCCCCAATTCACCTGGACGATTGAACGACACCGAACCCTAGTAGACTTCTTGAATACACCAACAAAGTTAGAGTCTCGAAACGCCCCGCCTACCCCTCGGGCCACGCACCCAACGACCTCGCATTGTACTTCACGATTCGATGCGCCAACTGCTTGAGGAGTGTCGGTCACAACCACCTCTTCTTTACCCAACCTTCATGTCACGTATAGTCTCCCCTGGGCCATGACTACCGAGTTTCCACCCTTGCCCAATGGCGCCGATTTCAATGCCAAGTTCGACGGCGCCATATCTGATCCAACGGTGGACACGACCGTTGTCGCCTCCCTTATGAACGGGGAGAAGAAGGAAGCTGTGATTGATGCTGGCCTGAGGAGTTTAGACCACTGTATGGACTACCCAGTATGCCGCGGTTGCGAGTGCGGGAAAGGCAAACCACGCCTTGAAACCCAAGAATATGTGTGCAATGCGACAAGCGGTGGCGCGAGGTGCTAACGGTCTTGTTTGGCAGATAAGCGTGCTCTGCCGAAATGGCGATACGACTTGCGACAGCGGGCGCTGCCTCTAATCCGTTGGGAGACACCGTACCTGGCCTGGCTCCAGGCCAAGCTGCGCTCTCCCGCACTCGATAGCTACTTTGCCATCACCGCCAACCTCGGTACTCACACATTTTTCATGATTGGGCTTCCCATCATGTTCTGGTGCGGTTTTGCGTCATTTGGAAAGGGGTTTGCCTGCCCCTTTGATCGTATGTCGTCTTGCGCCGCTAACGTCGTAACAGATTGGTCCATATATTAGCATCGGGCGTCTTCTTCACTGGTTTCATCAAGGATTTCTTCTCCCTGCCGCGTCCATTGTCCCCGCCCCTACACCGGATTACCATGTCTGGCTCCGCCGCACTCGAGTATGGTTTCCCTTCGACGCACTCCGCCAACGCTGTCTCGGTTACGGTCTATGCAATCCTATGTCTCTGGTCGCCAGATAATCCTTTCCAGCCTAACACGAAAATGGCCCTCGAAGTATTGTCCTACTTCTACGCTGTGAGCATCGTGCTGGGCCGTCTCTACTGCGGGATGCATGGCTTTGTGGATGTGGTTATTGGGTCGATAATGGGTGCAGTAATAACCCTAGTCGAATTTTATTATGGCCCGCCATTGGAGCTCTATTTGCAGCAGAACGGCTGGGCCGCTGTCTTTGCTGCTGTCCTCACTATCATTGTTCTCGTCAGAGTGCATCCCGAACCCGCTGACGATTGTCCGTGTTTCGACGACAGTGTCTGCTTCGCTGGAGTCATGATTGGTCTTGAAGTGGGCACTTGGCATTTCGCCCAATCGCCATTTGCGGCTATCGTATTTGACCTTCATGCTCTTGGATGGCTAGCGGTGGTTTCGCGCGTCCTATTCGGTGTGTTTGTCGTCTTCATCTGGCGTGAATTGGCCAAACCCTTCCTACTTAAGACACTTCCACATCTCTTTCGGCTTATAGAAACGTGGGGTCTTAGTTTGCCGAGACGATTCTTTATGCCAGCCTCGGAGTACAAGAATATTCCGCTACATTTGAAAGTCGATAACGTGTTGCCCAGCGTCAGCGACTTGCCAAACTTAATTACGGCTGTCCGCCATCCAAAACGCGGTAGGTCCGTGTCAATTGGTCCCCAGAGTGCCGCAGATGCGTACGAAACCCTGGCATATCGAGAAAGGAAAAGAAAGGAGAGTAATGCCAGCTTGCGCACGAAAGCCAGTGTACCAGAGCTTGGAAAGGACCAGACAGGGCGAAGCTCTGCCGTTAATAGTAGGCAACAAAAACCCAGCGACTTCGAGAAGCAGATGGGCAAAGGAACTGTGGTCGTTTCACCGGCCGACTCGAAGAAACCAAATGGCGACCCGGAAATGTATATTGGGCAGCGGGATGAGCTAGGCGAGAAAGAGGTCTTTTCTAAGCTTGTCAAGCCTCGTGTCAGATATGATGTTGAGGTCATAACAAAGCTTATCGTCTATGCCGGTCAGTCTCCCTCGTCCCCTTCACGATAAAAAACATATTTTCTAACAATATCACAGGCATCGCATGGTTCGCGGTTGAGGGCGTGCCCATACTACTCGAGTTCATCCCTGGCCTTGGTGCCGGTCACCTACAGCTGAGATGAGATATGCATTATCATCATACGTTATGTGAACACGCGCATCTGAGAGAAGTTGGGCATCTAGATCTTTATCTTTCTGGATCACGGATAAAGCCCCGGGTTTCAGGCGTTTACGGTGCGACTACACTTACATACTGTCCTTCCTCTCCTCCGCCTGTTGTTCTTCCTCCTTTAATTAGAGGTGGCAGGAGAGCACTTTCTGGTATATACTTATAGCGTCGATATTCTATTCTTTTCTTAATGTGAATCTTATACGCCTTTCTGTGATGGTTTAGATTCGTGGAGCTTTGGGGTTGTGTGGTATTTCGTGGTGTTGTGGTGATGTCTAAGAGAGGGGAGTCCGGCTGGTGCTGGCAGGCGGTGATAGACACTTGGTGGTAACATATTACTTGTATCAGTACACAGCCCTGAGGTGTGGTAGGAAGTCAATTCTAATGGTCAGCGGCACTGGATTTGAATGCGAGGAATATATTCCTAATACTAAGCCGGTAGCACGAGTACCCTATGTTCAGTGAGTGGCTTTTAGTACCGATAAAGCTCGGATTCGGAACTTGACTGTTGCTTGAGCTTAACTGACTCTTAACAAGCCGTTGATGTTGAACACCTTCGGTGATAAACATGACGATTCGAAGTTACAGACCAAAACCTCTAGTACATACGACAGAAAGAATCGGGCAAATAATTCCATCCGAGCCTCTCTTCGAGGCTATAACACCTCCGGTTTCAAAGGTTCAAAGCTCGGATTGCTCAGCAAGTCGTAGTCGCTAAGGGTCAGACACTAACTCCGTGGTGCGTAGCCATGAAAATCACTCATCAAAACTTTCTTCGTTATATTCGCTTCATAATCTAAAATTGTACAGTTCGTGATAACAGTCGTAGGGGGGGGGGATATATAAGTCTATAGTTCTAAACCATCTAATTTCCCGACATCTATTCGTCAGTCTTGTTGACCTTGTACTTCTTGCCGAGGGCCCGATCCAGATAGCTAGCCTGGATCTCCTCCTTGGTGACCCAGTTGACGGGGACCTCGAGGCCGAGCTCGCCCTTGGCGTCGAGCGCCTCGAGGATGGGCTTGATGTCGTCGGCGTACTCGAGCCGCGTGGGGTTGGGGAACCAGCTGGCGAAGTGGATCTGGGCCAGCATGATGCGGATGTCCTGGGTCTTGTTGGGCATGCCGGCGTGCCATATGGTGAAGTCGCGGATGGCGAAGCTGCCCTTCTTCAGCGTGGGCTGGCAGGGGGGGCCGGCGAGGGCGACGTGCTCGTCCAGCTTGTCCTGCGGGATGTGGCCCGTCGCGCGCTGGCCCTTCTGCCCGCCCTCCCTGGCGATGGTCCGGTTGTGCGAGCCGAGCCAGCTCTCCGTCGACCCGTTCTCCGGGTTCATCCCGATCAGCGGCACGTTGGTCACGAGGGCGAAGCACTTGGGCGGGTGCGGGAACTCGACGTCGTTGTGCACGGGCTGGCGCTCGTTCTCCTGGTCTCCCTGAGGCGGCATGGCCGCATTGCCCGAGGCGAACGTCCACTTGGGACGTGGCCCGAGGATGGCGGAGGTGATCTGGGTGGCCATAGGGTCTGAACATATGAAGGGTTAGTCATGGGACACAACGAATCGATCGATCGAAGGAAAATAGGGGGGAGGTAACGCACTGCAGAAGATAGAGGGGTGGAAGTACTCGGCCCATGGGGGAGCATCCTGCTGAAGGTTTCCCTTGTTGTAGTTGAAGGGGCTGTCCTCGCCTCGCGACTGCAGAAGGACAGAGTCTTGGATCATCTTGGCGTTGACGTGGTCCAGATCCTCGTGCGGGATGGCATCCTCTACCACGACAATGCCATCTTTGGCCAGAGCTTTCACCGCGATAGCCAGGTTCTCCTCGCTCAAGCGCTTGTTCTTGATCTCCTCGGCAGAGGGGGTGATGGCCGTAGGCTGTCTGGGTGTCTGAGATACCGCCATTCTTAGTTACGATGGGGGGCTTCCCGCTGAAGTCCCGTGCAAACACAAAAACTGAGAGTTGGGTCTTTATATATAAACAGCCAGATTAGTCTAGCCGGAAATATAACTGGTTTTCAACGGATCTGATAACAAAAAGACTCAAGACTAGCGAATCGTCATGCGAGGTAGGCCTCCGTTCATGATTTATATCGACCCTTAAACTTCATGCTTGTACCAATTGACCAATCAAGTGTTGGGCAGCTCATGGGTCTCGATACCCTGTCAGGATTGCTCTCAGCTTCTATTAGCGGTATACCACACGGGTGAGCCATTCCTTTGGGGGCACGCTTTTAGCTAAACGCGACGTTTGTCAGCTGACACTATTTCAATGCACGGAGGACGGTATAGAGAATGGTGTGGTATGTTGATTGCGTGACAGTGTCGGCGGTCTCTTTTGGGGTTCGTGGGGATGTTTCAATTCTGGGGCGATTACTAAAAACGGGATAATTATAGCACTGCTAGTACCATTATCGAATGGTCTACCCATCGGGCTTACTAAATTGGAGATTGCCAGCGGCATAGTGTACTTCACTAATTGCAAAACGTATGGCCTCGGCTTCGCCCTGTTTATTTCTGTTACGAGTTAGCTTCCCTCTTCCCTAAGGCTAGCCCATCGTTTCAGGGATGATGAGCTGACTTCTTGGGTACGGGTTTTACCGCCAGCGTTTCCTTCGCCGTAATTCAGGGTGTCTTATTGATGGGTAAATATGAAATACCAGCAGTCTGCAGATAGTGGCAGCTGATTATGCTGATAATCTAACTCAAATCGCCTGCTTATTTTAGAGCATCTACACTATTACTTTAGCTGTTTGGAGTTATTGCCCATGATTTGGTGATGGTGTCAGCCAGTAGCTCATCAAGAGTGACAGAGGAGACCGAATGACATATTTCTTATTAATCGCGCCTAATGCATCTTAAGTTAGTTTGCATCTGTGCCAAGAAGAATCCACCAAGTATGGTAGGTTGAGCACTGTATCCAGATTTCACTCATGCAGGGACCTTTTGAGGCTTAAATACCAAACAAAAGGCCCTCTCGTTAATAATAAGACCGCAAATTTCAGAAACTTCGAGATGAAAACAATAGTTTAGCGATATAGTACTTGCTTGTTAAAGGCACATGTTTGTATAACCTCTTAGCCAGTTAGCTTAATGCCTACTAAACCTTTCATCGATAAAACGGGTAACATGAGAGCAGCATATGTGTTTGTGTAACTACTTGCAACCTCTAGTTACTACAGGAGTGGCTCAAGTTTCAACTTGTAAAACCAAGCGATTGGGCTGCTCTGTCCTAGAAAGAAAGCCTCGCACAACAGAAGAACAGCCCATTATGAAGGCGACGGCCTCGAATCCAGCGCAAAGTCACTCGCGACAAGACATGTCTTGTCTGGTCTAGTTAGAGCTCGCTTAGAAGTTCCATTCTCTAACCAGGATTAGCAATTAGCCATGTTCCTACAAATTGGAACACTTGCGGGCTTATTGAAGCTACCAACGATTTCATAAAGGAATGAAAGCGTTTAAGTATCTATCTGCAACTATACGGAATCCCTTATGATTCTATTAGTGAGTCCTAACTAGTTAATTGGTGTGTTTATCACGCAATTGAAACTCGCTAGCTTTGTGATTTATTACTCGAAAACCGATCCTGAATTCTAAAGACTATCAACAGTTTTTTCAAGTCTTATTAATGTAGAGTAAATCTCCTTATATTGGCCTCTCTGTTCGCTTACCCGCAGGTTGCCGGCCGCTGTTTGGTCCACGCATGGGTTACCTGGGTTCTTACCGACAGCTAGGTCGGCATGTGAGTGACCCCTTGCTGTATCTGCGCATGAGATTGGACAACTAAAAATGTAGCGGTGTATGCATATCGTACTATGTATGTCTAGAGCTCATAATAAGTTAGTACTTAGTTATACTTTCGATACTGCAATACAATGTCCGATTTATCGCCGTTTGCCCGTGGCGCTTATAAGATTTACTCACCTCGTCTGACCATTCGAACGGCCATCGAGTCAGATGCCGAGGACATATGCGACTTTATTACCAATGCCGATAATAATCCGCACACGCAAACTGAATCTAATGTCACGATGAAGTTCGTGCGTACACGCATTGAAAAATGGTAAGAGTCGACGGCTACGGACACCAAAGGTTTTCAGGTCATCGCTCTACGGTCGACTGGCGAGCACATCGGTTACGGTGGCTTTAACTGCTTTAATATAATTGAAGAGAATGCGACTCCTCGCTACTTGGCCGACTTCGGCATCACGATAGCTCAGTCGCATTGGTGAAAAGGATATGGGAGGGGGCCGCTTTGCGCCCTTACTGAATATGCCGTCGCGGAGCTGGGAATAGCACGGGTGAGCATCGAGACGGGACTCACCAATGAGCTGTGGAGACGCCTGATGCGCACCGTGGGACTGGGTCAGTTTGAGAAGCAGCAGAAGGTTACCTACGGTGACAAGGAAATGGGATATACCTGGCACTTTGACGCGGCAGACTGGCATGTTATAAAAGTGGACATGAAGAATAAATGTAAGCGGCCGTTATAGAAATAGGTATAATATTCTGAATCAAGACTACTACGTGTCTTCAAGCTATCCATGCGCAACCAAGCATTAATAGATCACCAAAAGAACCATTCATATTTTTGCCATGCCAGCACCTCGATACGAATGAGGCGATGCATCTAACTCGCTCGGCTTCCCCCGCCATCCGTTGTGATCGGACTGCATCTCCGCGATACCTTGACCTCCCAACTCGGCATGGGACCTGGGGTCGCCACCTAATTCGGCCTTCGACTCTTGGTTGTTGGTATGGCCGGCATGCGCAACTCGTTGCCCGGCTGCTTTGCCACGACGGAAGACTAGAAGAAGTGCCACGCCCAACACAGCGAGACCGCCCAAGCCGACCCCAACGCCGATGCCTACCTTTGCGCCCGTGCTGAGCCCACTAGCATGCGACTGTTGTGTTCCGATGCTTGATGTGCTGGGACCCGAGCCGGGACTTGAACTTGGATCGGCCGGCTCGCTCCCCGGAGTTCCCGGGGAGGTTAATGCGACAGTCGTCGTACTTATCGGTAGACTACTTAACGAGATATCTCCTGAGTCGTTTGTAGATGAAGTAGCCGTCGGTGTGGGTTTTGGCGCACTAACTGATGAAGCTGTAGCCATTGGAGAAGTAGTAACTGGAGCGATAGTAGGCGGCGTGGTAGTGGACACAGTCGTCGATGCCGTCGTTCTAGTAGAGGTCGTGGCCGGAGTTGGCGAGGACGTACTTGTAGACGCCTACTCGCTATCAGTTCAACTTCAGCCAATGACCTCGCATTTTGTATGCCCTTACACTTCCATTCTCCTCATAATCATAATCCCACGGCGGTGAGTAATTCTTATCCTCACCATCTGAGATACCGAACGCATAAGTCCCTGCTAAGAGAAGGTCTGGCGGTGTCCACGTGTAGGAGTTACTAGTATCTCCCGCTGAGAACGGTAATTTAGCAGCAGAACAATATAGCTTCCCAGATCTTGTACTTACAATCTATCACCTCGACTGTTTCAAGGTGGTCCGGTGATTTAGCGTTTACGAGCGAGATCTCGACAGGACCTTTCGCTCCCTCCCATTGTAGTGTGAAAGGCTTGCCCTGCAATATGTTGTATTCAGTGGTGGTGAACTGAACTGCCCAACACGGCGCCAAAAGCAAGGCGGATGCAAGAGCCAGCACTCTTTTGATCGTAATGGTCCACATCTTCAAACGGTTATTTCTGATAAAGGTGGAAGCTGTCATCGATGGATGCGTTTGAAAGAGTAAATCACATTTTCAGTTGAATTCCGGTGGCATCGTGACCACCTACGAGCTACTTATTTCCCTAAGGCACCACTCTCTCTCGTTGTCACATGTGCTAGAGTAGCGTAACATTATCGACTGACATGCGACTAAGTACACGATATACTACTTGCTTGGTGCAATCGCGCCAGCGTCTGGTAGGTGCTATGAACCCGTGGAAAGGAATAGCTGAGTTCACTATTCATGAGCTGAATCCGCATGGCGTTTTTCCTACCAGGTTATTGGTAGCTCATTAAGTTGATTTTTGCCGCTGTGCTCAATTCAGCTTCGACGGCACCACTGTACCTTGAACATAGAATAGTAGTTTCAGCTCGGCTATTTCGTTCTTGGGATTCCTTGATGCCTTATGAACTAGTGTGACGTTCTGCTATAGGGCTGCCAACGCCTAGTTTGTGCATCCAGGCTTGTCTTCGTGATAACGAGAAGCAAAGGGATACGCAATGTAGATCCCGCGAAAGACAGGCCCCATTAGCATGCCTAGCGCCTCCATTGCCGTGCTCGAAGGTCTGAATTCCGGACTATATCTAACCCCGGCAAGTATCGAAACACTTGTCTGGACGGTGGAGACTGTGGGCTCAAACATAATGCTGACGACCTGAGGAACAAAGATGCAGCGCCTCCCCCTCGCATGATTGTGGTATTCGGATCCTGGCAAGGATAAAACTGAGGAGATCAGAGTTTCGAGCTTCAAGCAAAACGGTGTTCTTAGTGAACTAATCTCCTCTATCATAAACAGCGTGTTGGTAGTTAGCTGATCAAGGCGATTTCTTACGACGAAAAGCTCAAAATGTCGGCAGGAAAAAGTCTGTCAGCTCGATTCTCAAAACTACTTCATCGGAGTTCGAAGCACCATGATATCGAAGTCATTGACAAAACTGGCAGTGGTCTTTGCGATGTCTGCAATACAATCGGATTTAACGATGATGGAAGCGACAGGAAGACAGTTTTCAGCCTCGGGTTTCTAGGCGACATCAAGCGACGGTCTTCATGTCCCTTTTGCAAACTTGTTTTAGACTCGATGCAGGACGACCGCATCATTCATATGCAGCCGATCGATCATTACGAGACTCACGAGGTGCGCGTATTTCGGGAGGGTCCGAAAAGATTTGCTATCCAACCTCTGCCTTCATACTCTAAAGTTCTCTTCGAGTCGGAAGTTAAAGGTTTCGAGAGCGTCACCTCCAGTCGTCAAATTGACTTCGAAATGGTTAAGGGCTGGCTCAAAACTTGTGAATGCGAACATCAAAGATGTGTATCAAATGAAGGGCCCTTTAACGTCGATCTTAGCTTCTTCCGATGTATCGATGTGGAAGACATGTGTATCACGCCGATGCCTATTACGTCTCAGTATGTCGCTCTCAGCTACAAATGGGGCGAATGCAAACCATTCCTCCTCTTGAAGCCTAACAAAGATGATCTCTTCGCCAAGGATGGTCTTAGACGAAACTGGGACTCAATTCCTAAAACTATTCGCGATTCCATCGACTTCGTCCGCAGCGTAGGTTGTCGATACATCTGGATCGACCAGCTTTGTCTGATTCAGGATGATGACAACGACAGAGGCACGGGTATTCATGCGATGGACCTAGTGTATGAGCAAGCCTATTTCACGATTGTAGCCGGGAGTGGTACGGATGCCGATTCTGGGTTGCCTGGCGTGAGGGAGGGAACCCGTTCATCTTCGTGTCAGGTCACTAGCGAGGTTCTGCCTGGTGTCCGTCTTGTACTTCGCCATACAATGCAAGATATCGTTGCTAAATCAGAATACCACCATCGGGGGTGGACGTAAGTCTCACCGTATGCATGCATCATGCGGGGAATCATAGCTGACATTTTTAAAAAAAAGCTTCCAAGAGTACTACCTCTCTCGGAGAAAAATTCTCTTTATAGATGACACGATATACTTCAAGTGTCATGAAGAATCTTGGCAGGAGTTGGAAGACGGGTTACTTGTCCGATCAGACCCGACTACTGAGCAAGGACAAGCACTGCACAAGCCGAGCGGTGACGTATACCATCTCCTGGGGCAGCTATTAAATAAGTACACGACACGTGAGCTGAAGATGCCGACTGATTATGTCTTCGCCATGGCGGGTGTCTGTCGGCGACTGGCAGATTACGCAAACTGTAGTCTCCTCTCCGGCATACCTGTCCCGGCCCTTGACTGGTTTCTCTTATTCTATCCGAGTAAGAATGGCTTAAGGCGACGGGACCTCTTTCCAAGCTGGGCTTGGTCAGGGTGGTATGGCCAGGTTTACTATAACTACGGATCCGGTAACGTAACGAGATGGACAGAGAATAGCACATGGATTGCATGGTATAAGAAAGAGCCCTTGGGTGAGTTGTCAGCGGTTTACGACCAGGTAGAGCGGCAGACTTCTAGGGCAAACGAGCTTTTCGGGCAAATATGCGATGTATCACGGACCGAACCCTCGAGTGAATTTGCGGGCGAGCAAGCCGAGAGGCAATACGCGGTTCTGCAGTTCTGGACTATATCTGCGAACTTCACGCTTCGCAAGGTTGATCAAGAAGAGGGGGAAAAGCTGATGTGGTCTTATGGGCTGTACTGGACGCCGACTACTTACGAACTGGTGGATGGAAACGGGACGAACTGCGGGTTTGTCACACTGGACGATCCAACATCCACGAGTGAAAACGACAAAAGCGCAGAGTTTATACTGCTCTCCTTGTCGGCACAGAAGTCTCAAGGCGCAGTTGCTCCAAATCCTTCTAACCAGGCGGCAGATGCTGGGGGGCGCTTTTTCTGGGTGTTCATGATTGGGTGGGCGAAAGGCGTGGCTGAACGGAAGGGTATAGGTAAGATTCATCGTAACATCCTTGCATCTGCCCTGAATTGTGACGTCTCGTGGAAAGAGATCGTGCTGGCTTAAGAAAGAGAAATCTAGTTAATAGGGATAGAATACTCGCAATGACCTATTCTAGCCGTGATGACGTGAGATAAGTAAGGTATTAACTGAATCGTTCCTCAAAATAGGTATGCCGGCATACTTATAGCGACTTAAAAAGTGGGATAGCGGGGCCGCATAAACAGATGTATATGCCCAGTTAAACAATAAATAATTCTCGGATGATACATGGCGTGCATGCAGGTGCTGCCCACTATTCTTTAAAGGCATAGACGTGAGCATACATACATCCATGAACCCAAGGTGCATATGGTGAATGTACTTGCATACTATTTTAAATCCCGTGTGGTAGTAGAGCAGCATGTTTTTTTTTAGTACCAGTGTTGATCGCAGCCGTTCTGAGCACAACTCTTGTGCGATAATTGTTAACATCAATCATGTTCAATGTAATAATTGTCTCAGTTCGGCCGATGAGATCGAAGTTGTCACGTACCCCCAAAATGCAGGGTACTGGAAGAGCATTACTCAGCGCTTATAACTGGATATATCAGCCACAACTTCAGCCACTAAAAACGCTGACTTTCCCCCAACTCAGCAGTAGAAGAAGCTCGGCGAGGAGATTTGAGCACGAGCCAAGCCGAGGCCGCATCGCTAATGATTTCGAAACCCTTTGAAATCAATCTCCCGCCAGGCGCTTATACGTGGTCGATCTGAACTGCGCAGCAGCAACGTCAACAGCAACGTCAACAGCAACGTCAACAGCCGAATCCACTGGAATACCTAGAGCATCTCTGTTTCCCCCGTGTATCAATCAGTATATCTGTCTACAATATCTGTCTATAATTCCGTCTAGTCTAGCTCATAGATGCAATCGGCTTGAACTCGTGATTACAAGGTTCAACGAACGCATGGTCTGAGCAATCACGCCGCCGGCTTAGATCGTACTGGCGATAATGTTGTTGTAACGCGGCATTTTTCCATCAAAAATGAGCAAGTCAAACTCGACTGAGCCCGAGGCGAGTCGCACCACCTTACATTTACCGCCCGCCACTCCACAGCTTATCACTAAGATACCCAACATCTTACCGCATGAGCGTGTGTTTCCGGTTCAGATAGGCTCTGAGTTATTCAAGCTCTCGGGAGCTTCACTCTCATCAGATGGTGCGTGACGCCAGCAAGTTCATTCTCATGTCCTGGTTCTTGCATATGCGCTCTATCCCCGACCGGGCACTCGGTATCCCTGGAGCAGCGGGAACCGGGACACCCGTGAACCTCCACACCCGATCTCGGGACCCTTCTTCGTGCTGCGATTTGACCGCTGACCTGACCGCTAGCACCTTCATACTTTTCGCAATACTTTTTGTGTCAGATCAAGAGAGCCGAGGAGTCTGGCGAGGATTTGTCAAATGCCATTCGCACACTTTATATTGACCGGGATCCAGTCACCTTTCGAGATATTGCTCTTCATCTTCAGGGGTATCATGTTACCCCTCGTGATGGCACGCACTTCGTGCGCCTCTTCGCCGATGCGCAGTTCTATACCTTACCGAAGCTAATGTCTCGGCTTTATGAGGAGTCGATATTTATTTCCATAGGACACCGGGAGTTTCAGATTCCTCGTGATATGTTTGCCGGGCCCGGCAACTCCCCTAATTTCTTCTCTCTGGGCTTTGGTCTCTTCTTTTCGACGCCAAAAGACCTATATCCCGGCCTGGATCGGAGCGATTTGATTAGACCGCCCTCTATTATGCCGCCGTCGGTTTCAAACCGCTCTGCTGATACCTTCGCCGAACTCCTACACCTTTTGCGCGGTTATCCCATACATATCCGCGACGAGGAGCACCGAATCTCGCTTCTCCAGGATTGCCGTTACTTCAATTTCAAAGCTCTCGAGCAGAAGCTACTACCTCACAATATCAGTTTCAATCAAGCCCGTAAGAAGCATGAGATCTTAATGAGGGTCGAAGACATTTTTAAATCGGGTATTACGGTAGCGAATGACAACGGGGATTTCGGCGGACACATAGGCGGTCTGTTATCGGGATGGGTCAACTACATGAGACCTTATGAAGATGACAGGCAGCGGGAACTTGTACTAGAAATTGGCGGGGAGGCCACCAAACTGCATCTGCACATCATGCGCGCGGAATTCTTTGGTCATATCAAAACTCGAATTGCGAGGTTATTCGAAGTGATCGCGGCAAAGTTAAACCTACCTACGACGCAACCTTTAGGGTTACTGATGGCTTCAGGAGGAGCTGATAGTCAGCCACCGACCCCGGGGAACACTCCCCTGAGCGAAGACTTAGTTCGCATATCACTTGACCCCGAGGCCCACATTATGCTTGATGGGAAACATTACGTACATGAGACAGACATCGAGGAGCTGACCAGTACAATGTCTACGTCTTCCTCCATTGGCATTGGCGGGGGGCAGGAATCCCCAGCATCTAGCGCGGCCCCGTCTCTGGGCCCATTACGAAAGAAAAGGCGGGTGGATACAACTGGCCAGGCCGCCGAAGAATGGGTTGTTCGGACTGGACAATGGAGATTACGCATACAAAGCTCGAGAAATGGGAAGAGTGCAGTTGAATGCGTGCTTGTCGCAGTTAAAATTGACGCCTATAGCACAGAACAAAGCCGTAATGTTCAGCGGGGATTTTTAAAGGGCTGAGGCTAACGCAAAGGGAAACAGACAGGACTTAACCTCGACGCGATCGTGAGTATCGTGTTTTCAACACACAATGTGGCCACGAAAGATGGGATCTTAGGACCATATAATGTATATACATATATGTTTTTTTAACTGGATACGTTCGTCATGTGATATATTAAGTGTAGCTCAGTCTCATTGCTGGTCTCTATATGAAGACGGAGCATATCGGTACATAGGTCATACTGATTGATGAGGATAATTGAATAGGAGGTATACGCTTTTCCTTACTTGACCTTCTAATTCAGGCAATATCGGAGTTTCGCACCTAGGGCTTGAAAGCAATATCTTTATCAAATATTCTACTCTAAACAAGGGCGGAGTTTCGCACCTCCAAGTTGAGAAGACAGAAAGAAACTATCTCCGACAGATTCATCGGCGTTTAGTCCACAAGACCTAGCATTCACGATGACGTTGGGTGTTTACTTATGTCACATCACTGTTACATCTCGACGACTAGATCGCGTATAAATCATTCAAGGTAACTTCACCATTGTTCAACAGTGTCTCCTCAACCGAATTTACGCACTTTGCTACGAACGAACCGAACATACTCATTCAAAATGGCAACGTCTACGACCCCCCTACCATGGGAGATGCGTGCACTTCAGGTCACTGAGTTCAATGCCCCTTATGAGCTACGTACAATCCCAGTCCCCAAGCCTGGTCCGCATGATCTGCTCGTCAAGGTCGCGGTAGCAAGCTACTGTCACACCGACTCGATGGTCGCAGCGGGCATTTTCAAATCGAAATTGCCACAAACAGCCTCCCACGAAGGATCAGGGACCGTCGTTGCTGTTGGCGACAGTGTTTCTTCGTTTACGATAGGGGATCGTGTTATGTGTGGTGTGTATAAAAACCTCCCGTGCCTAACTCCCCGGCCTCCTTATCTCGTCTGATATAATTTATTTTATGCCGTGGGACTTAGAGATCTCGACTAACGTGTTTCTATGCATGCAGGTATACCACTGAATCCATGTGGCGAATGTGAGGATTGTACAAGCTCCATTGAGGGCCAGCGCCAGTATTGCACACAGATAACAGGCCACATTGGCGTCACGACGCAGGGCTGTGCCGCGGATTATGTCATTGCGGACGCTCGGACGACGACTAAGCTGCCTGACTCCGTCACCTTCTTATCCGCGGCACCGCTTGCGTGTGCCGGAAGGACAGCCTACCGCGCGTAGGAAACTCCCCGATTCATCTTCCTCCTGTCTTACTGGCTTTTGTTCTATGAAGCTTCCCTTTCGGGGCCAGTATTGCGTCTAGAAGCTTCTGACGCCCTCATAAATCACTCTATAAATGACAATCGCTGACTCTAAGCCTTTTAGTGTGAAGCAAACGGAGCTTGACCCGGGGCAATGGGTTGCGATAGTAGGATCCGGCGGCGGCCTGGGACATCTCGGGATCCAATTCGCACGCGCAATGGGTCTTAAGATCATAGCGATCGATGCACGAGACGAAGGCTTGGCCCTCTCTAGAGACTACGGTGCGGACGTTGTCGTGGACGCCAGACGGGAGAAGGAGGACGTCGTCAAGGAGGTACAGTCCGTCACAGGCGGCAAGGGCGCCGATTGCGCCATCGTGCTCGCGGACCACGCCGAGGCACTCGCTGCCGCGATCACGAGAATGCACGGCACGGTCGTGCAAGTCGCTCAGCCGGATACCATCAGCATCCCATTTGCCGAGCTCGTTTTTCGAGACATTAGGATAAAGGGTACGCTCATCTCCTCGCCCCAGGAGAGCGAGGAGATGATGCGGTGCATTGCCGAGCACGGCGTCAAGGTTCGCACGAATCCTTTCCAGGGCTTGGATAAGATCGAGGAGCTGCTGAGCATGGTGGAGAGCGGGAGGCTACGGGGCAAAGCAGTGCTTGTCGTCGACCCTGAACAGATTGAGGCGGAGAAAAGGATCGGGGCGAAGTTCTGAGGAATGTAGGTTGCTATTATGGGGAGCAATGCTAGGGTCTGCATGAAGGATATCGACATGGGTTGCTGGAAGCTAAAGTCTTGGGGTTTCTATTTTCTTAACTTGAAACCAGATTGACTATGCAACATACAATCCTTTTCTCTGTTTTGCTCTATCGCTTATACCACTCGATACTTATTTCCGGGTAGGAAACTGCCGGTGTTAGCCATTAATCGAAGCGAGTACCTTGTGTCTTCCATATTCCATGTTGAGACGCGAGAGGCGTTTGATTGGCTGTATTCAAAGGGACAATAACTTCGCGCCAAAGTGTTTTAGTGCTTTACCGCGTATATATTCCTACCTACCTTCAACTCCCCTCCTACACCAACAGTTCTCGACAATAATAGTGTCGTTCAATAATCCTCGGAGAGTCAAGAACAAATCATCGACGAGACAACAGTCACTCCGAAAGTGAGTGGGCCACTACCTGCCGGTATCGCCAGTTTGTTCTTGATAATATCTGCGACTTAGGTAACATCTAATAAACAGTTCGGTATATTAAACTCCGTCCGGGGAAACCCCTAGACATTATGCTACGTTACCGAGGCCAGTAGGTAGCGCGTATCCTCTACTCGTGATCCGAGCATTGTCATTTTACGGCACTTGGCATTTATTCAACGTGATGTCCTCGTAAAAGTATAACATAATGCACACTAAAGCCTCGTACCCCTGAGCCTCGGCCCTGAGTACGCCGGAGCTGCGCATCTTCTTGGCAACTATCCCTGTGCTCGTGTTCATTTACCGGAAAAGGCTGGAGATACTGAAAGCTTGTATCCTTGACTGATCTTGAATATCGAGCGTGACGGCATGTCGTCTTGTTTTTAGGTGAAGCTCGAACCCGTGGGTTCGCCTACATAGTACCATCCACTCGTTTAGGTATTTTGCGTCAGCCAATGTGAGCTAAGTTGCGGCGGTACTACCTCATCTCGTGAGTGTAAAGTAAACTGCATTCCCGCATTGCAGCCGCTAGAAAGAACTATAAAATCACTTATTATATCTACTAGCCTGGGTTTAGGTTATAGTATCAGATGTTGCCGAGAACCGAGTTTCTAAAATAACTTCAAATGTATTATAGTCTAAGGTATCTACAGATTATCATGAGTTTTGTAGGATGCTGTCAACTATGACATGACATCGTCAATCGTGCTTCGAGATTAATGCCGCTCAAGTAATACAGACAATGCGCCAAGACCTGTGTTGAAGATCTTGACGGGAAACAGCTTGACAATAGGCAGGAGGCAATCAACACGAGCGGCCGCTTCCGATCTTTCATCCACAATGTGGATTCATAAGTAAATATGCCTGACTAATGTGATTCGAGATGTAGTATCATGACCCAGGTTAGTGGATTCTCACCGGGAGAGCAGCGGGTCGGTTTCTCGCACATCAGCTTTTGCTCCTCACACATCAAACTAGCCTTATTCGGCAACATCCCCGTGGCTCCACATCTCCCGCTCTTATTCTAACCAAATTTGTATAGAATTTACAGCAGGGGCTATGCAGGTGGTGGGGAGTCGGAAAACAACAGTCTGGCTTGCTTGGTCGGTCGGGCGGTCGCAAGTGAAGGTAATCTGTAGGTACATATAATTAGCTGTAGCTGCTACTAAAATAGAGGTATTAATAGATTCGACCAACAAATATAACTAATAACACTTGCAGTCAATTCAATCGGATCTAGCTAATCAGATTGTGGCTATGTAGGTAAGTAGCAGTGCAAGTAGGTCCATAGTTTGTGTATAGAGTGGCTAGTTGTAGCTAGTTGTAGCTGTGTTTTTAGGTGTTTTGCTATACTGCGCATGATTTAGACCGTATTTCTAAGTTAATTCTTAGGAAGACTAGGGTTTTGCTAGAGTATGCTTAAGTGCCCATACAAATCTAACCAAATTTGGAGCAATCCGAAGCTTTGTGGAACTCTTCGCTAGAAAAGGCTAGTTTGATGTGTGAGGAGCAAAAGCTGATGTGCGAGAAACCGACCCGGGAGAGCAGCAGGACAGAAGCAGGGCAAATATGGATAATAGTACCTACGGTACAGTAGCCAAGAGTGAGCTGCTGATCACCGGGGCCACTTATAACTGCCAGGGCACTTGCCAAGATCATGAATTCTACCATTTATCTACAAGGCACCCAAGCGGGAAGGCAGAGTTATAGGAAGAGGTACAGTAGTATTTAGGACCGAATTGTAGGACTTGCCAAGGCTGTATGCTCCTTTGCCAGCTTTAATCTTCCGTGGTAAGATCCAGGCGAATCAAACTACTGGCTTAAAGCCTTCCTCATATGGCTATGTTATCGTTCACACAGCCTTGTGGTCCAATGGATCGTGTCCATCATCATTCCCTTTCTCTTGGCTTTTGAGTACTAAACACCGGATTTGTACCTATATTTGGCGATATTTGAGATGTGCTCCGCCATGGTTCCGCAAAAACACGGACAGCCATATCGAAGAATAGAGCTATTAGTTGGCGTGATTGTGTACAAACAATGATGTATAAGAAGATGGGTTTGACGTGTCTGAATAACATGCTACATGGGAACTCGTAGGCAGTTTTACTTTGCTCTCAAGTTAGTGATCCGACATTCAAGATGAAATCATCCTTGCTTTACGGCCTCCTAGGCGCCTCGTTGCTCGCCGATGCCCATCCGTCAGTCAGGCCTCGTAACAATGTCCAGCGCAGAACCGTTGACTTGAAGTCGTTTCGAATGAACACGAACTCTCAATACGTCAACCACAAGGCCTCTAAGGCTGATCCATCGTTGAAGGTTTTGAAGCGTGCGACCTACGTCGAAACTGCCACCGAGCTCATCAAGAAGGTCGTTCCCGATGCTGAGTTCCGGCTCAAGAAGGACCACTATATCGGAACTAATGGCGTCTCCCACGTCTATTTCCGTCAGACAGTCAATGGCCTCGATGTCGGCAATGCTAACTTCAACGTGAACGTCAGTACCTAGATATACAGCGGCCTTGCCTTGAGGTACGCGAGCTAATGCGATATAGATCGGCCCTGATGGCAGCATCTTATCCTACGGACATTCTTTCTACACGGGAGAGATGCCTACAGTGAACCCTCTCCAGAAGCGAGCGTTTTCTAGCCCTGTTGCAGCCCTTACTGGGGCTATGGAGACCCTCGGACTACCAATGTCCGGCAACGCCGTGGCTGAGCCACTGGATGATCTTGAAGCGTTCGTCCTTAAAGGCACCGAAGGTGCCGTGAGCGACCCGACTGCTCGCCTGACCTACTTAGTCAAGTCGGACGGGAAACTCGCCTTGACGTGGAAGGTAGAGACAAACCTTCGTACCAGTTGGCTTCACTCCTACGTGGACGCGGTGAAGTCTACCGAAGTCTACAGCTTGGTAGACTGGGTATGGTCTGCCACTTATAAGGTCTAGTAAGTGTTGCGAAACACGGGTCTCATAATGATCAACTTGCAGAATACTGACATAGAATACCAGCCCGTGGGAAGTAGACGACCCAACTAGCGGGGAGCGCAAGGTTCTCGAGGACCCGTGGGAACTGGCGGCTTCCCCGTTCACCTGGCAATCGGATGGCGAGCAAAACTATACTACCACCGAAGGCAACAATGGCGCGGCTGTGCAGGACTATTATGGCGAAACTACTAATTTGTATCAGTCAACCAGCGACGATCTCAAGTTCGAGTATGACCTTAATCTGAATGAAAGCGACCCTAACGCATACCGGGACGCTTCTTTAGCGCAGCTGTTCTACACGGCCAACTTTTATCACGACGTCCTTTACGACTTGGGGTTCAATGAGGAAGCTGGTAATTTCCAAACCAGCAACAACGGCAAGGGTGGAAAAGACAATGATGCAGTCATTCTGTCTTCGCAGGACACCTACGATACCAACAACGCACTGTTTATCCCGCCCCCGGATGGCCAAAACGGCATCATGCTGATGCTGCTTTGGACCCAGTCTAACCCTCGAAGGGACTGTGCCTTCGAGAAAGACGTCGTCGTCCACGAGTATACTCACGGCCTATCCACACGTCTCACCGGCGGCCCCGACAACTCGGACTGTCTGGACTCGGGCGAGGCCGCAGGCATGGGCGAGGGCTGGAGCGACTTCTACGCCATCGCCAACGCGCTCAAGGACGAGTGGACGAGGGATACCAACGTGCCCCTCGGCGCCTGGGTCTTCAACAGCCCGGAAGGGCTCCGCTCCGTCCCGTACACGACCGACATGACCGCGAACCCGAACACGTACGCCACGCTGAACGGCCTCGGCGAAGAGCACGACATCGGCGAGACCTGGACCACGATCCTATGGGAGGTCCTGTGGAACCTGGTCGACAAGCACGGCCGCAACGCCGGACCGAAGCCCGCGTTCGCGAACGGCATCCCGAGCGATGGCAACTTCCTCGCCCAGAAGATCGTCATGGACGGCATGGCTCTCCAACCCTGCAACCCGACCTTCGTCTCGGCTCGTGATGCCATCGTCGACGCCGACGAGGCCCTTACCGGCGGCGACAACGCTTGCGAGCTTTGGACTGCGTTCGCCAAGCGTGGTCTCGGTGAGGGTGCCGAGTACGACCCCGAAAATAGAAAGACCAGCTTTGATATCCCCGAGGGAGTCTGCTAGATGCGTTCTTGTAGTTAGTATACTGTACATATAGAAAGACAGGCTACTTCGTTCCGGGGCGGGGGATGTAGTAAAGGCTTCATGAACCGTGTTCGGACATCTCGGCCCAGTACATAGCCACAATTATCAAATGAATCATGAATATCAGGTATAATGACTCAAACAAAATGACCTGTTTCGTAATGATCTTGCGGAACGGGCAAGCGGGAAACAGACAATTAATATTGCTTCAGGTTATGCATTCACCTGAAACTTCTGGAAACAAAATGTAACCTGGTATCAGCCCTTTGAGTTCGGCTATTGACATACCAGCACTCGCGAGGGACTGTGCCCCCTAGCTTGGAGATTTGCTCTGATTGGTACCTTGATAACATAAGATCGTACATACTCAGTCGATATACGTTCTTACGATTGTCCTAGCGTCTTTATGTTTGTCTGTTTATATGTCTAGCGCATCAGATAAGAAAATTCAGGCGCTGACGACTATTTTACCTAGGCGCAGGGTTTCCCTTCATCGTACCTGATACTGAGTTCTTGAAATAGGACACTCTGTTCGACCTCGTAACGGCCCCATAGCTGGGGTTTCCCAAGCACAACCGAACACAGTAGTCCCCAACGATCACGGACTCTCGGCCTTGATTTGATTAGGGTTTGTTTCATCTTCATAGACCTCCGCGGCTAACTTGGCCATCTCGTCTCCGCGGCCCCTTATCACCACCACGCGCAAAAGAGGGGAGAGCGCTCAATCCTTACCACTCAGTACCAGTACAAGCACGATTCTATGATCAGGTTCACTTGTGTACGTCATCCTTAAACGTCGTGCGGTGTATGCCTCTGCCGTGTTACTGGTGCAGAGCCATTTCACCTTGAGTACCCAGCCTCACCTCCAACTATGATACGAATGAATGCGATGTGTAAGCATCATGGCTGGGACAGGAAGCTCAAGTAGCGCGAACGGCAAACCATTCACCTTTCATTTGATGTGCTGAATGGCCAACTATAGCACCCGGACACATGCACGGACCTCAGCCAGCGCTATCCGGATTTCTCTTATTTCGACTCAATGAGACGGCCACATTTCGCTAGGAGCCTAAGTTTTGAGACGTCATCGTCGAGGTTTCCTTGTAGTCGTGTATGCGTCCAGCATTAACGACAAACCCACCGATCGCAGCGTAGAAACAGAAGGTTAAATCGAGGTGTCCTGCATTGGGTTTAAACTGAGTCGCAAACGGTCGCAACTCCCACTTCGTCTTGACCCGGCTTTCAGTAGCCCATTGTTCAGTTATTGCCCATATCGCGTGTTCCCGGGAAAATATCGTGGGGAACACCCGCTTGGTTTTGCGCGGGTAAAACTTTCGTTACCCCTCGTCTGGTGGAGGAAGCTTGACATGGGCTGCTATGTAGATGCAATGACAATGTGATATCGAGGTCCATAGAAGACTGTCCGTGCTTCGAACTGGTGGCGTGGTGGCTTGTGAAGGTACGAACTGAGTTCAGGGGATGACCTTGTTCTCATCGACGGTTAGAATCTTGGCTTGAGAAGGGTCATCAGTGCTATAGCTGGGACTCCGAACTGCAAGCAATAGTGCAGGTAAGTGATAGTGCAAACATAGATCAACCCGTGACATGGTGCGATAATAGAAGTGAGTGACGTTTGAAGCGTTAAAAAAGAGAAAAGGGGCAATCCGGTACCCGAGGGTAGAGGTCGCTTCGCACCTGTTGAGCGCATGTTGGACAGCAAGCATATACAACAATGTGACACTGCTCTAAGTATTGTCAGCAAATCTCACCCGTAGAGAGTCAAACGTGTCTCAGAATGTCGAAAGAAATGGAAGGTCAAGCGTGTACTGACGAGTCCCCCTATCCCAATGTGAAGTTATTTCCAGCAGCTTCGGGGTGACTGGCGAGTTCCCCGGCGTATAAATATCCTCAACCCTCACACCCTTGGCGGCCTTTGAATGCGGCTATTATACTGCGTAGAGATCTGCGTTCAGAAACCAGGCGTGGGGTGAGTGTTACACTCTAGGTTGCTACTAAGGATCGCTCTCCCGCTCGGCTGCCGGTAGTTCTCCCGTAGAAGTATCAAGATTATCATAGCTGCTTTCTTATGATACTAATTAGCCCCTTGGGCTGTAGTATTCGCAGTCGCGCAAATAGGACTCAAAATCAGGGACGATGTGGATATCGGGATCTGCTAGACCCCGAATTCTTCGAAGTATGCAGCACCCGGCAGTCAGGGTACTGGGATTCATTTGACGCATCTTAGTAACCGAGAGATTTTGAATCTTGGCAACAGAGCTTGAGTGGAAGAACGATAGAAATCTAGTAGCATGACGAAGATTTCACTGTGCTAGTGTAGAGCGCCATGATTTCAATTAATTGGTGGCACGATCATTCAATATATGCGTTAGTGAAGTGTGATGGAGCGTGTTAAATCATGCCACATGAAGTCTTCGTTTACTCTTTCTTCTGGTTATGAAATAGCCGATCATATACGTGTGGTATACAGAAGAGATTTGCTGAAAAGATAGTCATTCAACTCGTTGGGTCCCAGCAGGCCTAAGGCTATCACATGCTACCTTTGTTTAATGTTATTGGATACTGGGGAATCAAGTCTGGAGTAAGACGGAAGGAGATCAGGAGGTGAGCCGCGCCCGCTTATTAACTTAGGACAACTTACCCTGGAAGGGGGGAGGGGGGAGGGGTTATGGAATATCAGGACCACGAACGCTTCGGGTTAAGCATCTAAAACTGGTTAGACAACATGCTATACTGCACATCCCAGTACTACTGTAGAACAGGGAATGCCCTGTCGTGTAGATGCAATACCACTCAGAAGTAATTAAGCGCGAATTAGTGGTGCATTTTATCGCGTGTTACGTTCGAGATGCGTGTTATCTAAAGCGTACAGTATGGGATAGTTATGACTGAAAATGCAATGAATCAATGAGCGGCAATGAGCGGCAATGCGCCGAAAACCACCTGACCAAGCCGGTATGTGCCGTGCTAGTCATGAATGGTTGACCTCCGATGGAGCGGGACCAATACGGTGAGCCGCTTCAATTCGATGCTACGCGGCGAATTT
Source organism: Xylaria castorea (assembly GCA_022495115.1). Taxonomy (NCBI): domain Eukaryota; kingdom Fungi; phylum Ascomycota; class Sordariomycetes; order Xylariales; family Xylariaceae; genus Xylaria; species Xylaria castorea. The sequence goes on along the minus strand of MU382635.1, from coordinate 441,149 downwards.
GGCCAAAATAGCCCGCTTACATAGCTTGCAGACAGGCATGTCGCATACTGACTAACCAAGACATCGACAGCGACAGGCGACAGGCGACAGGCGACATAACATGATTGGTGTTGCATTGTATGCCTGGATGTGATTGTAGTATGCGATGCAACGGTCCGAATATAACGTGAGCGGCGAAGCTAACGCTGATGGTTGGTCACGCTTCTCCGCGCTGATGGCTTACAACCATACCGCGTGAAGATGATTTGACGTGAAGAATGCGGCGAGTGAGATCATGGTCGTAGTGAAGGATTTGTGCTGCCATACTTGCTATTTGTATCCTTTCGCGATGCATTGAGAGCTCGAATTGTCATTAGTGCGGGGTCTGATGACGAAATCAGTTCATGCAGCATGAACCATAAGAGAACTCGACGTTATTGTCTTATAGCTTTGCTTTCGTACCTAAGTAAGTGGCGACAAGGTGTTGTTTTTGACTTCCTGGAACGAGCAATGAAGCTGCTACTTATGATGCGCCAGGAATTTTGATCGACGTTAGACGCAGCAGACCCAGTCTAAGTACCTAAGAGAAGGTTTGCTGCAGTGCATTCAACCCAGAGACGCGGCATCGGCGTTTCCTTCGGGGCGAGCCAATGCGCATGTGGCCTCGCGGAACGCCAACCGAGACTGCTTTAATTACTCCGCCAAGGTCACGTGTAACTAATGGCATTAGGGATCCATTGTTTACATCCATCTCCCTTTTTGGGAAATAGCCCAGGCTAGGAGTCAGTGTCTATGTAAGTAGTCCAGACTAGTAGACAGGTATTTCGCATCAAGTCCTTAAGCTTGTGTAATAAGAATTACATATAAACATTGCCGACGGGTTTAAAACAAATCAAATATGATCCTGTGTCATTTTGCCTCGCAGTAAAGCTTCCGTGGACACCAGGTCTCAGGGCCATGCCCGGATTATCGCCCAGGTGGGTGTAACATGGTACAGCAATTACAAACTTTCAGTACGCAGAATGTATATGTCAATAACATAGTGCAATCACACATGCTTGATTGCTAAGGGAAGTGACAGAACTCGCCAGGCACACGGTGTTATCCTGATGCACGATTTGCACCGGGATATCCTGGAACCAATGACGTTAGTCAGGCACCGGATTCTAGGATTCATCTCCATGTTGGCTTGTGCTTTTCTACTACTAATACCTGTTGACATCATTCTCATTAGTACTACTATAAAATGTGTCACCTTAATTTTGCTTGCTTTATTAGTCTAACACCCAAAAACAACTTATTGGCTTTAGCGCAACACGAGGTGGGTGTGGCACCTCCGTAAATGATTAGTAGCTATCTGGAGTAGTAGCTGTAGCAAAACTTGTACAAACTCGGCATCATGAGCATGTAACATTCTCTGCAAAGTCGATTCTTCCTATCCAGTCATAAAATGATAAGGATCCAGAATCCCAACTGCCACTATGTGGCTATCGGCACCGACATCAGTCACTCACAGAGCAGGAATAGCAGCGTACAACGGAGTGTTGTATTTAAAGGTGGCAGTGTCATGTAAGATTATTACGCACTACTGCACTTGTCAAGTTAACTCAACGTCAACTTAACTCTAAAGCTTACCATTGCAAAGTATGTTACTTAGATTCAACGTGTCCTGTCTTACTATAGTTAGAGAAGACCATACCTCCTTTCTAAGATTACCTATAGACGACTGTAGAAAGTGTACACAATAGGTGGTATAGAGAGTTAGGTAGTGTATCACACCTCTCATATAAGTGCATCATCTTAAATTAGCGCGACTTTGGCTAGCACAACACCCTACGTATACTGTACTTCGGTACCCTCCCTGAACAATATGTAACAGTACCATGTAGATTGATCTGATTAGATGTGTATACATGAATGTATTTTATTCTCCGTCATCGTTGTTACAAATGCACCTATTGATTTTGATATACATAGATGTGTTGAAAGGAACTGGCTGTCGGGTAATGCACCCTTGTTCTCCGGCTACCCTTTGAACCCTGCCCATCTGCGTGCGAGTGGCTCCTCCTTAGTTCTATTCCCAGTGCAGCATACCGTCTTGGCCCAATCAGCACCCTGCATTTTGGTGCCCTGCACTCACCCAGCCATTGACTTTTCGCTGTCTAGAGTGCAGTTGGGCAAGTGGTTCCCCCAAAAGTGCGCCCTGCCTCCCCAAAGAGGTCAGAGCAACATGCGTCGCGGCCGAGAACGTGATACCATCACCGCGGGCACAGGTACCTTGTTGTTAGCGCAGTGTAAGTACTTCCCATAGCTGCGATTGAGCTGCCCCCAATTCTGCCCTCCAAGATTCCGAACCCCAGCAAACCTTTTGCTTCCCACCGCCAACCACGCCGTCATTCTCTCTTGTGCACACGATGCGATAATCTCGAGTCGGACAACAATCAGCCTGGATTTGCCTTTGTCCTCTCCGGTCCGGTTGATATATATACTGTAGGTACATAGGAGAGAATACTGTTTCTTAGCGCGGCCTTCGAGTAGCGCACATGGTTCCGCGGCTTCTTCGCGTCTAGTTGTTGATGACAGCAATCGCCTTCGAGGTTTTCGCAACGTATCTTACAGAGTACCTTCGACTCTTCACACGCCATAGGCCTTTTGCTTCGCCATTGGGTTATCTCAGCGCCTTCAATGTATCATTCACCCACTCGCACATTCAGCAGGCTTCGTTCTGCCGCGCTGTAGAGACATGGAGGTCAACCCACCCGGATTACACCCGCCCTTACCCATACGATCGAACTTGAACCTCCGCGAGAACCCCAAGAGAAATGTGGCTACGAGAGACCCGAAATCGCCCAAGGTGCTAGGTGAAACTGCGAGGATAAGGCGATCACCTCCATATGGTGGGGACAAGGACCTGCCAGGAATTCGTACATCTCCTGTTACAAGTTCTAGACCCCTATTCCCAGCGAGCGAGCGTAGATCGGGAGACCAAAACGGAAACAAGGCCAATAAGAGCTCAGATGGCGAGAAATGGAGCCCTTCTGCCGAAGGAAGTGCAGGTGGCCGGGAGGGAAGGCATTTTACTGTTGCCAATGTAGGCAGCAACGGCCAGATATTTCTGAGGTGCGTCATGATAGACCAATCCGGCGCGGCGGATAATCTGGCTACATAGAAGAGGGAACTGGAGCTGGCAGAAGCCACGAGCTAGGTGCTAATTTTCGCGATGTAGGCCTACTATTCGCCCTGATAATCAGAGATATCCTCAACCACCAGTCGCGTTCCCAATCACGCCGCCCAGGACAGCGGGCCTGGACGCCCTTGGTTCTAGGAGAACACAACATGTGGAAGTCAGCGAATTGAATGGTAGTCAATGGACCCCAACGCCTATGACAGATCCTCCTTCTCCGAACGGGATACCAAAAAGTGCCTATTTCGACTTTAGACCAGCTGCAACTCGTCATCGCCGAGCTGTATCTGATTCGACCGCCCAGGATGTGACTCCTGGACCCGAAGCAGCTGATGCAGGTGTCTTTAAAGTTGTGATATCGAAACCACAGAATGGCACCAAGTCAAAAACGGCCGAAGACTTACACTCAGGAAACGGGCCATTTTTACAAGTTTCAATCCCATCGTGGAAACTAGGCACTCCAAGATTTACGTTGAGAGGGACGCCGCTTATACGAGGGTCCTCATACGCCCCTACTGAGGATATGAGATCAAGCCATGCCTCGTTTCTTAAGCCTTCACCTCGGGAAAAGACGAATAACCTATTCCAGCCAGAAACGTTCAGCTCACGAATGGCAAGCCTTCGTTCGTCTCAGTCGCACTATACTGCACCCACCTGGCTTGTCCCAGCCGGGGATAGTCCACCCTCACCGATGCCAAAGCCGACCGGCCCGGCTTTTATGCCACCAAATTTAGTCATTGAGCCTTCAATGTTTGATGCTCTAACTTTCAAGCCGGCGTGTGATGATCGGTCGATTGTGCGCTATTCACAAACCACTGGGGCTGTCACAGCCGCTACTCCGCCGCGGCTTGTAGCCGAGATCACATCACCCAGCTTTCTTGATTATGATCTGATCTCCGATTTCTTCCTCACCTTTCGCTCGTTCATCGAACCCACGGACCTTCTTTGCCTACTAGTCGCACGCCTTCGATGGGCTCTATCTCAGGACGACGAGTCTGGGATGATAGTGAAAGTCAGAGCTTTCGTGGCGATACGCCATTGGATCTTGAATTACTTCATAGACGACTTTGTTGTGGATCATCATCTACGTGTTACTTTTTGCGATCTTATCAACGACTTTACTAATGACATGATCGCTTTACAAAAGAAGCGGAAGGTACCCTCCAAGATTGTAGGCGAGTTGAAGAAGTGTTGGAGGCGAGTGTGTTTGCAGTACTGGGATGGGTCTGAATTTGACGCAGAACTTGGACCTGAGGTTGCCATCACGCCAGGTGGGATAGCCGGCCACCGTGATCCAAGTCTAACACCCAGCTATTGGGAAACAGATTCATCCGAGGCACCGCAGATCGATGGTACTTTCATGCAAGGCGCGGCCACTCATCAAGAGAGGTTCCCGGCGGATGTATCTAAAGCTGACCAAGCCGATTCTACGATGCGAATGGGGGGACGGCCTACTACACCTGAGGCGGGAACTATGCGCCTAAACCGACAGCCAACGTCACCGATGAGCATAGCAAGCCTCGATGTTGTGTCCTGCTCCTTTCCTACCAAGGCGTTACGTCTAGGCGACCCAAACGCGAGCATGCCTCTGGGTGCACATCCCGTAGACCCTAGCTCGATCTATACTAGCACAGATCCCATCGCTTCCACGCCGGCTTTGATGGCCAAACGTATGCGACCACAAACTTCACACCGGCGTAATAATAGTCTCACCGACTCTTTGAGAGAACATGGCACCATGACAGAGAAAGTCTTATACAAAAATGCAGAATTTTTACTCACACTTCCATATTACGGCAGCCTCGTGCGTGGGAATATCCTACCGCCTAGTCAACCGTTTGTTGACCTGAATGGCGCGGCTAGTAAAGGGGCTAGTCGGCAGACTACCATTTTTCAGCCGCAGCCCACCATCGTAACGAAGAGGAAGGCTGTTGCCTCAGCAATGTCGGGTCAGGGTATGCGGAAGCTGCTTGGAAGTGTGCGGAGAGCCCTTAGTACCAGGGGTGTCGGTATTTCACACACTCAGGGTAGCTTTATTGATATTGCACCCATTGGCCCTCGGGGCGCAACAATGAACAGACTTCCCGGTACTGCTATCGTACCACAAGCCCGACGGCTGCCGCCTAACGGTATCAGACAACCTTTCCGAATTGATACGCTGGGGGCCCGAATCGTGGAAGATTTCAAACAAGCTGTCCGTGAAGATACCGCTGAGACGAAGTCCGCAAGTACAGCTACGGGAAGCCACGCTGAGAACGTCGAGTACAGTGCTGCTCACTTAGACTCTTCGTTCGAGCTTCGGCCACTAAGTGACGCTGCTATTACGACGGGTAGCAAGTCGATCGTTATTGTCGATGGAACTGCACCTCCTGAGCACCTCGTCATGACAGGGGCTTTGGCTCCGTTTAACCCATCGGTTGAAACATTCGCTGACAGCATCATCCGAATACATAGCAGGAACTTGACACCACCTATGACACCTCCCAGTGATACAGCTCGCGGAAACACTCCTAGAAGGTCCTCTTATATTCTCAGTCAACACGTCTACGAGCCCTCCTTAGCTACGGATCCTTTGCCGTCTCTTAATATGTCTAAAACCAGAGCCGAGGCCACGGAGGACGAGACCATATCCGCTCGCGATACGAATGGAGAGACTAAGCTACCTGTCAGCTTCGTCGGCCAACCACCTCACAAGCCGCCACCGGCTTATTTCAACCGACATAAGAGACAGCAATCATCTATTCGCAGCTACCGGTCTCGAGGCTCTCTTCCTCGGCGACGCTGGGCCTCATTCCATAGCGGCCTGGGAGCACGATCGACGGTCAGAAGCTTTGATGCAACGACCTACTCGGAAAGTTCGATAAGGTCGGAAATCATGCCGCCACCCCTGAGAATGCTACGAAGAAAACCAGGAAGGGACCTAAGGGGCGAGGCAAACACTACCCAACACGACCCTTTGCCACTGCGCAGATCACGCTCTATCGGCTCGCTAACAGTGTATTCTGACTCAATGCGGAGTTCTTACGTTCGAAGTCCTATGCGGGACTCAGATGGATTTGTCGATGTCGTCAGTAGCGACTACTCTCCCCACCGGGGTGAGGTGTTCTCCCTGGGAGCTATGGCTGAGCAGGCTTCAAAACGGCCGCTATCTCTGTTTAGCACACATTCATCAAAGCCAATCATGCGTCCATCATTCGAGGCCGAAGCTCAGAAGCTAGCACGAATCCCCGATGACGTGGATGATGACGGAGGCGTTGAATCGGCGTTGCTTAAGTTAGAAGGAAAGTATGAAAGAAAGACTGTCAGGCTCTCTATTGAGCCTCTTAAAGCACCGAGTAGAGACCTTCAGATTTCAAGTGCTGAATCCTCGCCACCAGCAGAGGTTGGTCAAGCCAATGAGGAGAAAAAGAAAAACCGTCATCTACATATCGGGGATGAAGAGGCGCTGGATATCTCGCCGATTGGCGAAGAATCCGCTGCGGATAATTTCGTGCAAAACCAAAATCCGCGCCACTCGGAGATCAGCTCCTTCTTGTCGGAGGATTCACTGGAAACTTACAACTCCATACCACTCCTCGACAGAGGACTAACAGACGAAGGCCGCAGTAGGACACATACTCTTGAATGGACGAACCATTCCATTCTCGAGGGTCCTGATACCCCTGTAGACGAAGGGGATACTATAGTTTCAATAACTTCCCCAAATGTCTCATTTGAATTCATCAACCGGACTGAAAGCTTGGAGGGAGCTGTGGGGCTCGCCTTGACGGTCAACCCCAGTGAGGACCGCTCATTCTTGAACATGGAGAGTGATAACGACTCCGAGCTTTCGTCTGAACTATCTACTGAGATAGTAGACGAGAGTAACTATATATCACGACCGCTCTCGTCAAATCAAATCGGAGGGCAACAAGTCCAGCCACACGCATCTGACAAATCTGAAATCAACTCTATCCCAGACGGGGAGGGAACTTCTATCAAGTTAACGTTGGTGCAAGCTCTGCAGATGTCACCAGAGCCGACGATACGCACCCCGGAACTTCACGAACATCAACTTTGGTCCCAGAAACCGTTGCCACCAACCCCCGACACAACACCAACAACCGCCATGTACCATCAGGCCCTAGTTTCACCGTCAGGTTCTCTTGGCTCACGCCGAGCTCCCAGCAACGCAACCAAATTGTTTGAAGAACTAGCCGAACAGCCGCCCGTACATCTTCCCTTTATTCTAGCGTTTGACTCGGAAATCCTTGCCCAGCAATTTACCTTGATTGAAAAGGATGCGCTGAATGAAGTAGACTGGAAGGAGCTCATCGAGATGAAGTGGAAGGACTCTCATAATGACTCGCGATCCTGGGTCGATTTCCTCCGGAATACCGATGCTCGTGGTATAGAAGTCGTCATTGCGCGGTTTAACATTATGGTCAAGTGGGCTATTTCCGAAATTGTGTTAACACAAGAATTGGAAGAACGAGCTCGTTGCATCATTAAGCTCCTCCATATCGCTGTTCATTGCAGGGCATACCGCAATTTTGCAACTATGAGTCAAATCACCATTGCTTTAACATCGAACGAGGTTGGGCGGCTTTCAAAAACTTGGGCCATGGTCCCTCCAACGGACATGAAAACCATGGGTGATCTTGAGACACTGGTTTCACCAACGAGAAACTTTTACAACCTGAGAGCAGAGATGGAAGGTGGTGGTACTGTAGCCGAAACTGGTTGCATCCCTTTCATAGGTATCTACACTCATGATCTGCTCTTCAACTCTCAACGTCCCTCCGAGATCGCAAGCTCGCCGACTAGCCCACCACTGGTTAATTTTGAGCGTTGCAGAATTACCGCTTCCATTGTCAAGACCTTACTTCGATTGCTGGAAGCAAGCACATACTACCAATTCCAGCCCATTGAAGGCATCACCGAGCGCTGCCTGTGGATGGGCGCGCTGACCGACGAAGACATTCGAAAGAAGTCTGAGAAGCTGGAGTAAAAGATACCGCCCACAATATTGGAATCCTAACACTATACCATGGCAACCATATTGGAACTACGGCGAAGTTCGAATTGTATAACATGTACTCATGATTGAGTCTCCCACGTTCACATACTATGTTTCACCATCACCATTTCATTCTAGACGGCGTCTCGCACAGGCAGAAGATAACCGGCCGCCTATTCAACAGGCAGGCTTTATTGCATGATGATTTTGATACCCCATGATACCATGAGAAACATGCCAGAGAAAACTGGTTTTGCGCTAAACACTCCGCATTTCAAGCCTTCGAAGGGGAGCCCTAATACTTCACATCTATTCTGTTGTCTCTATTTCCTTTGTCTATTACCCCGCCTTACTGGAGTGTTCGGCGACTGCCGGCCAAGTAGTGGCATAGCAAGCACGGAGCTAAGAGATTTCCATTTACTCGTTACGTCCAGTGTTTTAGGGCTGGATTTCTTCCGTTAACCTCATACTACGAGCGACGCATTGGAAGGGGAGTTAGGAGCATAACTGGCCGGATAACTCAGGTATCCCCCTGATATCCAGGATTGGAGGATTTGTAAGTCGATAGGCGTAGAAGTTTATTTGAACTTCGTCGCAGTGTTGTGGGCTAGTTATGTATTTAGTTGCCATGACGAGCCTGTACGTACCTATCATTGTAAGCACATTATGCAGCCCCCTATGCGACTACTACCCTCTTTTTACTGCGCCCATGTGCCGTTGCAGATCATAGCGTAGGGAGCCTGGCGCCTGGACTTGAGCAGAACGTGCAGTGGATCGCTAGTCGCGCACCAATCGCTTACACTAGTTCTGAAAGGCTGCTCGCAGGGATATTTGGAATCGGCAAACGATCTTCTCCAGGTACCTACAAACCACATTGACAAGTACCGGTAGGTGACCCGAACACGAGCTCTATTACTCAACTCAAACACGTAAGCAGTAGCCTTGACTGAGTACATTTGCTATCTCAGTTAATAACCACTAATCATTTATGCCAGAGCACAGTATCGCTACAATGCCCTTCGATATTAACCTTATCTACCTAGTCCAGTGCGCAATGTTGTAAGCGAAGCGCGGTACTGGATGGTGGTGTGGGCCAAACCGTGGCGCACTAGGTACATTTCCTATCCTTATGCAAGCAAGGTGTCGATCTCGCTTAAATAAGTCCCAGTCTAACGACTACATAGTAACAAGAGAGAAGGGTCAAGGATGTCAGCTCGCATTGCCGAGCCCCCCTACACGTGTACGTAAGTAAGTACGACCGTATTCGGTATGCACTCGAGTCTGCCCTGCGTAGGTACTTATATTGGCCTCTAACCGAGTGATGACGATTATACTGCAACAGAATCTGCGTTACTACATTTCGATAGGTTGCTCACGGAAGACCGGCAGCTTCGTAACTAAACGAGACAGACAAATTCATGCAGTTGGTAAGCAGTGCGTTGAATTTGACTGAAATGTGTTGTCTCTACTATGCGTTACTTACAGTAGTCTAGTGTAGTGTAGAATTAAGTAGGGTACCGAGCACGAGCACGATTTTAACCGACATAATTACCACGATCCACCCGTTCTGATATAAAATCATATCCGATACTTGTGTACTTATCTAGTCTACTACTTAGAACCCAGGCGGTAGGGGCTAAAACATACGAGTAGATCATAAAGCCATATTTTATATGTATATCGCTTGCGGGGTAATAGATGTGGTTACAGTACAGTAGTTACTATATGTATCCGAAACCCAACGCTACGCCGAGACACAGATACGGCTCGTGACAGTTGCGTCGCCTAGACCTCCTCACTGTATCTGCCTCACCTAACAGAGTAGTTCTCTAGATAAGTGTGGATCCCCTCCCCCAACTTCGTTACCCACCTCTTTCAAGTAAGCGTATTACAGCCGGATCTTGGTTTCCCGAGCCTGGAAACAACCCACCAGCTGGGATTAACTTCCCGTCAGTGGGTGACGGAGTCATGCAATCGAGTGTAAGCCCGTTGGGATCCAATTATCTCTGAATATACCGGGTGAGCTACCTGCTTTAAGTAGCATGTCGGGACATGACAACTTCCACCTCGCTTACCAGCTCGGTTAGAAACTTACCTATTTAAAAACTGCATATGCGCTGCTTTTTCTGAGACAATTCGTTATAGTTTTGCCAATAGTCTGCTAGCCACTAATTCTCCGAGATCTGTCTCACTTGACGTGTAGGTAGTTGACGCAGCGGATCGCATATATCTATATATATCGACAACACCGCTTGTTTCGCTATCCGCCGCCTTGTATATGAGTTCAGTGTGACCGAGTACATATAGCCGTCACGCCGTGTGTCACGGTGTGCTCGCCGAAGCCAACCGAGTACAAAGGAATCGCATCGCATAAGTCAAAATGGGCGCTACTCTGTCAACAGCGATACAGCCTCAGCAATGGTCTGCAACCGTTTGGGTCCTGCTGCTCACAACAGCGGCAACCCTGTTCTTCCGAGTTTTCTGGCGGCCGGCGTTCCCTAAGAATGGGCCGAAGTGGTATAAGAAGGGAGACTGGCCCATTTTGGGAGCACTAGAATTCTACTACGGCCGCCGTGCCGATTTCATGAAAGATGCGCTGCGAGCCTCGAAGACGGGGAACTTCAGCTTCTACATCGGCAAGAAGCAGTTGATAGGAGTATCGGGTGAGGAGGGCAGGAAGTTATTTTTCGAAAGCAAAGACCTCAACTTTCCCCAAGCGTACGTTATCTTCTTGTCTATTGCAGGCCCGGACCTCATCTGCCAAGCAAGCGATGGGTAAACCGGCTGCGCCGTCCAGATGCCGTGTGCTAACGTATTCCTAACCTCCAGCTTTGCGGAGCTTCTGACTGGACAGCCGCAAGCACCCAGCCATGACCACGAGGACGGCTTTTCTCAGACATTCCAAAAGGCCCTCATCCCCTTGATGAAGAAGGAGAACTTCCTCAAGAACTTGGACTTATTGACCGGTGACACCCGCGGCGCATGCGAGGCGCTGGCTGCCGCTCCCCCGTCCAAGGCGGACCCGGACTGGCAGGTGACCGATCCGTTCGAGAGCTTCTATGAGATCGTCTATCAGCTCACGATGCGGACCGTCGGCGCCAACGACATCGCCTCGGACCCCAAACTGCTGAAACACACGCTCTCCATCTTTGATTGGTTCGAGAAGTCCGACTCGTTCGCCAAGGTCATCTTCCCCTGGTTACCCACGGTGAACCACTACCTGCGAATGTACTACGGCGCCAAGCTCGCCTTTGTTTTCCGCGACATCATCGAGAAGCGTAAGAAGACGGGCCAAAAGGGCAATGATGCCTTGCAGTTTCTCATCGACCGCGGTCTCACTCTCCCAAACATTGTAGGGGTATGTTTCCCCCCTGTTTTCTTTGGACTGCCGCCGTATTAGCCACCGATGATACCGACAGCATGATGCAAGCAATGAAGCGTTTTGCACGGGCGAAACTAACAAGCCTCGCAGTTCGAAATCGGCGCCCTGTTCGCCGGTCAGCTGAACAGCGGCATCAACGCCGGATACCTGCAGGTCTTCCTGACGCAGAACCCGGAATGGATGGTCCGGTTACGGGAGGAAGTGGACGGCGTGATCACGAAGCACCGCGCGAGCCCGTCGCAGTCGCGCGCCGACGTGCTCAGCGCGCTCACGATCGAGGAGTGGGAGGGCGAGTTCCCGCTCATCGACCTGGCGCTGCGCGAGACGATCCGCTTCTGCCTGCCCGGCGCGACGTTCCGGAAGAACATGTCGGGCCACGACATCCCCATCGGCGGCTCGGGCGAGGTCGTCCCCGACGGCGCCTTCGTCATCTTCCTCGTCGAGGACAGCCTGTTCGGCGACTGGTACACGGACAAGCTGAAGTGGAACCCCTCCCGCTACTTCGAGGAGAACGCCGAGGACAAGAAGGTCCCGCACGCGTATATGGGCTGGGGCTCCGGACGTCATCCCTGCCGTAAGTAGAACTCTTTTTTTCTCTTTTTTTCTTTTTCTTTTTTAAGCCTTTCATGCTTACATAGCGCGCCCCTCTTTTCTACTTTCTTTTTTCGACTACGCGTGTAATCGAGTCAGTGGACTGCGGCGAAGTGGTTTGCTCTTCTGCTGCTGCTGATGGAAAGAACAATTAAACTATGCATGCTGATGTTGATGACTGATCCTTCGCAGTGGGCATGAGATTCGCAAAGCTGGAGATGGCCCTCATCACGGCCTACTGGGTCGGCATGTTCGACTTCGAGTTCTCCGACCAGGACGGCAACCGCATCGTTCCGAACACGTCGCTCATCATGAACCGCAACCTGCACTCGGCGAAGAAGCCCGAGAAGAACCTGTACCTGCGGTACAAGCTGAGGGAGGATTAGAAACTGTGAACAGTTTTTTCTGCAGAAATAAAGAAGAAGAAAAAGAAAAAGAAAAAGAGAAGCGAAGAGAGAAGTATTCGTAATAACAAATATAGAGTGGGAGAGAGGGGAAATGGGTTTAGGGTTGTGTATAGTGCAGTGCAGCTTGACTTGTCATAATCTGGGAGAGCGTTATACGTGATTATTCATCGGTGGGCACTATTTGGGGGGGGGATGTTGGAGGAACGAGGGTAGTATCGAGGATCATATATGTCCAATCAGGAACAGACTCGCCCGTATTCAGTCACATTTACGACGCAGATATTACACATGAACCCTAGTTAGGAGCTGTGCCGTTTCGTGATCCCGAGTCAACGCCGCGTCATATGGCGCAAAACTCGCTGTAATAAGCTACAAGAGTCCCTCGGAGGATACTTAGTGATGAATACGAGAGTAGTAGCGCGTCTTCATATACGGTAGTATACTTATTTATTTATATCCCTGACCTTGGAAGATCGCCAATAGTTGTGGCGGGGTGAAACTATCTAATCATCGACTATCTAGATACCTGGTCTACAAAGTAGCGTGACGTCTTTCATGTTGATAGATGTAGTTAGGTTAGGTAGTTGTAGGACTGAGCCGCAACCTCCACAAAATAGGGCTATGGTAGAACCCAGCAAATGCTGGCTTTAGAGTGAATCGGCGGCGCCTGCGCCGCTGACATACATGAAGGGGAACCCTGGAAAATGCGGTGAACATCGTTCCCACTAACCCGGCGGGAGGAGCTTCGTATTTGTCTGCTCGGCGTCCGCCGGAGCCTCAGCCCGGCTTGGCAGAGGCGATTTACGGCCCTGCTTACAACACGAAGAGAATGTGGTTTGTGTGTGTGTTGTATCGTGATGACTTACAGTAGGGCGTGGACTGGTGATGCCGCGTGATTCGACTTGTTATGTCGTGTGAAAGTGCGCCCATAAGATTTTCTTCTGAATCGGGGTTAGGGAAGCTTCTAGTCTACCTAGTTGGAATAGAGGTTGTTTGCTAGTTAGCGGCGTTGGTCTATACGGCGTACGGAGTAGTCCTAACTAGACGGTATAAGAAATGATTTCAAGTATACGAAGTATATATAACTCTGCTCTGTTCGACTTAGATACCGAGATCTTCATAATCTGGTACTAATTCTTCAAAGGCTATATTTACTACGCAAGTCCATCATTACCAGGGATCTAGGTTAGTCTAGTTACAAACTAAACCTTCAACTCACTTACCCAAAGTCTTGCCCCGAAAGACAGCCAGCTCTCAAGATGTTGTACTCCGCAGCCGTCCTCACGACGACCCTCGCAAGCCTCGCCGCCGCCGCCCCAGCACCGCGCGCGACAGGGTCATCGAAAGGGTTCAACCTACGGGTAAACCTCACCGACGCCGCCCGGGACCTGAATCCCTCGGTACAGAACCTGTACCTATCGGACCAGCGCACGGGCGCGGGCGCGGCCATATCCGTGCTGGGACCGGCGGCGCCCAGCCCGGCCTTCTACCTCAACGGGACGGCGTACCACACGACCATCACCCACGACATACCAGGCGTCTACCCGCTCAGCATCGTCGTCGCGGGCCCGGCAAACTACGACTACTTCTACCCTACCGAACACCCCATCGGCACGTCCGTCAACGGCGGGACTGAGCTGTTCCTAAGGGCCGGCGAGCCGATCCTCTTCCCGCTGCTCGGAGATGATGAGGGACGCTATGCCGTGTGTTATCGCGACTTCGTCTTCGGCGGTACCTTGACGCAGATCTTGACCGCGAGGTACGTCTATGGGAACGAGACGGTCCCGGACGACTGTGCGCCCGTCGAGTTCGTCGTCGAGTGTGCCACGCTGGAGGACTTGCCTGATGGATCGAGCTGGAATCATGATTCCGCTTTTGATGTCCCTTGTGTGAGAGACTAGGGGGGAGGGGGCGGGTTTGTTAAGTGCTTGGAGCTGTGGTGACTGGGTCGGAGATTAGGTATGGAGAGGAATGGCGGCGTGTATCATGGCTATCGAGTAGATTACGGGTAGCATGACGACGATGTATATACTTATTTTAGTACAGGGTTGGTTACTTGCTGGGTATTATAGGATTGGATAAAGAAGTTGTCCAGGAAAAGGTTTTGATTATCTGGCACACAAGCGAATGTACGATATATAGATTACATATGAGGGCTCAAACCAGGCAGAGAACCTTCAGCTTTAGATGTTACGTGTCAGCAGACTGTAATTTACACCATTGGATTCAGTTAAGCGTCAGGTATGCTACACTTCATGCCATGGACTTCGCAATGACAAGGGCAATGATTCATTTTATCTGCTACCTAGGAGCATGGGCGGGATCACGATCAAGTCCACCCCTTTGACCGTACAGGGCATTCCCCGTCCTCAGCTGACGGAAGCCAACAAGACAGTCACCTACGGAAGCAACAAATCCATATCGACTCATCAACTAGTTTTGGTATCTTTCCCTCATTAGTACGTTCAAGTTGACCCGTACCCCAGGCTATACTGTATTTCGGTTCGTGTGTGACGTCCGCAAGCAAGCAAGCAATTACCATTCCGCACCCGAAGGAATTTCCGTCGCTTTCCATTCCGTTGGCGGTTGCGACTGAGCGTTTTCCCAATTGTCTTCCTGCTGCGGCTGCTCCTTTTTGTCGGCTAACGCAGCGGCATCAACGGGCATCTTGGGATGACCAGAGCCGTGCTTCTACCACTGGCTATCCTTGGTCTCCGCAGCAGCCCACTCGCTGGCAGGAGCAGCACCACCAGCAGCAGCAGCAGCAGTGGTAGTACCGGTAGCACCAGCAGCAACAGCACCAGCCCACTCATCGGTAGCACCGTCCCAGCCACCCTGAGCGCCAGAGAAGCCAGCAGGAGCAGCCTCCCAGTCGCCAGTACCGGCGAAGGTGCCGGCCTCAATGGCGGCGGGGCCAACCTCCTCAGCACCGGGGACCTTCTCCTCTTCGACCTTCTCCTCAGCCTCGGCCTCGGGGTCACGGTCTACAGTCACTATTAGTTCGAGCACCACAAAGCAATATCAATTAGAGTGTTCACGTACAGAAGTACAGATCAACCATGACATCCCAGGGGTTCTCGCGACTGGGGATGGTGCCACGGATGCGGAGGACTTCACGGGCAAGCATCCACCAGACGGCACCAATGGCGTGGCGACCCTTGTTGTTGGTGGGGATGGCCACGTCGACGAACTCGGTGGGTGAGTCGGTGTCGCAGAGGCCGATGACGGGGATGTTGACGTACGAGGCCTCCTTGATGGCCTGGGCGTCGGTGCGGGGGTCGGTGACGATGATCAGACGGGGCTCCTTGAACGAGCGGGTGATGTAATTGGTGAAGGAACCGGGGGTGAAGCGACCGGCAATGGCAACGGCACCGGTGTGGGCGGCGAACTTGAGGACAGCACGCTGGCCGTAGGGACGAGCGGAGATGACACAGATGTCGGCGGGGTTGTCGACAGCGGCGATGATGCGGGCCGCGAGAACGATCTTCTCCCTGTTGACCACGAAGCGGTGATTAGCGAGGCTCGTAGCTTGCGCGCAGAAGCTTGTAAAGCATGGCGATAATTACCAGGTCTTGCCAATGTTGATGACATTGACTCCATCAGCACGGGTCTTCCAGAGGTAAGGCTCCATGTGAACCTGCAAGTTCTTGGAACCGAGATGGGCCTGAGCCGCCAGGAGCGTCTCAATGTCTTGAGAGGTGGCCTGCATGCAGGGAGGAAAGTTCGTGGGCGCCATCTTGAATTATAGTTGCGCGTGGAGGGGGGGAAGGAAAGTGAGGCGATTGCTTTACGTTGAGCGCGAACTTCGTGATGTGCGAAAAGAGAAAAGTTCGCGATGCCTGCTAAATTCGCCAGGAATTTTGGGGCTTCGAATTCTGGTGGGTTAATTCGGCCTAGGGTAAGCGAATTCACGCCCGAGCCTACTGATTAGATAAGGTAGCCCACCACGGTGCAGGTGGGGTGAATAACACCCGGTTAGGTACGTGGGTATCTATCCTACATAGACCCTTTTCTGAGTCGGAAACCGGAGCATAGATTTACCCGGACAAGACCTGCCGGAGCTGCCAGCCTGGGATTCAGCTAGCTATCGGCCTGTTGTACATGGAGCCGACCCTGCAGTCCGCTGTGGATCAGCTGGCTTGCCTCTGGCTGAAGAAAAAGTCGAGATACCTACCGCTGCCGCTGCAGGTCATTGGTTAGGTGAAGCAGTTGTCGTCAAATCATATACATCATGCCGCCTCGAATATCAGGCGTGCAACGCCTAAATACCCTCTCATGTAAGTTGCAAGTTGTCAATAACGCTCGATTTAACTAATTGGAAAATAATAGTATGTCTCCGTCCTGCCACTACGCCGTCCACGCCGGCCTTCCTCCCCAAAACCCAAACCGCGTCATTGTCGCAAAAGGAGAAGCGACGTTTCGCGAAGCAGGATCCCTACCGATGGGCTCAGAGGCAACAGCGAAAGAACGCGCATCTTGAGATTCGGGCAGTGATCGAAGCCGCTCGAGACGAAGCAAAGGGTGACCCCGTCCGGGGGATTATAACCCCCTTCATCGAGTCCCTCGACTCTGCGGGCCAGGCGCCGCTCTCGAAGCCACCCGTCGACGAAGACGGGAATCCCATAGAAGAGCCGCATCCTCTCCCCACATCGCCTCACATCCTCAATAACCTGGTCTCTAAGAGCGAGTTCGACTCGGCCGTCGAGAACGCCTACGCCCTGACGAAGCCGATGGAATCGGGCTATACCGACCTAAACCCCGAGGAGATGGAGAAAAGAAGTCAGGAACACGAGACCTCGCACACGAAGGCCGTCGAGGCGTTGCAACGCATCGTAGACTTGGAGAAGGGCTCCTCCAAAGATCGGCGCCATGCCAACATCCGGAGATGCATCGAGACCTTCGGCCGTCATGAGACCGATCTGACGCTCCCGCCCAAGCCCCTGTCGAGGGGTCAGCAGA
The DNA here is from genome assembly GCA_022495115.1 of Xylaria castorea. Classification (NCBI taxonomy): domain Eukaryota; kingdom Fungi; phylum Ascomycota; class Sordariomycetes; order Xylariales; family Xylariaceae; genus Xylaria; species Xylaria castorea. The sequence continues at coordinate 423,648 of MU382635.1, read as the reverse complement.
GGGAAGAGAAGCCGGTGCGTGGAGGACCCGATACCGGTAGCAGCGAGGTGCAGATTGCCATCCTGACGGCCAAGATCCGAGCCTTGGCAAACGAATTGGAGAAGGGTAGGGGATATAGAGATAAGGTCGGAAAGCGGGATTTGAGGTTGATGGTTCACAAGCGTCAGAGGCTCATGACTTACATGGACCGGAGGGAGAGAGGCAGTGCTCGGTGGCAGCACATGGTTGAGACACTGGGCCTGACCGAAGCTACTTATAAGAAGCAGATCACCTTGTAGACATAGAGATGAAGCCGAGTGTATGATAGGTGGTTTCAAGAAGTATGTGCCTGTACTGCTGTCTGCTATGTAATATACAACAACACCAGGGCTTGGGACGACCCACCACGTGTCCATCCACACCAGTGTCTACTACGATCGCCATGATGAGCGCCATTGGGTGAGGATTCTTGTTTGGGTCTTCGCACTTTCACTTCATCCATATGGTATCCTCTTGCATTAGTACTACAGTGATAAAAGAAAAAGAAGCAATGCCAAACAATGAAAAAACAAAACGTAGATGCCCGCCATCTCTATCAGAACACGCTGATGTAGTTGCCGATCCTCTCTTTCTGGTTCTGTGCTATACATTCGGCGATCCACGTGATGTTGCGAATTTCCTGGGAATTGGTTAGCTTACATATCGATGTAGAGAAAGTGTTACCGAACTACTGACTTGCTCTCTTAGTTTCACCCATGCGTATACGATCGCGTACGTGAATTGTCTCGTGAAGGCGTTCTTCGAAATCTCCATTTCCTTCTGGTAGAACATGTCCTCCAGACTCCTCCCATTGCCGCCGGAGCCACCGGCCATGTTACCAGGCCCCGAGGGACCGCCACCCAGACCTGCGGCATCGAAGAAGTTCTTATAGTCAGATACGCCATCCACTGCCAGTCGCACACCCTCGAAGTCGTCGGCCCGAGAGAGCATAAAGCTCCCTTCTGGATATAGTCGGCCGAAGCTCGGGTATAGCTTCTTACGGTCTGTCTTGCTGAGCTCGGTGCCGAACGAGTTGAGTGTAATGTTGATCGCCCGTCTATCTGCCTCAAACTCCAAAATCTCGGTCATAACTTCCGCAGTGGGCGTACCAGCCATATCCGGGTGCGTGCTAACGAAGTTGTGAAAGTCCTCGAGGTAGTTCTTGTACAAGGTGTTACGCACAATCTCGATGTTCAGCTCGTCGAGGTCCTGGTGGCTCAGACTGCCCTTGAAGTACGGGGCCAGCGGTGTCTCTATCAGGACGCTGTTGTAGAGTTCCTCGATGTTTGTTGCGACGCAGAGGACCGGCATGGTCTCAAACCACCCCAAGGGGTGACATCTCTCCAGCAGCTCGCGAGTGTCTCGCTCGTGGAGTGTGCCGGTGATAAGCAGCGCTACGTTGTCGATCATGTAGCCATACGTGAGGTAGTCCAGGAACTGCGCCAGCGATCCCACCGCATTCGCACGCACGTATTTGAACTCTGAGACCAACTTGTCGGTCGTCTTGGCGGCAAGACTGGAGGTGGACGGGTTCGGCGGCAGGGAAGCGAGGAAGTCGCCATAAGCAGGACCGAGCTGTAGCTTCAGATCTGTTCAAGTCAGAGAGCCATTTCGCGATTTCATCTAGGACAGACGACCACTAACCATCGATGGTCTCGCATTGCGTCAGGTTGGTGTAGTTGGAGCCGGTGAGAAGGCCGTTTCGATATCCCCGAACGATGCCCTCGATGTAGCTATGGGTTGAGCATTAGCGTGATATCAACTTGAGGGCCACGAAAGCGTGACAATTGGTATACCTACCCGTTGTTCACATTGAAAAATAGCCCCTCCATCTTTTCAGGTTAGATATTATGTGAGTGGTGAGGTGAAGGGAATATCTGGTATTTGATGTGAATAATATCTAGATGCCTGCTGCATCGACACCTACAACGGATCTAGTATGATACGCTGAGCGGCAGCCTGTATGACAGCCTGATAGGTAGGTACTTAGCGGGCTGCCTGGTAGGTCCCAAGAGCACATGCCACCCACTAGATAGAACTAGTTATAGGTACGTACCTAGTACTCGTAGATCTAAACATCCTACCTACCTAGCCTAGGTAGGTAAGGTCAGCCTGGGGATTGCACACACCCAGCCGCAGCGACAGCAGTTTGGCACGATCAAGCCTACCAAGTGACTTTGAATCCATCCTCGGGAACGTATTCATGCTGATACACTTCTTTAATTGCCTACTTACAACCCTCATCTTCCACGTCTGCAATACCCCCTCTCTTATTATTTGCCTCTAGTTTTTCCCGTAATCCCTCGAATTCTTCCAATAACTTGTTCTTATTCTTTTACCTCATCGTGGTCTCGAAATCAATTAGCACTGCCTCGTCCTTCCCATTCCTAATCAAGTAGTCATGCTTGTTGACATCACCATGTTTGAACGCGAGTGCGTGCAACCTTTTCAGTACACGTTAACATTTCCTTAGATCCTCGACCTCCGCTGTGCGTTCTGTGGCTTTCTCAAGTAGAAAGCTAATTACACGCCGGTTCTCAGTGACATGTCCTAGAAACTGTAGTCCACTGCCTTGGCCATTGATCCAGCCATAAGCTGTTGTCTCCATCTCTATGGTGGAAATCTACCACGGAAATTCGGCAAATTTGTAGACGACTGGGTGCTTAAAGAGAGGACAGGTGACGATGCGAATATTCTGTCGCATAAGGTCGACCATCTGAGTTGGAGATGGTCGATTTCCCTGTTGTGCCATACGTTTTTTACCCCTGGAAGATCACGCCCGACAGTGGTAGTGAATACAACATTACCGGTGGCCTTGTCTTCTACAGCATGGCCTAGGTTCCAGTCGCTCGGCGAAAATTTGGGCAACCTGGACTTGAGAGCCGGTTCGAAAGATATGTCGTCAGGGGGATGACGCCGAGTTCAACGGTAATGTACTTGATATCCTTCCCGTCAACGAGAAAGCGATACTCGCTCGGTCCGGATCGGTAAGACATGCCTGAAGTTAGATAACCGAGATATACGAGGCATCTCGCCGTGAATCTTCTTCATTCTTCACGAGGTAACGGTGGACATCAGTAGAGTGAACCAGGTATCGGTTAGATATGATGGGGTCGTACTAAGTTCAATTTCATTGAACCAGGTTTTCGCCGGTATTCGTGTAAAAGTCAGGTTTTGTTGCTCTAAAAACAGATCCCATCGAAGTCAAACACAATGCATGCCCTTGTACAGCTAGCTGACCCATCAAGTATTCTATCTGCCAGTCTCTATCAGAGACTTACTATAGAAAAAATTCGTGTCATATAAATTTCGAGTTCCTTCGAGAGCCGTTTTGAGAACCGGTTTTTTGCGGAAATGCATTTCGTCGGTCCCAATCAATGGCCGAGAACATACCTATCTTACTCATTTCGGACTAGGCAGGCCATAGGTAGAGAGTTCATCGCGACAGTGGACCTTGGTTGGTGGGGATGATACCAGCCACACGTGTCCCACTCTTATCAAGCTTCACCAGCCTCACCCCAATCAGATCCGAAATTTTCTTTCCTCAACCAAAAAAAGAGTTCGTTCGCAGGAAGCTTTTCACCCCAGCTGTTTTCTGGTCGCAATACTCCCAATTGGCGAACCACCATCCTCTCCCACCATCAGGGAAGCTGCGCAGGGACAAGAACCGACATTGACCATATCCTGCAGTTATGCCTCTCTTCGTTCTCGCCGAAACGCCTGCGGGGTGAGCTCTGCCGAAGCTACAAGTGGTGATACATGGCTAACGTGACAATAGCTACGGCCTGTTCAAGGCCAAAGACAAGAAGCTTCTGTCCCGCGATGACATCGCCGAGCAGCTCTCCAGTGCCGAGGCCATCAACTCTATGTGAGTCTCACTCTACACACACGGTCCCGTCCCGCCCGATAGGTACTAACAAGAAGGGATTGATCAGGCTGTCGCTCAAGAAGATGGTTAAGTTCGAGGACTCGGCTCAGGCACTCAGCGAATACAGTTCTTTGACTGAGGGAAAGGTCACTCCTCTGCTGCAACAGCTCCTTGACGATATAAAGGAAGAGAGAAAGGCATCCCTTGCCGTGGCGGACCCGAAGCTTGGTGCTGCGATTAATGTTCTCCCCGAACTCCAGATCTCACCGGTCTCCGATTCGTCAACCAATGACCTGTTTCGAGCTATCAAGACATATCTTCCCGAGTTGTTCCCCGAGCTCGATTCCGACTATCTTGGCAACATGGCCTTGGCACTGTCCCATTCCATCTCCCGTCACAAGTTGAAGTTCTCTCCCGACAAGGTCGATATTATGATCGTGCAGGCTATTAAGCTGCTGGACGATCTCGACAAGGAGTTGAACAACTACGCCATGAGAGTCAAGGAGTGGTACGGCTGGCATTTCCCTGAGATGGACCGGATTCTCAATGATAATCTGGCCTATGCTCGCGTGATCCAGCACATGGGCATCCGTGAGAACGCTGTCAACACAGACCTCTCAGAGATTCTGCCTGAGGATTTGGAGGTCCGGATCAAGGCCGCCGCTGAAGTCAGTATGGGTACTGAGATTGGTGCAATCGATCTGGAGAACATCAGGTTGCTGGCTGAACAGGTCATCAGCTTTACCGAATACCGACAACAGCTCTCACTGTACTTGACATCTCGCATGAAGGCGCTCGCTCCTAACACTACTGAGATTCTCGGTGAGCTCGTCGGTGCTCGTCTCATCGCCCACACTGGTTCCCTCATGAAGCTAGCCAAGAGTCCTGGTAGTACCATACAAATCCTAGGTGCCGAGAAGGCTCTGTTCCGAGCTCTCAAGACAAAGCACGATACACCCAAGTATGGCCTGATATATCACTCCTCGCTCGTTGGCCAGGCTACTGGCAGAAACAAGGGTAAGATTGCTCGCATGCTTTCTGCTAAGGCTGCTTTGTGCCTTCGTGTGGATGCGCTCTCGGATCTCAGCAATGAAGGTGTCGACGGGGCTGATATTATGATTGACGATGATGAGAGAGCCGATATGGGTATCAGACTGCGTGCCAATCTTGAGGACAAGCTACGTAGATTGGAAGGCAAGCCTCTCATCTCCAAGGGTGCCCAGATCGCGCCTGTCGGTGCCACTCCCTCTAAGTTCGAAGTGAAATCTAAGCGGAACTACAATGCCGATGCCGATGCACCCGCCTCAGAATCAAAGAAGACCCCTTCAAAACCTTTAATACAAGAAGTCGAAGATACGCCAATGGCAGATGGTGATAGTGAGGAGGAAGAGTCGGAGGAAGAAGATTCAGATGCCGAAATGAATGGCACAGAAAATGGTAAAGTCACTACATCCTTCCCGCTCCAATCTCCAACCATTTCTACGGTTTCAGTCGACACCGAATCTATTCCCTCGCCCTCTAGGGAACAATGGAGATCTCTCATTGTTGGAGCAGTTCGGAAAGTTAAGAAACCGCGGAAAAAGAGGGGCTTTTAACAAATCTCACATTGGCTAACGAACGAGCAGCAAAACGCAAGGCAAAGAAGGAAAAGGAGGCACGCAAAGCCGCGAAAGAGGAAAAGCGGTCAAACAAGAAGGAACAATCCGCACCTGCTACCCCAGGCAAACTTTCCGAGGCAGACTATGCTCGCTTAGCAGAAGAGGCCGGTATCTCAGTCAAGAAGTTTAAGCGCAAGTTTGAGCGAGGCGACGTTAAGCTAGGCTCCGATGGCTCCCCGCAAGTCATCAGCAAGAAAGATATCAAGAAGATGAAGAAAGAGGAAGCCAAGGCCGCTGCCGCCGCCGAAGCCGACGAGTCATCAAAGAAGAAGCGAAAGCATACTGATGATGATACCGAGAAGAAAAGCAAAAAGAAGTCCAAGAAGTAGAAAGCTTCTTCAGACTTTGTTAATACTCTCGTTATGTATTATCACGCAAAAATGTGACTTTTTTGATCACGGTGGGCGGCGTTCCGGATCGCATACCAGAAGGTTCTCGTATAGGAGTTGATTGGGTTTGTTACTCGTCGATAGTTCAACGGAGCTCGGCCTGGCAGTACTTTGTTTGGCTAGATACTTTGCAAAATATGTTCTCTCCCATTGTGTGCTGCTCGTTTATTCTAGATACTGGCTCCGAAGACTACATAATTCACCTTGGGAGAATATTAACTGGGTCTGGCCTCGTGAAAGGAAATCATCTATCTGCTAGAAATCATGTATGACTCGGCACCGCATATTGCCGTTAAGCTGCGTCTCATCGTATCTCTTTCTCTTCAGTACACCCTACAAGGCAATATCAACCGTCCTCCTTCCGACAACCTAGTTTCCAAATAGTAGATCCTCCAAGCTCAGCATAAAAGCTTTATGTGACCGGTCCGACGTATTGATAGTCTCGTGTTTACCCCCGTATAATGACACAATTCGCTGGGAGAGCTGATTGAACGGTATTTTCCACATTAATACTGTAATGTCTAAATCTTCACCCCTTAACCTCACTATACTCTGTAATCGGAAAGTCGCTTTCGAGACGTTGTCTAAATCAAAGAAGCTTTAGCGCTTGGGATTTCGAGGATCATGCTGCTTTCTATCGAGTAGCGAATTATAGACTTTATGGCATTATTATACAGTATATTAGGTCTAATGAGGAACAGTCTCGATGGACGATAGCCGGGAAACCAGTTTGATGCAATAGATTTTTTTAAGAAGTGTTTACTTAACCATTTCGAGACCGTGAAATCCTGAAGGCTGTCGATACGATGCGGGTAATCTCCTATTGAGACCGGTGGTGTAGAGAATGAGCCGCTCTGAAGAATGACACTCGACAAACTCAGATTAGGATCTGAGCGATTTTCTCATATTGAGCAACGAGTGTACAGTCTGAGAACGGGAAAGGACGCTCGTCTGGCGCCTTGCATCGCTCATAGCTGCCGTTAAATTGACAGAGTTGCGTTCACAACGAAATATGTTGCTCCTCTAGAGAGGATCGCGGGCATTGCGGCGTGATTGATGATTCAGGACTCCTAGAACGGCAACATGAACGTCCTCGCCAACTCCAGGAGATTCAAAGGCCTGAGAGATCGCGATACGTGCCGCTCTTCGGGGGCAGCGGTTGCATTCCGCAGCAAAGCTTAAGATCTCAAAAATTATGTGCCAGCTCCAACTGCATATCACTGGGGTCTTTAGGTAGCCTATATGATCACTTTCGTGGTTATCCGTACAGTGCCTCGGAACCTGTCAAACTTTTGACGTCGTACACCGAGCTTCATATCAATAGTATTATAACTCTATATAGCGTGAGCTTGGCATTCGATATCATATTTCTAGTATTCTCTCTACGTCTCATCTGGAACATGCAGATGCCACCCAAGAAAAAACATGGCATTAGTGATTGGATCTGGGTGAGTTTCTCTCAAGGACATGATGCCTTTTGCGCCCCTAATTTCTGAGTCCTACACGAAGTGGCAAGTCTTTTTTTTAATTTTATTTTTTACGTGTATAGAGTCTACAAATAATATGTTTTCAATTATATCGATTCTTACATTCGGCTCTTACATTCGGCTCCCAGTGGTGAAGATTTAGTTGTTATGTATCACACGACCGATAAATCAAAATAAGCATTCCCCGGATTGGTCTGCTTCTCAGCGAGATTTTCCCTGAAAAGTCCGCGATAATTAATGAGTGACATAAATACTAGGTACAGGTAACGAACGACTGACATAACTGCCCCCAGATTCATACCGAGGTACATCTAAAGGAGCCACTGCCCGAAGTCAAAATGTGCGGTATACTTGGAGGTACCAGCAGCCACCGACTTCAATGTGTTCCAGTTCACACCATCGATACCAATCTCAAAATCTGCAACTCTTAGGATCAGTCATCGCCTTTTTGGACACGATTTATGAAGTTTTTAGAAGCTTCTAGACACTACTTTCGCCAAAAAGGTAAATCTTGTACTCTAAAAGTTGCGGAAACAAGAAGAAAATAGTTCAGAGAATTACTTACCGCTGCCAGAGTGTGGATCCTCATTCGGTAGAATTTGCCAATACATCCACGGGATGCCAGCCTTACTGATGTTGTCGGCCCAGGTCTTGATGTTAGCGTCACGATTGCCCGAGGGGCTGCCCTTGTCACAGATCTGGTTCTTGTCCGTGCCGTAGTAGCACACCCCCCATTCCTGCATGATCAACTTCTTGCCTGAGTCTTTCGCCATCTTGACGTAGGGCGACAGCTTGTCCACGGTCAGATCGCCGTTGCCGTACGCGTGGATCGCGAGAACGTCGAGCGCGTCACAAGAGAAGAGTGCCTTGGGCAGCGATGCGTCAACCCAGCCTCCGCCCCCTGTGATAGAAAGGATGTCGCCGCTCCCACCAAGGTTATTCTTGATGGTCTTGGCCATCATGCATTGCCATGTCGCGGTGGTATCAGGGTGTGTCTATTACCAACTACGTTAGTATGAACAACATCCTGGACTTTCAATACAGGACACGAAAGGGCTCACGTTCGGTTGGTCCGCCTCGTTCTGTGCCTCGAAAGCAAATATATACTCGGAGCTCTGAGCCCACGTCTTCCCATTGTGAGGGTTCTTGTGGGACATGACGTGGTTGATACGGTTCTTGAAGGCACTGATGGCGTCGCTGTTGGTGTAGAAGCCGCCCGTGCCCCAATTCTTCCCGTAGAAGTCGGTCGAGGCCTTCAGCGCGTTGTAGCTGTGCATCGAAATCATGAGCTTGATGCCATACTGTGTGGCCGCGCGATGCATTAGATCGTCGAGCCGGCCAAGGACTTCATCATTAAAGGGGCCTGGTGAGTTTCCCTCTAGGCTAGGGAAGGGGTTGAGCCTCGTCTTCTTCTGCTCCTCGCCTTGCCCTAGAGGTCTGTTAGATGTATAATTGGGGAGTATCGGCTGGGCTACGCACCATCGAGCCAGACGCGAAGGACTTTAATTCCAGATGCTTGCAAGTTCTTGAACAGGTAGTCTTGCTGATCCGTGCTGAGTCCTGCAGCGTAGTAGAGGTTTGAGCCGACGAAAGAGGCGGCGCCCAGAGCGCGGCCAGCAAGCGCCAGGCATGCGGCAAAGGCCAAACCGGTCTTCATATTGAATTCTTGTGTTCCGTCGTTCGAAAGTTCTGGTATCCGTTTAATTGCCTGTGCCAAAACGGTTGATGATGGTGTTTTGAGAAAATGAGGTGGCTGTTAGTGACTTTATATAGCCAGACGACATCGTCTTCGTCACCTTGACTACCCGAAGCATCATCTCTACACGAGGCGAGCGTTTTGGTCATCTTGACAGGATTTGTTCGAGTTACAGCGCCCAGTGTACCTACTTTCCACTTTGAGCTCTATCGGGCCTCATACTGTTGCAGTAGGGGAGCTTACAGTGAGAGGATCGTGGGGTCCTTGTGATCCTTATTAGAGGCCCCCAATCAATCGCAAATGTTTCATGTTTCCGTTCGACTACATCATTGAAGTCCTACATAAGTGCTCTCCACGTTAGTTACTTGAAGCATATAGCCCTTTTAGTTATCCCTGTATTCACCCTAGTTGCCGGCCAATACTGGGTTGCTAAATTATAATGAGGCCAAAGTCCTCAGCCACATATACAACCTGCACAGCCATGCACAAGCCATATTAGGTACCGGTAGATCTGTTAAATGGTCTTCTACTTACTGATAATTCTAGTACGATGATAACACGTGACCTAGAATGTCTTGTATTTCTGGTGGATTTAATCACACTTCAAAAGTATACTTGTACCTGCTATTTCTTTATTTGACTTATCACACAACATTCTACAGGCTTAATTAATTGTAACTGGTCTGGAGGCTTAGGAGAGCGTAAGGCTTATGTCCTAGACTAACAGGCATCTGTTCTGTACGACGTCGGTTGTTGTGAAGATGTGCCGAGGTGACATTGTTCTGTGAATAATTTTAAATTGTATGTCTACCGAAATACGAGGTGCAGCTCGATTCCACCCAACTCCCCCCTTTTCCGGGTCTCCCCTTTACTACAATCTTCATTTATTTATTTACTAGGTATGTTCCAATGCATAGGTGCCGTGATCTCGGTCTCTAGCTTTCCCGCGCCGCCCTTTGCCATGCCGCAATGCGACCGGCGCAGGTTGAATGTCCATCTTCCATTCATTGTGTCCAAGCCAAGCGTAGGTTACATGTTACAGCCCCTCTGCTCAGTTAAGAGCGAAGTCAGCGTACCAATTCTTTTGGAAACAGCTAAGTATCAATGACCTTCATCTAAGCCTGCCTGTAGGTCATTTTTCTTTATTTGAAGTGGGTTGCATCAGAGTCAGGATATTACCATCTAAGCCCTCGGTACTAATACGGCACCGAATTCAGCGCCAGGCTTTATGCTACTTACGCAATAGGGGTTGATTTTAAGGGCTTGGAAGGCTATTCGAATTGCAATAATCTTTTATGTCCAGCCCCCCTATTCCGCCAGGCGGGTGATCTACAATCTCCATATCTGAATAGCCTCACTCTTAATTGCTGACCTCGCCTGTTCCTGCCTCCTTGCTCTCGTATAACTGTCCTGGACGATCATGCGATCCATGGGTAGCTGGTTGCACAGAGTCTCCCGCTTATATCATTTATATACAATATGCAGGTCTCAGTCCCGGAGTTTCGGGTATATCGGAGTCTTGGATATAGGTCCAGTCTCTCGGTACGTGTGAGACTGGACAACCTTAAAGGGGCGATCTTATTACCTGGATAGGGCATTATTCTTCGGCCATTATGCTTTTGGTTCTTCTTTTGAGTTGAACAGGAGGCTAAATCCGGGGGAGCGCCCACTATCCCCTCGATTTCGGGTTTGTGCCGATTAGCGTGCCCAATTCGAAACGTAGAACGCCAGCCTGCGTCCATCGTGGTGATATTGAACGCCAAATTTGAAGTAGACAAGTCCACGCCCTGACCAACTATCACGTCGTTTAGACCTACAACGATTCTTCTTGGTTATTGCAAGCACAGCTACATCGCCGTTGCGACGTAAGAACCCGGCATAGTCGAAAGTTCCGTACATTTATAAATAGCCTTGGAAGTTTGAGTCCTATCGGTGTAGATAGTGACACAACCGAGTATCACGGAAGCATACTGCATATGCAGTATCAGGTACCCTGTACTTGAGGTGGGCAATATACACTTGTTGTTGCACGAAGGTCTCTGGAACCATGTTCGCGAGGGCTATCTGGCTATACACAGGGCCTCTCTGCCCACGTCTATGAGCCTGCGCCTTGTGCCTGTGTCTTGTGTCTGTGCCTTATAACACGCAGCCTCAGAGTAATCTGGTGATGAGCTGCAAACGGAGCAGTTCGTAGGAATCGTAGGACAATAGGACTTTCGAGCCCACAACGATCCACTACGACGTTAGGAATCCACGATGGCGCTCGTTCATACGAATTAGAGCATGTCTACTGACACATAGGCATTATATAGGCCGTCGAGTGTGAATTCTCGACTACGTACTCGACACTGTTAGCCCCATAATCCTGTCAACGCCTAAGAATGGCCTTACGCGTAGCAAGAACGAAAATAGTACATTGACTGTGTAGAAAAAGAGGGAGAACGTCCAACCTACATTTAATCGGTCTCGTAGTATAGGTTGAGGTCTGCTGTAGCTAGGTGGCTCCATACTCTGTCCCTTTTCTCTGGGCTCTCATTATAATGCTCTTGGCGATTATCCTCCTTATTCCACTCGCGTTGGTATATTGAGACTCTAAAAGTTACCTCTTACGTCTCAAGTATGAACGAAAGAGAAAGCGTCTTGGTATCCCACCACTGAGACGCTATAACAGCTCGGATAGACTGCAGATTCTAGACTATGTTTGGGCCATGCTGAAGCTGTCAAGGAAAATCGATCTCTAAATTCCAGACCGAGACTTATTCTGGGTCTAAAACTTGGAGCGCGAGTTTCTTACGTAGCCGGATGGTTTATAGTTCGACAGCTAGGAATATGAGAGCGACATCTACCAGCTATCGCGACTTTTCGCTATCGAACCTATCCATGTAGGCGATGGTGTAATCGTATCATTCACCAGACTTAGATTCAGTTCTTCAGATAGACGAAATTAAGCATCATCTAGAAGTTTAGTGATGCTAAACTTCACGAATTTTCATTGTCTGGGTAACTATGTGGACAGGCTACTAGACAAGCTTCCTACCGATGGTTTGAGTATTGACGTAGAATCGCTCTTTTTATAATTAGGTAAGTTAGCATAAGTCGAAGGTAGGCGAAGTTTCTTAGCACACTGAATTGTTTTTTGGAAACGTTATTGTTACGACTACCCAAAACAAAAGCCATGTGTGTTTGAATGGACTTCGTACGCGCGAACGCGTACGGACAAGGTGGTGGACATAATCTATATTACTATGCCACGAAGAAGAGGAGGAAAGAAAGGAACGAAGGTCCGACGCAAAAGCACCTCTTTTATCGAGGCTAGCCCCTTGGCTAGCGTGGTGCGCGTACGCATACGTGCACCGTACGAAAGCAGTCATAATATTGTTCCAACAATGTGCGTATATAGCCAAATTTAGCCAACTGTCACAGTCATCACTGCTGATATTTCTAGTATATCCTAAGAAAGGAAACCCCCGGTCTATATAATAGGTTCTGCTTAACTAGTTTTATATGCTCGGGCCATGGGCCCATGCCCAGTACCCCAGCTCTCCGAGGGTTATTTCGTGGCGTTCCGTGACAGAAACCGCCGGTCACCACGAGGGAATTAAGTTTTAACCGCATTATAGTAGGTATAAATTAGTACGGGTGGGTTACAACAGGCGGTAAAGACGCTATGGACCCTTTCGACGTATATCACCCAGGGACATAGGGCTAGTCGGCTCCTTATCGTTCTCTGGTCCAGCTTCCAGCACATAGTCCGGCTCGTCCTCTGATCTCTCCCCCAGTTCATCCTCTAAGAAATCCCCCAAGGTCTAACAAGAGCATTCTTTAGGTCTGCTGTCTCTTTACTGTTTATAGTACGTCGCCATCTTTTCCAATTTTTGATACCATCGAAACATTTATCAGTTCCCCTTTCATGATGGTCCTCTGATAGTTGTTGCTCCTGAGTCTCAGCATTGTCGGCCACCGTTTTCCCTTTTCGTTTCTCTCAGATATTCTATCAAGATCTGAGAATTCTCAGCCACTTCTCTCCACGCAGTCACCAGTTCTAGCTCCTCTGACTTCAACCTTACCTCTTCAAGATACATACCTTCTTCTGGCTTCCATCCGCGTACCCCTTCATTAGTAACCCTTTCAGGGCGGCGGGTGTTTTAACACTGCCCCATTTTTGTATGATCAAATTGACTGTTTTATGAATCTCCAGTTTACATTTCGAATATTCACTCTCTTGCTCAACCCCATCTCGCCGGGGCTCCTCTTGTTGAGTCCACGACTTTGCAGCAGACTTAAGAAAATAGCTTCGATTCCCGTTGAAGCGCGGCAGCTGCCACAGCCAAGACGATTTATTCACACATCCTGCGTAATTTCAGCTTTTGACACTATGTTTTATTTTTAAAACCTAGATGTTAATAAAGTACTTAAACAATTAAAAAACTCAATTTCTTTTTTTTAAAAACCTTCAACATTTCAAACTTTGATTCTCTGTAAGTAATGCTTATATATATAGCTAGAGTGGCTTTAACTAGAGTTTATGGCCAATTGTGTAAAAGTATAACCTTATTAAAATGCCGCAGACATTTTTTTGCTCTTTATTTGTCAAGAGGCTGCCCTGTTAACCACCATGCCAATAGACCAAAAGATCCAGCAATATCCCAAAGTGGGTTATCCAGGGCTCCGTACATATATAACCACCTCCGTGTACGGCCGCGTGCGCCGGTAGCATGACATTATGGCTCTGGGTCTTACATTTTTATTCGTAGTATTAATGTAAAATTTACCCATATTCAACGTTAAGCTTTCTGCCTTATTACTTCGTAATGTGTAGGTAGGTATTACGACGGACAGTGCTTAAATATTATCTTACACGGTGGCTCCCATATCAATTTCACCATGAGGTACAGTGTATATAAGACTACCCCTCACGGAGACTGCCATGTCAGCTAGGTACCACTGCCAATTGCTACAAATATAGAAATCTTCTCACCGCGTACCATAGTATGAGCTATTCTCCTCACCATAGCTATACACCGACTTAGCCATAACCAAGTCGTTGTCAAAAGTTGATACCACCTCTCTAGCACTTCTATTGCATTTAAACCGACCGCAAGAAAAGCTGCGGTACTCCAACAGAATTAAACTGAATGTTCTCAAGAGAGGAGAGATCTCTTGGCGTTTAAATGAAAAGCCTGTTAGGTTTAGGGTGGACAACTAGGTTGGGTATCTTCTTATTCGCGACTTGCTAACCCTACTTTGTGTGAGTAGTAGCCTATGTTGATGATTCTACTATCGCGTGCTAGTAGAAAACATCCAGTCACCTAGTCCGTGGTCCGTCGCCTGTCTACAAGGCTTGGTGATCACCCAGTCCTCTTCGGTCGCTGCTGGGAGGCTCATATACACAAATCCGGCCGCTGCCTGCCATGTTTGATCCCGGACGTGGGTATGCGGCGTCGCGCAAATCACCTGAGCACCATGCACAACAGTCTTGGGGGAATACCACCTACTTCGATGAAGCGCTGAATTACCGGCCACCTTCGGTCGACCTTGAAACAGGGGATATGAACTGGGAACTCGAGGCGAACGCATTCCAATATGCTCAATGCATCGAGCGCCGTAAAGCCTTGGTTATCGGGATTGGCTATTACGGCCAACCCGGCCAGCTCATGAGACCCGTCCGCGAGGCGAAGAACATGCGTGCATACCTCATCGAGCTCTTCGGCTACAAGCCCGAGGATATAGTCATGCTCACCGATGACCAGCAACGCCCCACGAGCCAGCCTACCAAGCAAAATCTCCTTCGCGCCATGCACTGGCTTGTGAAAGACGCGCGGCTGAACGATTCACTATTCTTCTACTACTCAGGTGAGTCTGTTTTATCCCGATACTTTCTCAAGTTGGTCTGTTAAAACGGAGGCAACCCCCAGGCCACGGTGACCCAACAGAAGCCCTCGATGGAAACGAGGAGGGCGGCAGCAAGGAGGGCGGCAGCAAGGAGGGCGGCAGCAAGGAGGGCGGATACCATAATACCATTTTCCCCGTCGATTTTCGACAAGTCGGCCACATCACCGACGAGGAGATGCACAGGATCATGGTGGCCCCATTGCAAGCGGGCGTAAGGCTGACGGCCATTTTCGACTCGCACCATGTCCAATCGATCTTAGATTTCCCATACTTTTATTCATTTCGAGGTATCCTCAAAGAGCCGAATGCCGTCAAGGAAGCTGGACAAGGCGTCCTTGCCGTTATCTCGCGCGACAGTGAGGGAACTCTAGACGACACGCTCCCCAGCATTCGTAGTCTCTTCAAGCAACCAGCCAGTAGGGAGCAGGCGCATGCCCGAACTTTGGCCACCGAGACATCTCCTACGGACGTTGTTATGTTATCTGGGAGCGAGGATGACCAGAATTCGTTCGTACCCCTTTGGTTTGCATCATTTTACGTTCTTAGGTCATATGTTCCACTTTGTTGCGGTGCAGGCTGAACCACCGCTCGAGGGACTGTTTGATTGAAGAGTTTCAGGAGCAGCAGCCTTATATTGGCGTGGGCCTGATTAGTGTCAGTCTAACGTGCTTTATGTTCTACTGCTGCCACAACACAAATGTTAGACTGTTGCAAAAGCGACGTGAGTCTTACCTCGCTGCTCGAACTAGACCGACTCAAGTAATAAGATGGTCTCGAATCGGAAGAAAACGTTTCATACTCGTTGGCTAGATTATGAATAGGTATTCAACAAGTCTCTGACCTTGTCAAATAGTTACCGCCAGCTTCTTGCAGAAATGCGCCTTGACGAAATAGCTCCAAGGAGCTACCAGATCGAGCCCACTACAAGTGTACCGGGAGCCCCTACGGATTCTGGGTACGCATCTGCTCCATACACTAAGAATTTGTCTCAAGTTTCTCCTGATCAGGCGCCGATTCAAACCATCCAGGATCCCAAAAATCATGATAATGAGGATTCAGCGACGGTTTACTCGGATACATCAAGTATGGCACTTTCTCGGCGAGAAACCTACGTACTGGAGCTAGCGGATGATCTATTTGATAAGGTCAGCTTATGGAATCTTGATTCCAGTGCCAAAGAAAGGATTTCAGCAGTCCTCCCGGATCTGCTCCGGGATTTCGCACTCAAAATCGGTTATAATGCAGAAACGCAGATGCATCGAAATGTTATGGCTTACGTCCATAAACATCGGCAGTGAGTTTCAACCTCTTTCCTACATGTATCAAAGCAATAAGCATACGCCAAAAAGCAAGAGAAAGACTAATTTGTCATCTATAGAAAAATCGCGGAGACCTTCACCGAAATGTGTTTAGAGCAGGCTGGTAATTCTCCTGAGAGCGCTGCATTCGACTCAGAGGACATGTCTCTAGAAGATAGAATGAACTTATGGTTTGACAAAGAAGGCTCTGAAGAAACTCGACGAGCCGAGGGGGAGCTGAATGATGTGGACTTTGGAGATATTGACCCTCGTGATGCACGATCGGAAGACTCTGATTCGGCGCCCGATATTGGCAGCCCGACTCCCGTCTCAGCCGAAGAAGTAACAGAGCATGGGAATCGCAAAACTCCAGCGCCTATGTTGCTTGGGTACCGAGATTTCGTTTTCCACACGGAGGCATACGAATGGCTTCTTGCCGGCTTGCAGAGGGAATTTCGTCTCACTTCAACTGAGCCAAATACAATTCAGACAATAAGACAGTCAATCACCTCCTTTCTTCCACTCACTCATAGAGTCAGTAGGAAAACATCACTAGAAAGTTACCGAGTGAGGTTCGATCTCGACTGGAATCCGCTCGCTTTCCTCGTTCAGCAGCAATATGCAGTCAAACCAGCTGAAGCTGTCCTGGGAGCCATTACGGTGACGGGAACCTGCCAGGACGCACAGGCAGCGACCTGTTTAGAATACATGAAGCAGACCTGGCCCTTGACAGGGGAGTTAACTCTGAAGCTTATTAAACAAGCTCTAGGCGGAGAACCCGGTAATCAGCACCTATGTAAGTATCTCTTATTGATTGCATTGGCTCTATAACTTATAAGTATTTATATAGGCCGTCTTTCCGATGGAACAGAACTCGGTGTCTGGATCGACAAATCAAAGCTTTTCGCCGAGGTTTCTGGAGTTGCCGCATCCATCACGGAGATTGGAGAGCAACTTGCCTGGCTCGGTGCCGCGCTTCGGTCTTCCACTCGCGAGGAGGGTTTGGTTTACTGCACGCCTGTAATTATGAGAATCAGTACCGATGATACAACCCCACAGATCGAAAATATGTCACTACCACCACAACTCGTATTCGAAATTGGCTTCACAATCGAGGAAGTCGTGGATCCCCTCCAACGCCCAAATGGCCAGTGTTGGCACGACGTTTTCAGGAATCCAGTCGTAGTCAAAGGTTACCCAATCCCCCGAAGAAAAAACGCAAATACTGGTCTCGAAGTACACCTCAATGTCTTGGCAGGCTTGGCTCGAACACAACGAGTTGACCATTTTAAGGAGAGGTTCTTCCTCAAGGGCTTTTCTACGATGCTGGTACCAACGATGCGGGACGGGGACATCCTTTGCTGGCATTTGGTCTACAACAAGGACGGAAGCCGTATCTCGTACTTGGATAATAATGTCGTCAACGAGACCTGGATTATCCATTCGGGCTTAGAAAATCTCCGTCATGTGCTAGGATGGTGCTCGGAAGCTCAGTTCTACGGTGGTAAGTATAGTTCCAAGATTTACTCGAGATACTAAAGGACTCTCTTACTGACTAGGCGTGTTTTAGGTTCGGCTCAGGCCACCTATCATGTCGACCACGCAGGACTACCCCGAGCTCATGGGGACTGTGCCTTAAGCAACATTCGCGTATCTGCAGGGAAGTTGATTGCGGGGGGGCTTCCGTTCCACCTCGGTTTGAAAGACACGCCAACCCACATGACTCGAAGTGGCTACATCCCAAGGCTCAAGTGGGTTTCTACGAAACTTGTGCTTTTGTGGGATGAGGCCGACAAGCGAGGTTGGCTGATTAATGGGACAAGTGCACTGCTTCACATCGTACGGGCATCTCTGGCGCACGACAGCAGAGACAAGTTCAAGTCTGCATTCGTCTTCAAAAGCGAATATTTGCAAGAATCATCCACGCCATTCACCGCTGACTCGGCTACTGATGTCCTGATCAATCCTAACAATATGAGCCTCAAACTTTACCCCGAGAAAGACGGATACCTCACCCTCGAAAGCCGCATAGATCATTATTACAATATCCTAGAGAAGCTCATTGATCATCAGGCTGATATCGCTGGATACTGCGGTATAGATATGGCAAACCAACCCCGACGAAACCTTGAGGGTTGGGACTTTACAGATCTGGTGACGAATCATGATCCATTACACCCGCGTGTAGCCACTATTGAGCCTAAAGGTAAGGGCTGGGTCGACTTCACTAGAGCCGTCCACGCAGTCACTTTAGTTGGACGAGGTTTCGGCAACATCATCCAACCAGTTGGCACGAATACTTGCGAATACTGGTCCGAGTTGCCAAAGCAACGGTATTATCTTGCGACCTGTATCTCCGACCTGGGTCATATGATAAGCGAAAATGATTACCACAATGACATGCATGTGAGACTAAGTGAAAATATAATATGGCACACGCCTACCACTATCTTCGGGTCACGTCGATGTAAAGGTCTTCTTGAATTAGATCATTGCGAGCCAGTACAGACTCTTATTCCTTCAGCCTTGAGCGGCGTTTTGCTTCCCAGGACGTCGTTTATTCCCCAGGGGAGCAGGGGTGCTGTTATTTTCGGATACAACTCGACGTTCCGGTGGGTTTGGGGAGACAGAGGCCATCCCAATGAAGGTGAACTGGTCCCCTCGTCTAATGCATCTGACGTGGATTCATTCTACGACAGTGGAATTGGGACAAGCCAGAAATCTGCAGGTTTAGAACGCACAATAAATGTTTCTCGAGCGAGCACTCGAACACTAATTCGTTCCTCCAGTAACGTGCAGTCCGATGCCGTCTTCCCCGAAGCCCAGGCCTCTGTTAATAAAAAATCTCGAAATCGAAGAGAATACACCGTCGGGATCCTCTGCGCGTTACCCAAAGAACTTATGGCAATACGAGCTCTCTTTGATAAAAGACACGATAACGTGGATATTCCCAGGGATGACAGTAACCATTACGCCTTGGGCGAAATCTGTCATCATATGGTCGTCGCAGCTTGCCTCCCAGCTGGCGAGATTGGTACAAACTCAGCAGCGCATTCGATTTCCAATATGAGTCGAAGCTTTCCATCCCTTCGGCTCGGCTTCTGTCTTCTAGTGGGTATAGGAGGCGGTGCACCATCAGAAGAAAACGACATCCGCCTCGGCGACGTGGTTGTGAGCCACCCCACGCGCACCTACCCCGGCGTTCTCCAGTACGACCGCGGCAAGGAGAAAGAAAACACCTGCTTTGAGCTCACAGGGTCCCTAGCCCCGCCATCCCGCTACCTCATGAGCGCTATCAGCTCGCTTCGATCTGATCCTGACTTGCCTCCCGATCCTCTCCGCCCCTATCTCATGGAAATTGCTTCCCGCTTCCCCGACTACCACTACCCTGGACAGGGCCGCGACCAGCTATTCAAAACATCTTGCGCCAAATGCCAAGCCCTAGAACTGTGTTCCACCCGTGAGAACCACATCATACACCGCAACCCCCGACCAACGGACCAGCCACGGATCCACTACGGCCTTATCGCGTCGGGGAACCGCGTCCTAAAGGACTCCAAAGTGCGCGACAGCTTGGCGCGCGAGCACGGCGTTTTGTGCTTTGAGATGGAGGCCGCGGGGGTGGTGAACGCCGGGCTGGATTGCTTGGTAATTAGAGGGATTTCTGATTATGCAGATGCGGCTAAGAATAAAGAGTGGCAGAGGTACGCGGCTGCATCAGCAGCGGCGTATGCTAAGTTATTGTTAGGAGTCATGACAAGTAAGCATGTGATTGATAGTGGGAATGTGGTGAGCGTCACGCCGGCGAGGCGAAGGGGAAGTGAACTGGATATAGGCGAGGATAATGAGGGGCCGCCTTGGAAGCGGCGGAGGTAATGGGGGGAAAGTCGGGGTTATTGGTGTATTTCTATGGCACAACAGGCGCGGAGTAGACCTGAAAGTTGCGTAACGCAATCTTTGCGAAAGAGGTGCTGCGTATTACGAACAGAGAAATGCGTGAATATGGAAATTCCGCTTGAATAGCATAGCCTGGCGTCTGAGGATGTCGGGGGATTGATTTTTGGCGACGGAAACAGTCATATTATAGGGGTCTCTATTTTCGGATCCCCAAAACCTCCAGGTTCTGGAGGCTTCCATACCAACTCTTCAACATCTGTATGCAATATTTCCCATTCTAGTCGCCACAGAAAACCCATTAGGTATGTGTAGAACTTTGGACATTCTTTAAAAATTGAACATGCTACAAGTTAGCTATTGTCATAGCTTAACAAGGCGGCCGGCACGGAACAAGACATTAAAGCTTACAAAAGTCGCTGCTGACCAAGTCTATCACCAGATTCCGAAGATTACTGGCCGTTTGAGTTCGGGCCTCGTACGCGCCGTGCCGATACATGTGACATATATTTGAACCGCGAGGAGGATGTGGCAATCGCCGTTGAACAAAATCAATCAGCTGGAGATGCCACGTACCTTGCGAACTTGCGATTGAGCAACCTTGGGCTTAGAGGGAGGTTACTACGCAAGGCTGGAACTCTGAGTAATAGCGGCTATGTCATAAGACCCTTGAGACCCAAATGATAGCGGATGGGCGTCTTATTACTTTTGAGCACGATGGATGATGGAGTATCAAAGAACTTGTATCAATAATGGGATCACCACATCAGTCGCTGCTGGTTTTGCGACTGTTTGTATAGCTTAAGTACCATTTTGAATCATTGATTTCCTTGAACCGCGAATTTGGCCCTCCCACGCGAAAGGAAAAAGTCGCGATAATGGAACCTCGTGTGTTTGCGCGCATGCAGCGGACTAGAGAAATCCCAGTAATCAAGTGAGCCTCAATTTCCACGTAAAACTGCCCCCAAGTGAACATGAACTCCAATTTCGGTCAAGGTGGCTGCTAACCTGCCTTGCAGGTGAGCCGCAAAAGTTCACATTTGTTTTTTTATCATACTGTCTTTATAGTACCTAGTCTCTATTACTTTAGAAACTCGGTTTACAAGGGGTCCACGGATATCGAGATTCGAAGGACACTATCACGACATAAATCAACACTGACAAGTGACTTGAATTAAGTACCATTGATCTCCAAATATGCACGAAAAGTGCTTGCAACGCCATGTTCGATACATCATTGGATGACCATTTGTACTTGATTCAATCCTTGCAAATCCAGCGACGCCTCCTTTGCTCATGTGCTCCTTAGGGTATGTCATGCATACTGTCCTACCCCTCTAAAAAGTAAGTCTGCGCCATGCAGGTGAGTGTTTTCGTGCAAGGATATTTCGGGCGTTTATGCAGAACAGAAATAATCCTAGGCAGAATCCCTCTGTAGGCACTCATCAGGCGGAATCTACCTAGCAAGCCAAAGTCGCCGCGGATCCTCAGCCTCTTCCAGCCTCTGTTTTGAAAGGGCCGACCAGCTCTTTTACGGTTGCAGAGAATCTCTCTCCCCTTAACTGGCATTCTTAGTCCTCTTTATCTCCATTGAGATGGCAACCTATAAAATATCTAAAGTGGGTATCGCGCCCCCAAATATGAGTCTTTTTCATTGGGCCTACTGACAAAAGTCGTTGAGAGTAGAACTTCAATACTACCACGGATACATTAGGCTATGTGTTGATGAACATCATCACTTTACCTTACTATCGTTTCTTCAACCAGAACACACTGTTGCCCATCAGATCAGTTGAGAAATTGATTCGAATGGGCAGGGGTAAAGAGGAAGTCCACCGTACATTGACCAACTGGCAAGATAGAAAGCTATTCGAATTGCAATTCGTCCAGGTCGCGGGAACCTTGCTCTCTGGCGCGGTGATAGGGTGTTTCTCATGGAATATACGAGATGAAGAGCATTGGGTATGTCTCTATCAGTTGTCAACCTTTACGAGTAATACTTCCTCGAAGCTAATGCTGTGAGGATGAAAAGCTTGGGCCAGCGTCGTGGTATTGCTGCTTAGTCCTCTCTCTGTTCGCCATACTGTCCTCGTCCACGGAGGCATTCATATTCTCCTCTATGAAGAGCTCACTACGGCCTATATCACTCCAGAGCAGATTGTCCATGATCTGCGTCACGGAGAATTACCTGAGAGAGGTCGGCTCTTTTGAGTCGACCAACGACAGTGAAAGGGGAAAATCTACTGATCCACCTCCTGTGCGTTGCCACATTCGCTGGAACATGGTTTTCACGTGGCAAGCACCCATCATGCTTCTATCGTACGGGGTCATAGCGTTCCTCGTTGGAATTTCCGTTTACATCATCACGCCACTGTATACGGACGACCAGTCCTTAGGCGGGAAACCAGTGAGTGTGTCGGCACAGATTAATTCTATCGGAACTGACAGCTATATTAGGCTGCGATCTTTTACCTTGCTACATTAGTTGCTTCGGGGGCGGTGTTCGTTTGGAGTTCTTTTTGGGCTTATAAATTCGTGAGTCTAGATGAATATGAAGAACTCATGCACTAACGTCACGGGACTTGATGCGCAAGCCAATGAGGCCTGAGAATCGAGCTCGATCTCAGCATTTCTGTGTTCACTCGATCTCGCTGGAGTCAGAGGCAGCTTGATCTCAATCTCGATACTACCGGAAGGCTATCTCGGCGAGTTTTCGATCGAGAATATCGAGAAATCAGGTTCCGAATATGGAAGTTTTGACGCTTGTAACCACGGGATCTTTCAGGTCTCATCCTATGTTTTCCTCGTCTGCAACGCTTTTGGGGTAATTTTAACCTGTCCGATACCTCAATCAGCTAGAACGCTCACGATGGCCCCTATCTACAATTTCAGAAATCGGTGCTATCTACTCTTTTATTAAAGAGATCTCTTATAATGAATCAGCCCGTAATAACTTCTTAAACTATACCATCTAGACGCGTGAACAATGTAAGCGTTTTTGCTAAAGATCTTTATTTGACTGGGCTACCAAAACACATAAGACAAATAAGCTCATTCCTCTCTACATCCTCGTCATGCCGGGATCCGTAGTCTCAATACAACAAGAATTAGTATGGAAAGGGCGCAGATGATACCGTACACCGTAAAAGCCCACCCAGGAACAGGGGCACCAACAGGGGCTGCAGAACGGCGACTCCAGCAACGGCTGACAAACGTTTTGCGACGCTTTGACGTGGAACTTAAGGCAAGACTGCATTCCCATTCTAGACATCAATGCTAGGAAACTAGCATTGAAATCTCCGGTGCACGCGACGCCAGCGATGAATGTGATTATCAAAGTGCAGCTCCGATGCATTTTAGTCTTGATAGCCCACCCACACCTGATTGTTGCGCCTATGCCTGCGATGGCAAAAGTAGGAAGGTCGTCTCCCGCCTCCTTCCACTCCTCTCTAGTATTCCAGAACTTTATCACAGGGGGCCGGGCTGTTCTGTTCGTTCCTCTCAAAGTATATTGTATTTGTTCACCAATACGACAGACGGGGAATTATACGTCACTATTTTAATTTATTTATTTGTGCTTGATAAATACGTTGATGTGCCTTAATATTGGAAGCCCCAAGCCTTACAACCACCCCCCTATGACGCTACAAACTTGAAGCCCGCGCCCGCAGATTCAGTCGCACCATTATTGACTAAGGATCCATCGCCGCCGACGGTAACAAACAGCCCGTTACTCGAGGCCTTGATGGTATAAACACCGCTAGCAGCTCCAACTTTCTGGCGTATCGTGAAACGCTCCCAGCTCGACGCAGTTGCCCGCGAAGCCGAGATGGCAAAGTTCCCGGACGAATCTGCCGTGACGAACTGGTTCGTGCTCGTGAGCTGCAGCGTGCCGGCGTTGGGGACGTAGCCACTGTTGAATACCGATGCGGCTCCCGAGGAGGTAGCAGACGCCACGAGGTTTGTGTTGCTGCTTGACGCGGCGACGAAGTTGCCTGATGACGCTACTTGTACCTTGAAGTTGCCGTAGGGGTTCTGGGGAAGAGCACCGCAGATCGGGGTGCCGCTTGGGTTTGGCCTCGTACCGATGAAGAATAGCTCATTCGTATATGTGTTTCCAGAGCCTGACAGTGTCAGTGACTAGAACGAAATAGCGGTGGCATATTGGAAATTAGAGACTCACCCCAGCTTGTGATATTAGCGCTCCAAGCTGCAGCTGTTTGCGGATGGGCGTTTGAATAGGCAGCAATGATAACGTTTTTCCTGTGACAATAGAAGGTTAGCGATAACACTCGGTCCATCGTGGCCAAATGGGTGGGACGAACCATTCGTCTCCAATAGTCGGGTCAACGAGTTCAGGCATCGTGTAAGACCAAACGTTATTAACCCATTCAGTATCGTACATCGCCTAAAACAGTTATCAGCCTCAAATTGATGATATACGGTAAGAGTTCGTAAGTGGTCTTACCTCGTTGATTGGCGTAACTGGCAGAATCTGGATAGATGTAATCTCAACTCGTTGGCTTCCCCAGAACAACCATGCACCGGATTGCCAGTCTTCCACATTACCCATCGTGATCAAATTACGCATGGCGGGTTCGGGATACGGGTTGTCGCGCGCAGTCTGGCTCTGGCTGGGGTACAAGTGCCAGTAGATCTGTGCAGCTTGTTGCTCTGTGGCGACGAGCATCTTGGCGTAATTGACATAGTCTTGCGACAACGCGACGCTTGCCCATAGCAGAGCGCCGTAGTACCCATTGACAGCCTCTCCGATAGACTCCTGGTCCCGGCTGCCTGCGCCGTTTGCAATTCCAGATGCCCAGGAATGCCCGGCGAACCAATCACGACATCGCGTAACGGGGAAGTAAGGGTCGCTTGAAGATGGGTTGATGATGTCTCTGTCGTCGCGAGAACATGAGTGACGTGAGATTTGAAGGAGAGAGAGTGGACACGTACCTTGCGAAATAATTGATGTAAGTCTTGTGCTGGCTCAGCCAAGTTGCGTCGAATTTACCGATCACGGCGGCGACGTGGAGGAAATATCCGTAGTGGAAATGGTGGTCATTATAGTAGCCATTGCCAAAGTCGACGTTCACATTGTTGGCGCCAGCCTTATTGATGATTCCGCCCCAGGTCGTCTCATAAGCCGGAAGTGTAGAAGATGTCGATTGGAACCAATAATTGAATGATGTCTTGAGGTAAGTGATGACTGGCGTGACAAGATCAGGACGCCCCAAGTTGTCGCTGTGAAGATGAGTCCGCACGTTAGTATTCATTCACAAGAGATCACAGTGTGCAGAGTAGTGGTTGGGCGAAAACATACGCAATAAGTGCCAGGCGGGACGCAGCGGCAAGAGCACCTCCCCAATAGTAGAAGTCGCCAGGAACTGGAGCATTTGCTGGATTAAGCTGTCCGATTTCGTACACGAGCCCCTGGATGACTGACGCCTGACACGACGAATCCAGTGGTCTCGGCGGATTCCAGGTGATAGACGAAAGTGCGTTCTGCAATTTCCACTGATTACCGAGAATTGGGTACATCCACCCCTAGATGTATTATGTTAGCGACCATAAACATCATATTTCAGCGGACATAATTACGAACTTTAGTAGTAAGGTAGTTGAGCGCAGTAGTTGCTGGGTAGTTTGGACTCTGCAGGGAGACTCTGTGATGCGGCCAAGTGAGCATAAGGAGCTGGGTCCCATCGCCAACGGTGTTCCAGTTAAAGATGAGAGTGCTAGCGGTATTAGTGAATGAATAGTCAAGTCCGACTGATGTTGGATAGATCTGGTAGTGCTGGTCCAAAAGGGTCTTATGGGTCGGGTCATTCAGCTTCACTAGGCGGAGCACACCACTAAAAGCACCGGATGCACGGATCTCGCCAGAGCCAGTCGATTTCGCCGTGGCCGTTAGTGATATAGACGATAGAGAGTAGATGAGGTACGTCGTGCCCGTGCTATCGGTCACCGTGAATGATGTCCCCGTCGCACTAACTATTCACAATAACTTGGTAAGCTCATTGGTTCAACGCTCGGGCATGACAGATGACATACAACTGGCACCTGTGCTAAGTGCGTGTCCATTAAAGGATGAGATACCACCGTTGATCGATGTCAAGAGTGGAGTAGCTTGCTTGTACTCGAATGTCATGTAAGGTGATCCAGGAACGAGATAAGCGTTCATGATGGAACTGCCCTGAAAGTACTGAACCGTAACACTTTGGGTATCGAAAGCGGTGGCTTTATGATTTGAGAAAGTGCCTGATTGCTCAGCGAAGCTGGCTTGCCAGTCCATCTGCGTGGGCTGCTTGACAGACGTGCCATCGAACTGACGGCTACTGCTAATACCGAACAGAACACCCATGCCGTTTAGAGATGATTCGTACGGAAACGGGCCAGCAGCGACCGCATTTCCGGGAGTGGCAGCATAGCCGGCCCACCATGTGTTTGTTGGGAACTATGTAAGGCTTAGCATAGGGCTTAGGTGAACTTCTAAAACGAAAAGTGATGGTACCGGAGGCTTGAGCCCAGCGAAGAACGAGCTCACAGGGGGAGCCGCGCAAGTGGCTTGACCCCCAGCGACGGCATTCGGGTTAGACGTGTCGATGGGACCGAAGGCGGCTCGCTTGCTGAAATCGCTGGTTTCTTGAGAGCCGTCCGCCCTTGGAAGGACGGCAGAGGCTACCGGAGCAGCCAACAGCAAGCAGCGAAGTAGGTTCAGCATTTTGGGCTGAGCGAACGATCCTGAAGATGCTATCGTGCTCACATATTCCACATCAGGGCAGAAGCTCTTTATGTATTCAGCTTACCTGTACTAAGCCTGCTAACCCTCAACATCACCCCGAAGCGCTCTGTTCTGGATACGATGCATGCTGCGATGAAGACGTGATAGTGTCATTCTCTCTGCTACGACTTGCAATTGCTCCTTAGCGGAACTATCCGTAATGAACTGCCTATTCAAGTTAACTTCGGTGGTTCGAATCTAGTTTCGGCGATGCTTCAAGAATCTTTCGGCAATTTTGACAGGAAATGAGGCCGCTAAGGGCCGGTAGTGGATTGTTTTTGCAGGCCTTGCATTACTTATAGTTGCATTGTGCCAAGAAGTTGTGAAAATAGCCCTTCCTGCTCTGGTCATCTGATGTTCTAGTGCATATACCTTGATGTGCGACTTACTATGTAAACTATCAATCGTGGAACACCCCTGAGAGCATGGGTTGAGTGCGCCTAAACCTCGCGTACCTGTCAATCCCAGGAAAAGAGGAGCTGTAGTGTAGTTGTGGAAACCCCTGCCCATCGTTCACGAAGGCCGCACCGTCGGTTCACAAGAGAATAAGTATTATAGTCCGCTGTTTTTAGCATATTAGCAGAACAGAAGTAGTTAAGTACAGAATACACATTTAGACATCTTTCTCGGTATTATGCTAAAGATACCCTGGTTCCTTCAAACGGATCATAGTCTATGCATGTTGTTGTCTTTGATGACACAGAGTCACCAATTTTCTTCAACTCCCCTTTTACCTCCAAATCTTACACCGCAAGATTTCAGGCTTAGAGGACATCTGGGTTAGGTTATAGACATTGTAGGTAGAACGGTTGGTTTACTCATTATATACATTAGTAAGCTCAAGCCCCCCGGTTTCTGTAATCCGGGGTTTCTGTGCGTTGCAAATCCGGGGACGGACCGATAACATTGGCTAACACAAGTAATCCTTGCTAGTGCATGTAATTCGGTCCGTAATCAGGTATGCTCTTGGTCGGGTTATGCTCTAGGTGGGGTTGCCTATTTGGGTCCTTGATGCAATATGGGGTGAGGAACCAAAGATTCATTGGTCAACGCCCCCCTACTGTCTCCAACGTACCCCGCATTCTAATGCAAGGGCTCAACTCTAAGTTGACAATCGTGAGTGGGCTTATCAACTACAGACAGCTTCCAGGGTTCCCTACAAAGGCAATCGTAACGGCTACACGGGAAAATGAAGCAGCACAACGTGGTTGCCCAATAGGTCTACTAATAATAGCTATTGAGTTTTCTTTGCTCGAAATGGCCGACGCTGGTGGTGCCGCTTTGTTAGGTTAGTTATCAAGACGTTGAGCACCTTCTCTATAAGTGTTAGCGTTATAAAGGAGAACGACTACGGCTTATAATGTAGTATCGAAATATCGTATAACACCTTTATATCGAATCTTTAGCGTGGTGAGCTTTGACAGGCAATATTTGAATTAAATAAGATGATATCCTACAATCATCTCCTTTTTTTTACTGGTGTATATATTGGACCAGCCGGTCGACAAGTCCACCTTCGCCTGTATTGGTTAAAGTGGTAACAACTGCAAAAATGCCTGACCTAGCGCTGCCTGCTTCTCCTCTCTACATATGCCATCTATTAGGTTCACCCTTCAACTAAAAGAACAGTCTAGATGTGTGCCTATGGCTGCATCGCAAAATGGTGGTGTACTACTCGGCTTAGCTAGTGACTTCAGGACTCGAAGACATTGCTTTTACGTATGGGAAAGAGCGCGTAGAGAAGTTGCGTAGAGTCCCGAACCGCATCCCTACAAACTACACTAAACCATGATTAGTTATACCAAATTTAGACACTTCACCCGCTCCCATGTAGCTCAGCCGTAACCTTCCTACCCACACGATCGTGCCAACCAGTGAAATTTTATTAGATTAAGCGCTCCTCATGCGGTGAGATAGCGAGTAGAATAATACTTAAACCCAGTCTTAGGCCTTTTTGTGACAAACCCTCTTGTCCTACTCATTCAACTGCTCATGAGTCTTGACTCAAGCTCTTTATGCATAATATGTTTATATAGATCGGGAGTAGACTATTTTTATAAATTAGTAAACGTTATCTTGGGAAATATGCTTTTTAGTAGCTATATGTGCAAAATTTATGTTGGGGCATGTTTCCGTCTCGCCACCAGGTAACTTCAAGTCATATTTCCTCAACGCGTTTGCAAATATCATTTTGATCTCGTTAGCCGCAAAGAAGCGTCCGGGACAGGCATACCTGCCGTAGCCGAAATTGAAACTGTTCGCGCTCACACTAGCGAATTAGTTCAGCGCACCACTCTCGTTTGATGTTTCCTTAGTCTGCTAGCGCATATGATGAAACCTCAGTGGGTCGTACGTATCCGCGTTATAGAAAACCTTAGGGTCTAAGCTGACCGCAGTAGTCAGAACTTCGATAATAGCCCCTGTAGGGATCATTCGCCCATTGTCACACGGACGACCCAAGGGATTGGGACTGCCTCAGGCACCCGAAACCCTTTGGGCCAAAACCTCCAATATCATGTATATAATCATATGAGCGGCAAAGCTGGTTCCAGTACCCGTTCCTCTCGTTCTCGCGATAACCTAATCGTTCCCGATATAGGCTATACAAGAACGAGGACCAGGAACGAAAGCGAGGCTTTTACATATAGAGACGAAGGTCGCCCCAGGCCCAAGGAGAAGGACTAGACCTTCATGGCCCCCTTGACGCCCTAGATGATTATTGCAATATGAACACTCTTCCAAGCCCTTGAAACCAAGCCCTTGTTACACCCATCGGAAAGTGTGAATGAACGCAAGACTTTCCGCTGAAATGAAGCTGGATGGATGCTAGCAGAGCACAGTGGGTGGCAAGAGGTGCTTAAGTGCCCACCCATTGTTGCGAGATACACCTTTAATGTCTCTTTCAGAAAGCCGTCTAATTTCGTCATAGCCTGCAATGCCTGGCTTGTGAAAGCACAGCCATTGCTGGCTAAAGCTTCCATAATCTCCTGGCGAAGCTCAGGCATAAGTAATGGCAAAGTAGCGGCACTATGAAACCGATAGAACTTGTTAACTTTCGAACAGAAAACTATTCATTATCAATTAGCTTATGCGTTCGTTGCAACGAGTGCCGTGGTATGAATAGGACCAAAGCTGAGCCGTAACTGAACGTCGACTAAGTTTTGGCTATGCGTGTCTGGAAATTTCGGCTGATTCCTTATAAGTCACTAGGCAAACAATTGAAATAGGGAGCTGTTGAGCGTGTAGAAGTTGAAAATAGTAAACCCCAACAAATATTTTGAAAGCTCCTGGTAGATGCAAAGGAATTTGAGGCTTACTCATCAAAAGCGCTCCCCACGGCCATAATCCAACCAACTTCCAGATCCATACTCTATAATAGCAGGAGCGTAAGGGTCCAGTGAGACCAGTAATTAGATGCAAATATCATACCAAAACCGTCCTCAGAGAAGCTCAATTTGCTCATATCATTCATACTAGCATCGGGTATGAGCGCGCGAATAGGTGGAATCTCTCCTGTAGCTACATGTGCGTTAAGATTGCTGGCAAACTCCCTGATATAGACTAACCGCGGCAGTTCCAGCGATCCGATAGCATAGCTGTGTGGTTTAGGTGTGCTGGATAGAATAGATTGGAGTTTGACCGCAGATGACAACGTGCTACGCACCGTATATATGCTGTAGTGTTGTACAAGTTCAGGGGTCGAGATGATCTTAGACGTGAGAGCGCAGTTAAGTCAGCCGCTCGCGCCTGTGAAAGTAATATTCCCGTTGGGCTCTCCATACTCTTAGTTTAATTAGTCTTACGTTAATGGTCAACAGGGGAAGCTCTGACACGTGAAAACGATAATTATAGCAGAACATGCACTTGTTGGTAGGATGGTCTGCGGGAGATATATCGAATTAATACAATGAAGGTGACTTGATAAAGAGATATAAGTGATCACAATAGGAATAGCATCTCCAGCTATGCCGTATGTCAAGTCTTGTAGCACCCCCTGCCTGCAACTAGTCGTGTTCAACATTAAACATTGTTAGCGGCTCGCACGCAGTAGTCTCGCATTCTGCTTGGTCTTATCGGCCCCGTTGACAGCACCTCCACGATGTTGTCTAGAATGGCTAATAGTTGGAAGGATATCAAGAGCGCGCCCTTTAGTAAAATAGCTTGTACAAGGAGAGAAATGCCAATACGAAGAAGGTGACCTTGATGTAGCATAACAGTTCGTTCTTGAGATTGCCCTAACCCCATTTCAAAGGGTTAATTAGTACATGGGTCATGATACCACGAAGTGTAGGTGATATCTTTAATGAGAAGACCGGAGGTCGAAAAATTACGCGTATGCGACCTCAGCATTGCAATGCTCGTTTCTCATGAGAATACAATGGTAACATATGGCATTGCCAAACATGCAATGTAAAAAATTGGGACGGATCTCCAGAGGACACTGATTTCAGAAGTAGAGTTCTCCCTAGGTCAACTAGGAACTACTAGAAAATATTCCTATAGATAACATCAAACCATGTCACGTATGATTTTGAGCTCGAAAATATGATTTTTAATGACTCTAAGTCAATCTGTATCATTTATTGCTCTTGAATCACCGAGTAGTTCACACGACTGCTCATATTTTCGCAAATACTTCTACATAAGATTCGTTGCAACTGTACTGATCAGTGATAAGGTTTACGAATTGCGGAACTAGAAAGAAACTAACGATCCAAGGTAGCATGTCAGCAGCACACCCTAGAGCACGTTACGTATCATTTACTTCTAATGTATCTTATATATATATTTAGCTGTTAATGAGAGATTACTCTCATACTAATACCCAAGTGCTTCGTGGTTACTGTTATTTTGATTTGAAATTCGTATTGTGACTCATTCAAAGGCCTGATGAAGCTCTATTAGCAAGTCGGTACTAAAGCCCCTTGCGTTGTAGGGGCTAAAACAGCCTAAGTAATACTGTTCTCGAAGATGATAAAACTCTAGATATTGCAAAAGCAGCTGGAGCTTCCGCAAACACATTGAATGGTGAATAAATGTCCAGTTGGCACGCTTACAGCTGAAGTCTACCTCCAGAAGCTGATGGAAGTGGCGATGAAACCGATCTGATCTCACGATGGAAGACAGGTAATTTTTATTACGGCAGCAATATCTCGAGAGGGAGGTCTGCCAATTCATTCTAAGATGCCATTTGGATGACGGCCGTCACTGGTGGTGGCATTTGAAATCCCGGACCAATCGATTCTTTCTATCAAGCAATTGAGCGGCATGTAACTGCGAGCACTGCCGATTGAAGCTATCACTAGGGAGGCGATGAAACTTGTGACGTAAAGAGTTGTTCAACCATTTCGCGCTTAGCGGCTTCGAATGTAAACTAGTGACAAACGATAATTCAACGACGATCCGATGATTTGGGCGCTTTTAAGACTCGCGCGGAGCAACGCCGATGATACCCAAGTGCATGGGGTTTTCTTCGTATGCGGATAACATAGCCTCTTGCCGGCGACTCGTGAGAAACCGGGTGGGTATCCTTGCCAAGCGACGGGTCCATCTAAACCGGCAGCAGGGCCGGAATGCAACCTTGCCTTGGGGATCTTCGATTTCCCATCTATCAGATCTCTGAGAGTCCGCCGAGTTGGGAAGACCCCGCCGCAGCGTCGTGCCGATCTTGGGGGACGGGAGCGGAGAAATTAGGCGCTGCCCGTTGGATTGTGGACTAACACACGATACTTAAAGGGCACGACGATGATGTTCCGAAGAAAACCGGGTGGCTCCAGTAATGTCGAGAGCGCTCTTTGATCATCGAAGTTGAAGATGATGGTACGTCGCGGGCTATTTGGCGTCCTCGGGCTCCTCTCCCTTGGAGCCCAGGGCCAGAGTGATAACCTTGGTCTCGCCAATGGTTACACCACGATCAACACGGCGAACTTCAATGCCAAGATCGTGAAAGATGCTCAAGTGCTCGCATCGCTGACCTCTGCCGGGAGTACTTTTGACTTCCTCCCTTATGATAAGCTATCTGTCCGAGCCAACAACGGTCAATACCACTGGGGCGATATCACGTTTCGATATCGTCAACAAGGCGGCAGTACATGGACCGATGGCAACTCCGCAACAACTCGTAAGCCCGTCACGGCCGTCAATACCGGCGCGTTAGCCGCCTCAAACCTAGCGCCAACCCTCGGCAGTGGCCCGCTCAACATCACGCGAGAATGGATCAATGTGTCCGGAGACCTCGGTCTGCGCTTCACCATTGTCAACTCGGGCACGTCGACTATCGAACTAGGAAGTCTCGGCTTCCCGGCCGAGTTCAACAGCATCTTCACGAATAGGGATGCCAGCTCGATCCAGAGCTTGTGCTCCTTGTCGGATCCGTATGTCGGCATGCACGCAGGCTACATCCGTACCACTCCCATAAGCGGTACAGGGGCCGCTCTCGTCGTGACGCCACTCAACGGCACTGACACACCATTTGAGGGGTATCGCAATCTCGTTGAGCAATCATATTCTAGCACCGGTTACGGTAGCCAGACGTTTGAGGGGCTCTACGAGTGGCAAGTGCTCACGAAGGCGTATGCTGAAAAGGAATGGGCTAGTGTGACACCATGGAACCCACCATCCTCAAAAATACTCGCGCCTGGACAGTCCCTACAGTTCGGCGTTCGCTTTTCTGTCGCGAAAGATGGCGTGCGTGGCCTTGATGCTGCAGTGAGTGGAACAGGCACTCCAGTAGCTGTTGGCGTACCGGGCTATATCATTCCTAGGGGTTCACCGGCCCAGCTTTTCTTACAGTCTACCTCTAGTGTAAGCTCAATGTCAAGTGATCCATCTGGAGCATTAGCAATAAAGGAAGTGTCGACTGGCTCTTACACTGTCACGCCGTCATCGACGGCATGGGGTCGCGTGCGATTGACCATCAAGTACGCGAACGGCAAGACACAGACGATCCACTACCACGTCACAAAAGCCAGCACGGATGTATTGAGCAACCTAGGGACGTTCCTCACCACGAAACAATGGTTCACTAACACCTCCGATCCCTTTGGCCGCGCATATTCCGTCATGACATACGACTACGAAGCCGGTGCCATCGTGACCCAAGACCCGCGTGTTTGGATCGCTGGGCTTAGCGACGAGGGCGGTGTAGGCGCATTTTTGGCCGCGATGATGAAGCAGTCAATCCAGCCCAACGCCGATGAGGTGGCCAAGCTCGAGATGTTCGTCGACAAGGTGCTCTGGGGCACCCTCCAGACTAGTGATTTTGCTGTACGAAAGAGCGTCTTTTATTACGACAAGTCGGTTCAACCCAATTATCCCTATCAATCCAGTTTCAATTGGGGAAGTTGGACGTCCTGGAACAGGGCCTCGGCGTATGCGATCGATCGTGCGTATGACTACGTGCATGTGACTGCTGCATACTGGTCTATGTACCGCGTTGCGAGAGCTTATCCTAGTCTCGTGAAGAGTCACACATGGGATTGGTATCTAGAACAGGCATACAATACCATCATTCGAGCTATGAAATCTGACGTCGGGTATAACCGAGACGGTTTGATGGGCGAGACTGTCTTCGGCGAGATCCTGACGGACTTGACACGTGAGGGTAAGACCTCTGAAGCTTCGGCTTTGTCCACGGCCATGAAATCTAGGGCGACGCAATGGGACTCTGAAGCAGTTCCCTACGGAAGCGAGATGGCTTGGGATTCTACAGGGCAGGAGTAAGTACCAGTTTCTCCAGGCCGCCTCTCGGTGGCCTCAATTGATGAGAGAAGGAATGGCTTTCACTTCGACTTCAAGCGTCTGTACTGAAAGTTAGCTAACAAAATCACTTTCCAGGGGTGTTTACTACTGGACAAAGTAAGTTATTTCTTGTTTCTCGTCGAGACGAGACGCATCAGGAGACCAGAAGAGCGAACTAACAATATAATAGGTACTTCGGATATACGAATACGGTGACAAAGACTGTAAATAGCGTATTGGGATACATGCCAACAGTGCCTCACTGGGGATGGAACGGCAATGCCCGAAGATACTGGGACAACATCGTAAGCATCGCATACCCTCTTTATAGCAGTTCTCCAAGTTTCACTCACAAGATAAAATAGTACGGAGGGAAGCTCCAGCGAATC
The DNA here is from genome assembly GCA_022495115.1 of Xylaria castorea. NCBI lineage: Eukaryota > Fungi > Ascomycota > Sordariomycetes > Xylariales > Xylariaceae > Xylaria > Xylaria castorea. The sequence continues at coordinate 388,535 of MU382635.1, read as the reverse complement.
GAACGTCAGATCCACCACTACGGATCAGGACTTAATGCACTCGTCCTTCTTTCAGCTTTCCGCAGTAACCCGTCCGACTCGTATCTGTTGCAGGTTGGTTACGGCGGCACAAGCGGACCTCTTTCAAACATCAACCAAGACGGCTTCGCGGCTGCCTCTTTCCACTCTTGGCCAGACACGCTGAAGTGGGACGGCTACAGCGGCGATTACGGCCCAGGTTTCTTAGGTATGGCTTTGGGGTCAGGGACATACGTAGCTCAACACGCGAAATTGGGATTGTTGGCATATGGAGGTACGATTACATCTTCAGCAGGCGCGAACACTATTAGCGTTACGACTCAGGGGCCGGTTCGACGCAAGGTCTTCATCGGGCCATTCGGTGTGTTGATTACGACGGATGCGGGCAGCATCGATGGTTTCAGTTACGCAAGCGATGGAAGCAGCATCTCTCTCACTTTGGCCCAGCTACCTGGTGGTCCATCAGCTAGCTCCGTCGTGGTGTGGGTTGAGACTACTTCGGGGTCTGCCAAATACACGGTCTCGAGTCCCGCGACCACTCAGTCACGCCAAGGATCGGCGGTCCCGCTCTCCTCGAGTGCCGTGACCGTCCAACTGAAGCGGGCTTGAAGAAATCAACGGGTAGCCTAAATAATTTGACTATTTTCTGTCTTAAGCACAAAGTGCCATAAGGTTAAACACATTTCTAGCCATATCCCCCTAGATAGTGAGGGGCCTTTCTGGACTTTTATATGACTGAAGTGCGTGAGTTATTGAAGTTAGAGATGATTTCCTACTGAAGTAGTCAGATATAACCTGGTGACATGACGGGACGAGGTAGGTTCGCGTTTATGAGAGGCTAATGGTATATCCCCAACTATTCTGGCGTTTCGATTCAGAAATCAGTGATTTCTAAGAATTATATAGCATGCATGCACTGGTGCGATCAAATCTGTAAGGCTTCTTGATTAGAAATAACGGGCTTTTATCGTGTTTTATTCAATTTTGGAAAATGGCAGAGCAACAACACTGAAGGACCCAAAACAAGAAGATGGAACGTTACGAGTCTGGCACCCCAGTTCGCCAGCTGTTGTCAGCTCCGCAATCGCTATGGGTCTACTCATTTGTGAGCCAGCCAATCAGATAGGAAGACCAGACAAGTCCACCAAGTGAGAGAATGATGTCAATCCAAGTCACACTATCTCTTCACCATCATCAACATCGCCGCCAAAATGTCAGATAAAGCTGCCTCACCGCGACATACGCGCGGCGACTCCCCTCCTTCGCGCACTAAACCCAGAAGCGACGATCGCAGCCGATCGCCTCCCCGCAAATCGGACGATCGAGGCGTAGATGATCGCAGAAGCCGTGACGATTACCGGCCTCGAGGCGATGATAGATACCGAGGCCCACGCGACCATGACAGAGATAGAAGAGGCCGCGACGAAGACAGATTTTCCGATCGGAGAGATAGGAATAGAGACTCCGACGAACGTCCGAATAGAGACGGGCCAAGACCAAAGAAGGGCTTTGGAGGGTTCAAATACAAGGAGAAGCGTCGTGACGATGAGGAAGACCGAGATGACAATCGTCGCGGAGGTTCCTACCGAGGCTATCGCAATCGCTCGCCTTCACCGCGCCGAAGAGATCGCGACCGCGACCGTGACCGTGGCGAGCCCTCGTCGTCTACCAAGACTAAGAAGAAATCGGCTGAAACGGACACCTCGAAGCCGCCGACCCGGGCACCCGCAGCACCTGTTGCCAGTGGTGAGGAGATGATCATAGTTCATGTGAACGACAGGCTGGGAACCAAGGCCGCCATTCCTTGCTTCGCGAGTGACCGCATCAAGGAGTTCAAAATCATGGTAGCAGCACGAATTGGACGGGAACCGCACGAGATTCTACTGAAGAGGCAGGGACAGCGCCCATTCAAAGATATCCTCACACTCGCCGACTACGAAATTAGTAATGGTGTGCAGCTGGACCTTGAGGTTGACACCGGGGATTAAGTGGATACACGCGAGACCATATACTCAAATCCAATAACATGGGAGTTTAGGTGCCGGAGAGCAACCTTGATAGTGTATCCGCGCGATACGAGCAAAGATCATAACTAAAAACCTGGATTAATAAGGTAGTTCCCCAGTTAGTAACGATGTATTCATAACGAATGTTGACAGAGATCAGCCCCATGTATACCCATATTTGCAGAAAACCTCTTAACCCGTGAGACACTACTTCGAGAGCATAATGTGTCCCTCGCCAGTACATTGGATACGACACAGCAACTTGAACTACCTCTCATAATGAATCGGAACTACTACCGACGTCAAGAGACGGCTGACCTTTAATAATCGTGACTAGAATCAATAGACCTACGCCAAGAGAGGCTTTACTTCAAGCTTCATCCGGTAGGGGCTGCTTTCCCCCTTCGTCAGGCTTACTAACGCCTCTGTCGACGTTATGAACTCTTGAGATTTGGGGCACGGCGTGCGTTGATTTCCTTGATTTCGAACTCCCTGTGCCTCTTAAGGTTTTCGCCTCACGTCTCTACCTCCTGGTGCTGGGTATGGGTTCATGGAGGCACTATGGGCCTAAGTCTTGATTTCACTAATATAGCATGCCAGCAGCCTGGTCTAGGTGCTTTTAATCGCACGAGGTGTGCTTCAAATCGATCTAAGCATCTTATTCATGGAGATGGACTGAAGAATTCCACGTATACGTAGTACTCGGATCGGTGAATAGATTATCCCCTTCCTACTTTTTCAAAGATGAGCAAAAACTGTCAAACTTGCCCAACCTCATACTACTTGACGACGACGACTCGGATCACATGCTAGAGTTCAAGGACGAGGGTAGGTGTTGGGGAAGGATGAAGACCAGGATATGAAATAAGATAATTTTTGGTAGTCGCGACGGCATAGTCATCGCGCAACTCGTGGTATGTTGAACGCCAGACGGGGTAGTCCTTAGTACTTTCCGCAACAGAAAGAATGCTACTACTAATGAGTACGGCCAGTCTTCGGTGCTCATAAGCATACATGATGCTCCACCAAGTATCATCTCTTAACTTCGCAACTGCGCTAACGACGGACACTTGTTGTTGTGTTGTGCGAAGGACCTTAAACACCTTCGTGAACGCTATCTGACTATGTACAAGAATCTCTTCATCTCTTTATCTCTTTGTGACGTTCTCTCTTTCTTTTTTTAACACTTTTTGGGAGGAAGGGAGGGAGATAGGCATTGCACCGGGGGAGGAGAGTCATGGTTACACGATGAAGTCATCTACTTGCCTCTTTAGAAATGATTGGTATTATATAGGTAATAGGGGACTTTATCTCCTGTATTAGGCTAGATATAACCACTGAATAGGTGGTTTATACGGAATAAGGGGAATAAGGACCCAAAAACAGATTACCTAGTTAAAGCGTACTATAAGCAATGCAAGCGACTGTCTACCACCTGCAGCATGGGATGGTCTGCATCAAAGTCGTGTGCTCTGTCTTGCTTCGCAGCCTCTATAGTATCAATTAATTCGCTTTGGGTGCCGGTAATAATACCTATGTTTTCAGTCATGGGAGGAGTATTATAACAGACACCAGTGACAGTAGAAGGCTGTATGCACGCTAATAGATCTAACACTAGTACTGCGCTGTAATAATAACTACCCAATAAGTGGTTTATACAAAGGGAAAATATGGTAGAGCTTAAATAATTGACTCGTCTTTATGTTATATAAAAAAGCGTTATCGGGATCTCCTGGTTCCTCACGTCGAAAGCTACGGAAGCGGAAAGGCCACTACAATATTACTCGAGTCTAGTAGCGTTAGGTTGAATCATACCCGGCAACTAACTTGCAGTTAGGCAAAATATAGAGTATGGTATAAATAAGCTGTTTGCTTCTAACTTCACTGCTCGAGAATCCGAGAAAAATGGAGGCAATCAGAACAATTTCCATTGACAAAGCAATTATCTCTTTTTAACTCTTTTTTTTCTTCCCCAAACTCGAACTCCGGCGCTAATATTAATTCGTCATGGAATCATTAGAGTCATTACCTTTTTAGTGTACTCAGAATACCGCGTCTACAAATCATAGGATGGCCCCGTATCCTTCATGTCCTGCCCGGATCAGGCGCATCTGCTCTTGCTGTTCGTGGCAATCATCCTGGGTCCCCTCCCGATAGTCTTTACTCTTGACCCCTACGTAGACTGTGAGGAACAGGCCGACAGCGGTGCCCGCGACGGTCAGTACTATGTTCACAGGGGTCGGGTTGCCGTCGAGCGGACCGTGGATCAGGACATCTATACCGGATTGAGAGAACGTGAGAACTCCCGAGATGCAGGTTATGGCGCCGTAGAGGCGGCCAAAAGTCGTGAAGCCGAATACCTTGGTAGCGTAGTCGCTGCGTACATACATGTTTAGCTTGGGACCAGGTGTTATCTGACACATTGGAACACTTACGACATTGCGGAGTAGTACAGCGGCCGGAAGATCACAAAGAGAACCACTGTCGTATAGCCAGCCCACACGAAGGGGAGGCAGTTGAGGATGCCGATCATAGCGATAAATCCCGTGAGAATACCGATAATCGTTGTCACGCTGAAGCTGTTCAGTAGCAGCCCGATGAATGGCGTGGTAACAATTCCCCCAAGTGGTAGCGCGATGCCGAAGAACTTGCTAATTGCCTCGGCCTCCTCGTCCGACTGTAAGAGATATCTGTATTGTGACGTGATCGTCGAGATAAAAAAGTTCATCTTCAGCATCTGAATGACTGTCAGAAGCAGGATGAAGATGAACCAGGCCGTCATCATCTGTCGGTGTGCCGGAAGGCCATGAAGAACACCCCACACACCACTAGCCTGTTGAATTTCTTCATTCTTATGGGCACGTTCCTCCCGCTCGTCAGCATCACCAAGTACATCCTCGATCTGACTTAGCTTCAAAAGCCGACGATCGGCGCGATTGGTCCGAACATGATAAAGATCTGCTGGGTCGATCTCCTGATCGGAATCGTGAATGTCTCGTGCTGCATCATGCGCTTTCTCAATCTTGTACTCCAAGTCGGGGGTCGTCTGGTAGGCATCACGGGGCATCAAGCCAAACTCGCCGATAAGTAGGATAACCGGCACTAGTGTGTAGGCGAAGAAGAATTGGTTCGGCTCGAAAGCACGCTTCGTAGCTTCCCACGCTACTTGGTACAGAAGAAAGACGGCTGCTGAGGCGTCAAACGAGCCCGTTATTACTGCAACGATGAGACCGGAGTACTTCGGGAAGGCATTAGCCAACCGAAAGCTAGGGACGAACAGAAAAGTTCCGCCAATGGATAGCATCACATTGCCTAGGGTATAACCATCAAACTCGGGGATGGCAAAGGCGTAGCCCAAAAGCACACTACCGGCAGCTATGAAAATCGATGCAATGACGTAGCAGCTGCGGCGTCCAAAGTGATCCAACCAGTAACCGGCAAATAACGCTGAAATGTTGGCTGTGGTTGAAGCAGCAACAAAAAACAGGTTTAGACGCATATCCTGCTCGGGGCAGGGGACGGTGTCGTCTAAAGCGTTTCCATCGCTTATATTGGCCTGGCATAAATCGCTGTAGACCCCCTCGGCGATCAAGATGGGCTTCAAGGAGGCAAAGCCAAACACGATGCCTGAGGCGAGACAGCACATAACACCGCCAAAAATAACCTGGGCTACTCAGAGAAATCAGTTCTATGACCTTCGTTTCGAAATATGACATTCGTTTGAAATTCGCTTACCCAGGCGCTTTTCTGCTGAAACCTTATATGCGGGTATGTGTGGAAATGGCTCTACGATTTCCTCTTGGGACTCGTGGCAGTCAGTAGCTGCGAGGGGATTGTAGCTCAGGGGACGCCACAGTCCACCGCCAAGCTCGTCATCGTCGCCTGTGACCTCGCGGTCGACACCTTCAGAAGCGGTGACACTGTAAGACTCATAGGTTAGAAATTGCTTATAATAAAAAATGAGCTATTCTTGAAGGGGTGGGTTTAGATGCATGTAGGAAACCGTGGTATATCGGTATCAAATTGGTATTTTAAAGGAAATCAATGACTCTGAAGATACGTACTGTTGGGCAAGAGACATCTAGCCTTGCAGCGAGATATTGAAGAGCAATCGAGCGAGCAGCAAGAGGTTGAGAACTGTCCTGGGTGAGAACTCTCCAAAGGAGTCGGGTTGGTTATCAAGCCTTTGACAGCCCATGTCGGTAAGTGGATCAGTTAGGTCCGGTTGTACATACAGTACCTCAGCTGCTACGTAAAAGAAAGCTCGCAGAGTCTCGACGCGATCATGTGTGGGCACGGAGCCGGATATTGTTGTGGACTAGAAATATGGGAAAGTGGAGGAGCCGGTGGAGTTTGAAGGTAGAGTCTGCGCTCTGTATTCTGCATTATGCCTAACAACTCCTCACAACACTGTGAATTCTTTTCATCCCAGGTTTCTGCCCAGGTATCGAGACGGGACTTTGGGCGAGATCGGAGGCGGGAAGAAGTTATTTCGGCGGCGAATGCGCATTGGTTTCACATGAGGAAAACCGCATGTCTTAGTGGACGGCTGAGTCGCATGTAAGCCGGAGATCTACCCAGCAGCTAAGTCGTATAATAACTCAGTGGCTAAGATACAAGGTGGGAAGGTATAGGCATGCCATACCCGCCTAAGTATTGTATGTACAATACCTGGTATTTAATGTGTCATGGTAATTATGTGACTGAACGGTGCGATATGGTATAAGGCCGTCCCACCTGTGTAGCCTCGACTGCTTCTTGCCTCCAAGTTGACGGATCGAAACAAATGCACATCATCGGCTGAGGACAAGTCGAAGGGAGATGAATACTCCACCAAATGAACCAAATGGCGGACACAGGGGGTTGTTGCCTCGTAATGCATGTACTGCAGACAGAAGCTGCAGAGTCGCATGCATTAGTTCTCTGGAATGCAGCTTTGCGGAGCTTAACGACCGAGAAATAGCGAAGACAATGTGGGGGAGAGTTACCACTGTTGCACCACATCAAGCTTGTTTCCTCGCTACTGTACTGCACTGTCCAGTAGACTAGCACGGCAACTAAATTAGTCCAGAGAAACTAGCCGACCACGAGAACAATCCATGGTGACCCGAATAGGCCATACGCCAAGCGCCAAAAGTTAGACATGGAAGTGCTTCGACCACCCGAACAAAAGCTGAATGTGATGTTGCATATGTCAGAGGAAATATCAGTTCAAGGATAACATCTTGCCGCTGTTCACTCCGATTTCTATGGGAAAACCTCAGGTGTAATTCGGCAATCCAACTCGGTGCTGACAGGGTTAACTCCAATTATACCCTCCCAGATGTCGGATTTGCGTGTGGAAGAATGAGTCTAGACTGTCAGGCCAGCCAGGCGAGGCGCTGTAAACGAAAACTGTCAGTCACAGACTCACTCTACTATTTTACAGCTACATAAAACAGCCAAAAAAACCAAAGAAAATAAGATGAGTAGAGAAAAATATATTTTAATCCTTGAATTTTAAATGAGTCTTTTTGTCTTTCTAAAAAGTTTTTCTTGGGCTGTTTTATCTAGCTGTAAAATAGTAGAGTGAGTCTGTGACCCCAGAATACTGCCAGTTGGGCTGACAGTTTTCATTTACACCGCCTCGCCAGGCCAGCTTGAAAACGGTGCGGGGTTCTTGTGCGGTACACTGGTATGCTAGAACACTAGGTACTGTGATCTTCATCGGCCGCCTGATAAGACTAGCCTACCTTAATTCTTGTAACTTTCTTACGTCATGCCGTTGCACATCGAGTGAGGTTCTTCTACTGTAATCCATACAACGCCTTTGCCGCATCGCATTGCTTTGTCCAAAAGCCAATCAAACTCGATGGCAAACTAAGGAAGACCCTTTCGAGCCTTTCACAGAAATCTTCCATTATCACGACGCACCCGGCATGTAACATGAATGCACAATACGCACAGTATGGGTTCCAGACCAAGCTAGCGTCTATTACCCTAGGCGCATGAGTCTATGCGTACAGGACTTGGGGCCCTGTTGCGTCGTTTCCATTTCAACGCACCCATCGTGAAATATTGTCGTACTTGTAGGCTAATGTGAGGGGGACCCTTACACACTACTGTACAGTACACTTTGTACCTTCCCAACGCGTCTCCATGGATATCTCACTTTCCGGTTACAGTCCTGCAAGAATGAGAGATGGGATGCATTTGAGAGACCCCATGATTCAATACTCTGTCTCACAAGTGAAGCAAGTCCCACGAAGCAAGATGCCACAGACGTTATTCCCGAATCGTATCACCAAGTATTGGAGATGTGGTCTGACCCCGGCAGGAGGCAAATGTATCCAAAACGATTGGCCCCAGGTGCCACGCTCACTATCGTTACGAGAGTGTAGATCTTTTGGCGGCTCGGTCTACTGTAACCCTTCAGAGACCCCCTCGGCCCCAAGACTTAAAAAGGGTGGCCAGGTCTAACAGCGGAGCTCTTGGCGTAGCTAGATATTCGTCATAAAACCATGATATAGTATTCGGGTAATAATTCGATTGGTGATATATAGATTAGTAGATAGCTCCGCTGTTAGGTTTGGCCCGCTTGCTAAGTACTGGTGCCGAGGGGTCTCGAAAAGGATGTCGCTTGAGCCGGACTCGCCCAACCCCCCCGACAGCCGGATCCCGGAGGTTCGGTAAATTTACCCCCACCGGGAGCCGAAAGGGGAGAAGATTCGCAGAACATGAACAAGCGAGAAGCTTCGCCCCTCCCCCCCGATTGAAGATACCCAACAATGAAAGGTATGGTTACGCAAGGGAGCAGAACACGAACAACGAGTCACAGCCTCCGAACGGCTATCAATTGATCTCAATAATGTACGTAACGGCATATCACTTATCAGTAGGCCAATAGGTAGAACACAAGGTCCTCGCACTCTGAAAAAAACGGAAGATGTTGTGCTGCACAAACATGAGTCAACACAGCAGTGTAAGACTGACTCGATTATTTGTCGATTATCATCCGATACGCCACTCGATGATCGTCAAGGCCCTGTGTTGTTGGGTACGGTTTGACTGCGGTCGGTGTGATCATAGGATGGGGCGTGTAATACAATTACAACTGAGCTTTATCTTCTAACCCAGTTAAAGGGTCGAGAGGTAAGTTTGAGCCACCCCTTGCACTCAAGATGTGTGCCTACATTCACTATCTCAATCGAGTTTCTCTGCGGCCGCCTTCGCATCCGCCCCGAAGTCGACGGTCTGGCCACCCAGCAACATCTGCGCCTTGAGATCGGTCTCATTCTCCAGGACCAGTTTCTTCGCAAAGAAGTTCCTCGTGGCCAAATCGGTGCTGATCTCCTTGACCCGGGACGTCGGTAGCCTGGGAAACTCGACCACATTCCCGTCGGCGTCCTTCATCGCGCCGGCCTCGGCATCCCAGGTCCATTCCCACTGGGAGTTCGGATCCGCGAACGCCCAAGGGTTCCCGAGCGCCTTGCACTTCCGCGAGGCACCCTCGGGCAGATAAGGTAGGACGTAGCTGACGTAGGTGTTCTGTATGAAATCGGCTGTGAAGAACAGCCCTTTGGGCGTGCGTTCGAGGTCCACCTTGGAGACAAGTGCCGTGGGAGGCTCTTGGTAGTGAAAGTCCGAATGGTTGTAGATGTGACGGAGGATAGTGGCGTAAGTTACGCCCTGCTCGTAGGCTTGGGCCGGAGTGGGATGCTGTGCGAGAGTTTTTGGCATTGGCATTTTGCTGTATGTTGTCTGTGCTTAATTCTGTAAGTTGGTAAGTTTTGTAAGTTGAAGTATAAGTATACGTCGGTGGCCTGATTTCATATGTGAGGCGGCTCAACCGCTATTTTAGCACTTGATCACGTGGTATTTGCACTGCTATTGGCAGGGAATATACCTACTCCAAGGATATGTTGAGCAGTAACTGTCCAATTTGAATAGACGTTCAGGTTTGGTAGATAATTGAATTGGGATTGATGAGCTTCAGCTAATTAGTCTAGATGCATTTCGCTTACTCAGGCATCAAATCTTAATACATGCATTTTCAGGGGTAATATAGCGAGTACAAACAGTTGCGATGCATATTGGCCAGTTTGAAAGCAATCACGTGACTTGGCGTCACGCGCCCAACTCTCACCAAGATCCCATATAGCTGACAACACGCCCTTCAAATGGCGTTGCCGCCTGAGTCACCTTCTTCTCAACCTAGGAATATAAGCAAGTCTTTGCAGTCGACTACTTTCCTACCATCTTCTCAACCAAGTGCCACAAACCCCTTCGTCTAGTTACAAGCAACCAGAGCTCTCTAAGCTCACTAATCCCAGATCACTTACACTGGTTACACCATTGAGACATACGAACGGTCATGGCGACGGGAATCAAGCGAAAGAGTGCCGCCGCACCCGCTTCAAAAGGTGTAGATTCCCCAAAAAGGCTAAAGACAATCCCAAGCCGCGACTTTGTGGCTGAGATCGTACCACGGCCAGAAGACATGGGTCCACAACTAGAACGCATCACGGCCAGCAATCGCACAACCTTCGAGAAGAAGGTATGGACGCTTCTCTGCCAAATACCACCTGGCTGCGTGTCCACGTACGGCCTGATGGCTTCACATCTCGGCTCGTCTCCGCGCGCTGTGGGTAACGCACTACGTCGAAATCCCTTCGCACCCCAGGTACCGTGCCACCGCGTTGTCGCGACGGGCGGGGCCCTCGGCGGCTTCAAGGGATACCCTTCGAAAGATGGAGAGGGAGTCACTATTGACGAGAAGAAGTTATTACTGCGAAAAGAGGGCGTCAAGATAGATGAGAAGGGTCGTGTGCTTGGGACGCCCTGGAACGCGTTCGTTTCTTGAGCCCTGGCGGGTTGGGAGTATACGAGTCAAAATTCAGGGAGTTCGGTCGGGTTTCGGGACTTGGGAATCAGTGTCAGACGTCGCAATTTGTTTAAAATGAAAAGCTAGGAGATACGATTACGGATGAGGACAAATTGTAAGACTGTAACAAAGGTCAAAAGGGCAGGCCGTGGATTTCTAGACTGTACAAAGCTTATGATACTGGTTTCAGGGCGTGCTGATTGATAATGAACCTCACTACATATTATAACTGCCGCTATTACTTCATGTTTCTATTGCATATGTCTGCCGAAGAAATCCAATACGATCGAAGCCTAAGGTAAAAGGAAAGGCTTCGATCGCCAGTCTGTAATTTACAACTAAGAGATAGAGACCATCCATAGCATGCACACAGAGTACATAGTTGTGCGAAAGCGACTTGCGAATCGGGGTGGCCCTAACAAGTATATGGCACGTGCTTTGTGTATCAATTCACTACAACCCACTGAATTGCGCTTCCAGGACCTAAATAACGCTTCTGTTCCCCAGTGTGTCCGGTAGCAATCAAATATCTGATAGCCGAACGCACACCTCAATGGCGCATGTCGCTTATCAGCGTCCTCGTGGAGCTTGGCTTGAGTCGCCATTCGCAACGCACTGGGGTGCCTGGGCGACCTTTTACCTACTGCATAGCTGAACACGCCGAAAAAAAAAACGAAAGGCATAAAACCCAGCCCATTATCTGGGAATTTTGCTCCCAGCGCCAACCGCAGGTTAGTATTCGTCTGCGCTACGCAACTGCCCACACACCGACGCCGATGAATTCTTTAAGCTGGATGAAGTCCTCCTTCGTGAGCCCATGCATGAGGCACTTAACGCAGTGCCCGGAGGCAACGCTCGACATCACACTCTGGATTAAAATTAGATATTGGGATGAAGGGGGGAAAACGCATAACAAATGATCTGGAGGTGTGTGGAAGTCTTCCAGTGTTCGAGGGAGATCAACTACTTGGTGCGTAGTAGTATGTTTTAGCGGGCGTAGAATACAGTCTGATCTTGTAACCAGGCTATTTAATGCTCGCGCTTTGCTATTATATTCTTCGCTGTCTAGACGCACTTGGGTAGAGAGTACGAGCTGAGCTTGGGCGTCCGACATAGTCCTGGCCGTATAGGCTCCGAGAATGTAAGCAAGGGAAGATCTTAATTTTGTCAGTTTCGTGAGACACAGGTGAACTGCCGGGCACCCTGGAGACTTCTGCCTCCTTACATGAAGTCTTGAGACAAAAAAGCTAGGAGATGCAATGACGAATGAGGATAAGTTGTATATTTCTAGAAGACAAGACGTTCATATTTCTTCCACTGTCGGATTCTTGATATATAAATTGATGGCATACCTCACCCAGCATAGTGAACAGCGCCGTTCCTTTCGTGTCTCTATCTACAATGTATATCTCCCGAAGAAATCAATGATGATCGAACTCGCATTAAACGTCGCGGGCGGCGAGTCGTGCTCGATAGAATCCGAGTTCGGGATTGTGGCGGGCCACTGATGATCGACATGGTCGCCAGAATATATAAACTCAACCAAGTCCTCCCGATTTCCCGATCCATACTTGTATATCGTGGCATTATCCCCCGCGTTCGGAAGGGGTCCGACGTGATTTGGCGTGTCGCTCAACTCATCACGCAGCGCCCAGGCGGCGACGAAATATGGTATATACGGCAAGCACTCGCCGGAGCGCGGGCCGCCGGTGTAGTTGATGGTGTGGTCATTTCCGCCGTGGAAGATGAAGACCGGGACGTGCGCCCGCGCGGGACGGCAGTCGAACTCGAGCATCGTCGGCACGCACGCCGTCCCCGTCACGTTCACGTAGTAGGACCCGGAGACCGGCGCGAACGCCGCCACGCGCGCCGACGACCTCTCGTCGCACGCGAGGTTGTTCGTCATCATCCCGCCCTGCGACTTCCCCGTGGCGTACACGCGGGCCGTGTCGATGCAGAACTGCGACTCCATCGCGTCCAGGATCTCCAGCACGTACGCCACGTCGTCGACGTCGGGCGGGACCTGCGGCGCGCCCTGCCAGTAGCGTCCTTTATCCGCGCCATATTCTCCCGAGGAAGGGTACACGACGATATGGTCTTTGTTGAAGAATGGCGTGGTCAAAAGGTCCAGGTCGGCCTGTGACTCGGGCGTCTTTGTCCCCCCGTGGAATGAGAAGATCAGAGACGTTTCTTTTCGAAGATTGTAGTTTGGCGGCACCCAAAACAGGTACGTTCGTCCACTTGGGAGTTCTGCGGTTATTCGTGTGTCGAGGGCTACATCTGGCTCATTACCGCAGCCGGTGACACTGCGTTTGAAACCGAGGTCCGTGAGCGACGCCAAGCTCGCCCTGCTGAGGAGCAATCCCGCTGTTAAGAGCCTCAAGACAGCCATTGTATAGTAGCTAATTCACCAAGAGTAGTTGAAATTTGAAACATGTCGCAAAAGGAGGTTCCCGCCACTTATAAGGATGTGGACGCGCCGTCCTCGTGAGGTTGTGGGTAATGCCATATCCATACTTCTTCCTGGCTGTTTACTCCAACCTCTTCATTATAACCAGGATTGTTGGATAAGCACACCCAGATCTGGAAACTTAAGAGAGGAATATTGGGGCCAACTGGGTCAGCATTGCGGTGTGCCTATTCACTAACTATTGTGAGTCTTAGTCAATGCGAGTTACCAAGAATTTCTGGGCCGAGTTACCCGAACGTCACTCCATTGGGAAATACCGCGTTCACTCACGGTTTGAGGTTATTCCCGAGTGATCTACATTCTTCTTATAGATAGCTTGCTTCGTGTTCACTCTTGCGCACCGCGAACGTTTTCTGTTTATTTTAAATGTAGAAGGTGCTAAACCTCCCATTGAATCTTGGTGCAGGGGAATGAATAATAGTATCGACATATGTACTGGAGATCAAAATGAGATAAGAGGACGTCACTGGAAAAGCTCGTTCGTTATGCGTGTAAAACTGGCTAAGCTTGCGAGACAGGCTTTGTTTATCATCCTCGATGCCCTTCCGCCTTACGTCCCAGCAGTGCCCATTTCGTCTTTCCTCGATGTATTATACACGTAATCAATATGAAGCTGAGATAAAGTTTCTCAGAATGACTAACTTGACCGCATAATCATTCGTCCTCTGTTCCGTCCACTCCATTCATCGCAGTCTGGATGTCCATCTTCCATTAGCTTTGTGTGTTCACACAGCCATCTTATATTAGTAAAGCCATTGACCGTAGCCTGCTCTAGCTTCAACCACCACAGGTCATCTAGATGCCCAGCAAATTGGCTGGAGCAATGAAGACCCCAAGATATCGCTCGATCTCATCCGGCTGATCATGATAGGTATCAACCATGTTGCGCAGAAGAAGGAATGAAATCTAGTCTCTTGAAGTGATAAGCAGACTGCTGTTCTGTTGACTAGTCGAAACTCCGGGACTGATCACGCCAGAAATGGACATTGAGAGCTTAGAATCACCACAACATATCCCTTGAAGACCGTATCAAGCGGAACGGATAAAGAACTTTCCAGTGCTTTTTCTCAATTTTGAGGCATCGTTCTACATCGTAGACTAAGTCCTTGAATGAAGCCTATCCATCTCGCCGGAAATTGGAAGGAAAGGGTATATATGTAAGAGTTGCATGCAGAGAAGTTGCAACTTGCGAGACAGGAAGAGCCGAGACGAAGCAACACGAAGAAAGAAAATTCTCGACGTCTAAGAGATAAATGAGAAACGCTTCGAAGAAAGGCTGCGCTATCAAGAAAGCTTACTCCTAGAAAAAGCTAGGTTTCGTAAGCACGCGATATTCCACATAATCTTCCCCATCAATGGTGAGAATGGCGCCCTGGCTCACTAGCTTTCCGGAGAACGGTCCATTTTGCTTTCGTTCGTACTTGATACCCATATGCATTTTAGCGTCCTCTATCCCTGCACGGATTCTGTTCTGCTCCTGGGATGCCCATATTTTCTGCATTCTATCGCGATTCTCTTGGAAATGATGTCGATGGTTATCAACAGGCTCCACGGCATTTCCTACGGGGAACCTGTTCTGGTGCTGCCTATCGTGTCGCATCTGTACAGCCTCCATTCTCGCTACTTCTCGCGAAGCTAAGCCCTGAACCCTTTCGACAGGGTCTATGCTTGGGGGACGAGGGAGATGTCTGATATCGGGCTCCGGGAGGGGGTGTCGGGGGATAGGAGGCTCGTTCCGGGGCATCATGTCGCGGCGCTGATGGCGTAGCTCATGACCACTGCCATTAGGTGGCCCGCTGACGTGGTTCTGACCACCTTCTCTGTCTCCACCGATAGATTGACGTGGTATAACATTTCCAGATGCTTGGCCTCTACTTATATGAGCCACGCGAGTTTGGGCATCGTATACTGCCTTGGTCTCGTTTGACACCTTTTCGTCCTCCTTTTCGCCAGCATCAATTTGGCTCTGACGTACACGAACGTATTCTTTCATTTCAGGGCGACTGAGGTGTGCAATGTGAGGCAGAAATTTAACCTCCTCATATGGAATCCATAGAGCACCGGCACCAGCGGGAAAGTTGCCATCTACATATCGGCCATCCAGTGTTTCACGAACAAGTTTGACACGAAACATGTCGTTTGCGCCTAGAATACCGTAAACAGCATGTCTCTCACGATCGTCGGTGACAGCGGACTTAGACCAGCAGCCGACAAGAATGCGAGTAGGCCTGGTACCGGGAAGAGAGTCTAGCATTCCTGGATACGGTGGATGTACCGAAGTCACAGGGATGGGAGCTGGGGCGGGATTGGCGTTAGGGGTTTGGACCTGACCTGGAAGAGGGTTTTGGGGACGCTCTGAAACATGGCCGTTGTTGCTGGTAAGACGCCGACGTTTTGCCTCATGCCGGTTGACTTGAGCGTGGTCGGGAATTTCCAAGCCATACGCAATAGAGGGCGGTTGGGCCGTTTCGGCAACGGGATTTACTTGAAGGCGACGGCGAGCTTCTCGGACGGCATTGCGCTGGGCTTCTTCGCGAGCCTCGGGCGCCTCATTTGCAATTGTCTCGCTGCGAATCTTCACATACTCCTTGATTTCGTTATGATCTAATCCGATAAGGTGGTCGTCAAAGACGATTCTCTCGAATGTGACCCAACTGCCTCCGGGGCCGGGCGGGATGGGGAAGAGACGTGAGTTGATCATATCGCCTAACTGCGTCACGTTCTGGATGCGCGTCCGGAGACGATCCCTGACATCCATGAATCCTATCACAGAATGCTTTCCGCTCGGGGTAGGTACGGGCGAGTCGCGCCAGTAACCTATAGTGATGCCTTTGGCGTCACGGGGTCCTGCGACGGTGGGTTTTGCTTGATTAACACGGGGCGTGCCAACGTCATTAGGAACCTCGGTTAAGCTGGTGTCCATCTTATCCTCGCCTAGGTCATTGTAAACGGATGCGCGTTTACGCTTAGGATAATGGGACACGGGTTCTTCATCAATACTATTTGTAGTATCCCCATCTTCGGCATCCGATACGACCCTGAGAGGTGACGGCTTATCCCCATTTCCATGGGTCCCAACGATGATCTCATCACCCAGCATATCGGGGTTAACGCTAGAAACTGAACTTGAGTCGGGAGGACTCAAATCAGGTCTATTAGCTAGATCTTCGTCCATCTTTGGTAAACTGGGGATGGCTCGACTACACCTGATGTTAGTAATCTATTACATGAATATAGATAAATTGAGACGCAGGTGTGTCATGTATGAGTATGCATGTGTAAGTATGTATGTAGCCCTCTTACCCGCGTAACTGCATTGTTGCCCGAGGCCCTGGGAACCACTACCAGTAATGTTTGGTGGCAAATATTACAACCTCTGAGAAGGCAATAGAATGCAGCTTGAAGGAAGGGTTCAGTGAATATGAAGAAGTGCAGTAAAGGCAGTTGCGAGCTAGAAGCTGCAAAGGGTGTTGCAGGGCAATTGCACAAGGCCAGCAGAATAGCTGTTACTAGCAATGACCAACCGAATGAGAGAGACTAGAGTCTGCCCCAATGACAAAGGAATAAAAAGAATCGCTAACTTACAATCCTACGGCAGGCGATTTCTCTTCTGCTTTGTCGCCGTTGATCGGCGGCACGTTCTTTTGCTCTTCCACTGTTGGGTTATCCATAGCGACAGGTGTTGTATCACGGTCGTAAGCAATTCAGTTTGGATGACGACCGGAAGACAGCGTTATGTGTTTGTTGCAAGCGACAACAGAGCTGGTGTATCTAAACTGAGGTGGTTAACATGTATAAATATAGGTGAACAGAGTCAGTCATGACAATCACGAATGACCACTTACTCAACTAGCAATAATCCACTCGAAGCAAGTGTCACAGCTCGAGCTTAGATCCCGACCCCAATAGTGAATGGCACAGCGGGATCACGGGGAAATCCAGCACCAAGCTCCCTGGAAGCGAGTGTGCGTGTGCGCAAGCCGATCCCTTCACCTCTCGCTTTCTCTACAGAAGACCAGGGTGATGGCCTGTACATTCAATTACTGGAAAGAGGTACACGCGCTAGATTGTTTCTCATTATCAGCAATGGAGCTAGAAGGAACCTTTCAGAATGAAGTTGTAGTCATGGAATTGAATATGAACAATAGTAGGTGTTTTGTTACGCTGAATCGACAGCAGTATCTGCTACTTGGCGCAAAGCAAATGAGGCAATATAAGCTAGTTGAGCATCTAGGAAAAAGCGGGGCATACTGAAGACTGCGATGAAGCTGCTCTGCGGACAAGTGGACGCGATTACGCTGATCCTACAGTATCGAGCTAACAACAGTTGAATGTTGTAGAAGGTAAGGCGTGATGAATGAGAACCGGACACTAGCCGACTATATGTGATTGGACACGAGGCCGTACGTTGGAAACAGTAGGTCCGGCTTGCGTGTGTAGTAATGTGTATGCGTGATGTGATTTTGTTGATGACAATATGATATGATTACCGTAATAGTAAGAGTGCGTCGCTGTAACTTGGGGCTGGACGGAAATAAGAAATGGTTGAAGAACAGGCTTTGGAATGGAATAGACTCTACGCGGTCGGGAAAGAACGGCAGTGCTGGCAACTCAAAATCGAGCACTGAGGACTACTATTAAGGTTTGGCGATGAACCTAATGGGAAACTTACGGTATAAGGTTGCTGTAGGGGCCAATGTTGATAGGAAGGCGAGTTGTTCTCTAGGGGAAGAAATGGAAACACAGTTAAGTTAGATAGGGAAGCCGGGAAAAAAAAGTTGACGGGAGGAGGAAAGGTATGCATGTGTGGGACGGGTTGGGTAGTCAATTAATTGCAGCTCAAGGGCAAGGACAAGAGTTGGTAATTGAAAAGAAACATGGGCAACCGGCAAAAGGAAATGTACTGTACTTGTGAGCTTTGGAAACAAACTAATCAACCCTCTACCTAGGCTTATCGTCGGAACCCTGGCAGGGGGGGTAGTCAAGCCGGCCGGTGGTTGGTCAGTCGGACACTATGCGACATAGTGCCTGGTCCAGTATTCCCACCTTAAATAGTCACTTATGCCAGCAACTAATTTGTTGGTACCTAAAGTGGTAGGCAGGAGCTACGTTAGACAGGTCACCACCCCGAGGCTTGGGAATTCAGTTCAGTTAATGGCCCAACTATACCTACCAACCGGTGCTATCTATGTAAGACCAAACAACTCCGAAAATCAGGTACTCTGTGATTGACCGAGTTGTCCTCTCCGTTTGCTTTCACTAATTTGATCTAATCTATTGCTGCGACATTCATAAGATAACTACCGAGATCTAGGGTAGCGACCGTGATGAGCACGATATAGATAACCAGACCATAGCTGGTGTCATTCTGCGTGTATTATAGGATGGTGAATCGCTGCGGGATACTTAGCGATGTAGGTTTCAGGGTAGGCTTCTATCTTATGTAGCTACGCTATATGCCCTCGTAAGCTCATTCGCTAGGGAATTAAACCCACGCCAACGCCGTTGGATTAAGTAGACGCCTATTTAGTCCGGATATGCGACACGGGGTCAGTACATATAACTTATCGACTGTGCCCGTCACCACCGCAGGGTCATATTCAACCCCCGGTATAGTGCTGTCAGGTATTGTGTTGAAGGGCACATAGTTCAATACCAGCTATTACTTGTCGAATCATTCATTAAGGGAAGATTTAGCCGGAATATGCGAAACAGCGTTGATTCCACCCTCCACCCCTTTCGGCATTGAAAGTCTAGTTTATAGTAGAGCAGTGACGGGAAGAGAAAGATCGGTATGCATATATTACTCTTATAGGTTGGATGCAAGTGTGCGCCGAGAAGGCTACTGGATAGGTGCCTAGGTAGGTAGATAATGCTAGTGAGTTAAGCTGAGTTTTAGGCGTCAAGGATTTGGAACCCCGACGGAGAGGGAAGACACGATACCACGGGATGATTGCGTGCGAAGATGAAAGAGATTTCTAAGCGCACTAGTATGCTTCTCTATAGCTACCGAGCCCGAGGTTTGCCAACTGTTTGCTTACCCCCGTTACCCAAGTTTTGGTGGGGAAGGTCTTCAAGAATGACGGATGGTCCGGGTGTAAGGTAACCATTATCATGAATCATATAATGCCGAGGGTTTGATCGATTCCTGCTAAATGTGACACTCCTCCTTAGAGTAGAATAGACATTTGCAGAGTAGTCTAGATCATCCTACATTACCCCCGATGCCAACGTTCGACAACTAACTCAAGCTCAAAGACAAAGGTAACTTACTGTATGAGGTTAATGATCTACGCAAGGTCTCTCGATATAATAAGGTGGAGTTTGCCGGTTACTGTGATTCGTAATTGTCTAAAGGGTGGCTGGGGGTAGTTTCAATGCATCTGTGAAGGAATGAATTGCGACCGGATTGAGGCGATGCACGTAGCACCAACCCTGTTGTTCCCGGGCTGACGACTTCTAGACTGGATAGCTTACAGATCTGACTATAGCCTTCTAGCCGTGGCCTTGAGTGGTCAATTTATTGATTCATAAGTAGTATAAATTAATTGATTGATTGATTGATGAGCAGACGAGAGGGGATAAAAAAATAATCGGGGATTAATAGCGCGATCTTGTTACATGGATCATGGTAAACGTGGCTAAAACGGAGTCTATTATTACGATGAGTCAACATTTAAACACGGAATAGTACCGCAAGCACTGTAAGTAAGTAACCGCCTCGAAGTATATGATGCACAAGGTACCTAGTGATTATTAGTGATGAATATGCTCAAGTACCGTATGATCTAATTTACCTACGTAGGTAACCTACTATGTACATACATGATAGATGATAGATGGCACCTGTAAAAGCAGGCTGATATGACCTGTCGTCTTGCCAAAAGCAATAGAACATGATCTGCGGTGCCAGGCTGGTTTCAATTTCAAGCAAGAGCCGGCAGATGTGCTGATAGATGGTTGGGCAGACACTATGAGACAGTTGTTTGCATTACATAAATACAGCACCCTAGGTATGTAGATAGATGATGATGAGATAGACGATCAATGTGAAAAGTCTACTTACTCTCATCAAGCCAAGATTTAAAAATGGTAAATGCGACCGGGGGAGGAGTTCTGTTCGCTGCGTCTAAGTGGAGACATGATTGATGATATTGAAACACATGTGAAAAAGAAAAGTTTCTAGATAAGTCTCCGCTAACTCTTAGAAGACAAATAAGAGAGTCATGTGATCAAATTTCCCTCTTCGTGCATATTTCAATCCCGAAACACTTTCCAAGGAAGGTTAAGGTAATTATATGTAGGGAAACCGGTGAATGAGCTCTTATCTGCAAAGTCGCACCACTGTACTACATCGGGCTCTATTCATTCCGTCCGGACATCTCCCATCAGTAGCTAGCGGATCGTTTTCTTCGACGGTAAGACAAACTGCTGCAAACACGGGGCAAGACTACTTCGTCTCGTCGCATCGTTCAGCTTTTGATTGATATTGTGACACGACGTCTGTGTACCGGCTGGCGGAAGAAACAGAGAGAGAGAGAAAGAGAGACAAAAATAGCATGGCACTAGTAGTCAATGACGCTCCGACAAGCGCCAGCTAAGAATACGTATTCAATATCGCGTCTGTGTCTGATATTTAAGGTTGGGGGCAAAAGTTAAAAAGGGGACGACAGTACGCGCCGTTTTCTGTGAATATTCATAGATTCATGAAACGAGAGTTTCAGCATGTATATCGAAACTGAGGAAGAAGTTCGCAATTGTTTGCGGAGGTACGCCGTTCGGCAAACAAAGTTGGCAAACGAATGTCTAATCCTGTAGGTGACGTAACTATAAACTCTATAGTACTCGAATTCGCTTCATAAGAATTTAATCTTTGTGACTTGTTGCCTTGCAAAGCCTTCCTCTTCACAACCAGGCTAAAGAAATTGAGAAGGTTATGGAGGGGCCAGATGCCATCATTCCATAAGACATCATATCAATAAACTCAGTATGCCCCCTTAAATAGCAAAGGCTCTTTCTGTGGTCTCTCCTATATGATACGCACCTGATGGTGCATGGGCGACAATACGAGCTTCTTCGAATGAGCGGCGCCGCAGAGTAAGTGGCATTACGGGGCTGACGACATCAAGTCGATGATACCCTCGCATGCAGCACGCAAACCGCAGGATATAATCTGTCTGACGGAAATTTGAATATCAGTCACAGTCATTGTCGTTCGGTGTATATATATGACTTAAACAGAGAATATGCACCGAAGTGAAATCCTCTGAATCAAGCCACAACTCCGAGCCACTATACGGAATACACCGCCATACCTAGTCTTTCTCAAGCCGAGCTATTCCCGCTTGATGATGCTTTCATGACTATGAGTATGAGTACTACGCATCACAGTCTGATTTATGCGTTACTACTTGCATCCGGGCGGATGTTAGACATCACCAGTTCGTAGTGTAATCGCATTCATCTCCGAATCTCCGAAAGCTACTGGTCGAGGCTAGCTACCCATAGTTTAAGTTCAAATGACGGCATCAATATCCGACATAAACAAGAAAATTTTGGTCCTAGGTCTGTGTACATGTAAGAATATTTAGGTGACTGATATACCTATAAGAAAATGTCTTAAAGCATCAAGCTTATTTAGAGGTAGACTTTGTAGATAGAACTTGATGTCTCTACGTGCCTGCTGTGCTAAGCCAAGCCGCAATTCGTTGGTATTATGAGTAAGCGATTCATAAGTTCTATGCTCGGAAGATAGTCTAATATTTGGCAATCCTTGCCGAGGGTAAACCTGGGTGTTCATCAGTATGTGAATAATGAATTGGAAGTCCTAGCCGAGTCCCGCAAAGAACGGCTTCTTGCATCATAATCGTCAGCTGAACGCTCGCCTATGGTATCGAGTTGATATACCCATGCGAGCTGCCGCGTCAGCGGGGATATTCTGCATTGTAGGTTACCGTGAATACGAGCCCTGAAAGGTTGGTTGCCGGGGTGCCTTACGAACGTAGGGTACGACATCGGGGCTGAGTGTTTAGATAAGGCAATAGGTTCACGTTGCTTTCTTTTCGAGTCAAAATATTGTGCGTAGAGCAACCCCTGTAATCCTGACTAAGATCCCCCTCATCAAATCCTAAACACAAGAGGCTTGGGATAAGACGAGAGAAATAAACCTCACTAAGATATTGATTGATTGATAGGGTTTAACGCCTCAGCCAAACAAGAATTGCAAAACCTCCCAAGGGGTATTAGGGCGTGGCAAGCTACATTTACATACAGAAGCCAATTTCTAGCCTCAATCAGGGCATGCGATCTCTTGACCTTCGTGCCTACTCCTTTTTAGGGCTTCCGTGCCTCGCGCGCTCTATTTTAACTTTGCTACCGTTTTGCCCGTGTCCGTGTCCATTCACACTGGTATTATACCTCCTCCCGCCGTTCTAGGATATCTCGTACTCACGCGGTAAAACTCCAGGGGGAAACCCCGCCGGTGACGTGAACGGGTGCTAACAATGCTGCCCGGCTTCAACCTCGAGTAAAAGGGTATCTAGTAGCGCTCCGATCGCATTCGCCTTCGCCATCACGAAGACATCCCGTGCCGATCGGGGTATTAGGGAGTCTAACAGTCAAAGATGCTGTCTATAGTCTAGCATCTTAACCGGCAAAATTCGATGATTAGCAACCCTGCATGGTTATGACCTTGACTGTGGACAAAATTATGAACCGTCCCTTTAATCCTAGACCGACTTCTTGACGTAAAAGTAGACATAGGCTACCCGAGGCGATAACACCCAGCTAGGTTGTTGGAGGATTCAAGGACAAAGCTTTATATCATACCACAACGAACTTGAGCCACACTAGAAGAGAGACCAGCGGTGAAGTTGAAAATCAGGTACTGAACATCTGAACGTCCATGGTGTCTCAATTAGGTGATTTCGGGTCTCTTGCGGGGTGGAGGCAAGGAGTCAAAGCGCATAGCGAAGTCGTTACTCAGACATGAACTTCGTGGTTCCCCTGAGGGAACCTAACACTGTCGTAATATCCATGCGTCTGGATATTTTTGAGCAGATTTTGATATCTATTGATGCGTCTTGGGATGCTTAGAGGACACCGTTTTAGGTCGTGTATATGTGCCGGACTTTCTAATCCCTATAACACTTCTTGATTGATCGGCTGAACTTTGCTGATTCACTATGCGAGTACGCCTCACGGTCGTCCATCAAGGTATGGTTCAGTTGATGTCATCGCCATAGTATATATAGTGTGGTAGTAGAATCACTGTTCTCATCTTCCCCGCCCTCTTCCGCGGCCTCTCCCGGCCCGTCCACCTCTCTTCGCCCTCGGTCGCATGTTCGTGTTTTGATATAGCAATTCCTCACCGAACGCCATCTCGCCGAACCTCATATAGCTAATCAACCCGCGGTCGACAATCGCTATAATGGCATGTCGCCATCCATGTTTGAGGCGTTTGTATACAAATCCTGCCCCTGACTTGCCATTATCCGCGTCAGGCGGATCCCACGGCGTAGACAGAAGCAGGGTATCCAGCTGCTCGAGCGTTGGGACGCCAGAATCGCGGGCATCCACAACAGCCATCTGAAAGTCAGGCGGCGGTGGTTTTGTTTTTGAAAAGGTCGATGTGCTCTTCCATATGTCGAAATGGATCTTGAAAGGGTCTTGAGGTTGGGGTGCTTCTGATGTTGGAAGGGAAATGGGCTTGTGTCGCTGTACAAGAGCCAGTTGCTCAAAAATAGGTACATATGAGCGATATAGACCTGGTCTCACGAGTGGCCCGTATCCCGGATGGCCAGAAATTCCAGCAGAGGGGCTACTTGCGTTTCGTATAAGTGAAAAAAGCCACTGCCAAAGTGAACGAGGTGCCTGCAGTGGGGATATCTGAAGTGCTAACGGAGTCGCCCGTAAGATTCTATAGCCTGAACGTCTGAGATTGGCGTAAACCTGGTATTTTTCGAGGCTAATCTTCCCCCTTTCTCCATCTCGCCCAATGAAGAGCGCATATGCGGCTTGTAGACTCAGAGGGATACCAAGCTCATGGTCCTCGAGCGGCTCCGACTCTACCAGCGGCGCCTCTGGACCTTCGTCGGCAGGAAAAATCTCCTCGATTCCTCGTACTGGCCACCATAAGTCTAGCGTCCCTCTTTCGATCAGGAAGAGGGCTTCTTCCGGCAACAGCCATGTCTTCAGCCACCCCGGGCTGGATTTCTCGGCGCTCGTAACGACGCGACCCATAGACGACAGCATGGTACCTGCATCCGATTCGAGTGCAACAACCCGTTCACTTGCAAACAAGCCCCAGCCCGAGCCACGAACTTTCGTCGTCCGATCACCTGGCTGTTTCTCGGTCGCGACTTCGCTCGGTAACTCGCTTTCCGGCACCACATCCGCCCATCTGTCGGGAAAGTACCATCCGCGCAAAGAATTGCGAGGTTGGTTCTGTCGTATATAACTCAAAACTTCATGCATGGCGGACCGACTGGACTCGAGGACGCCCTCCTGCGCGCGTGTGCCATGCGACTCGAAGTCCTTCTCACCGCGCCGTATAGCCTTGCTGGAAGCCTGGGATTTCTTCTTGCCCCCGGGGCCGGTTAGAAGCGAAGTAAAAAGTCGGAAGTCTTGGGCTCGATCGCCATCTTCGGCGTCGGAGGGGGCCTCATCATTGACAGGGTCAAGCGACGCAGGCGTTAAGTCTTCGTCGTCGAATGGCATCGTTGCGCTCGAAGAGCTGTGTCCAGTAAGATTGTGGGACTCGGTCAAGCCGGCCGCTAAGTGGTTTCTCGGGCGGTCTTGGGTCGCTATGTTCTCCTACAACGTCTTCATCAGGCGGTGCTTGGAGCGGGGGAAGAGGTAAATATCTAAAGTTGTATGATGATGAGGAAGAACGGGGACCGAAATCGAGGCTAGAGGGGCAGGTACCTAAACTTGGAAGCTTTGGTGAGTTGCAGGGATAGCTAGCATTAGTACCTGCATGGAGGGTCTTACTTACGTACATGAGGTACCGGTACACACAGTGATTAGCAACCCCACCATATCACTTCAAGTTGAAGCTCCAAAATAAAAATGGTATTGAAAACAGTCATTTATTGTTCACTACCTAAGTACCTATTTTAGTAAGTATTGCGCCTCTAAACAGCCTGCACAGCTAGCAAGGAAGGTACAAGATAAGCTTGTGTGAGCAGGCAGGCCATCGGACAATTCCCAAGTAAGCCATAACCACCATGTTATAACTCACCACTTAACCTTACTTACACAACGTCAATATTCCTCCGTATTGAGACACGGAATGTTTAAATAAGTAAAATGTAAAAAGTAAAGGTTGAGAGCTGCAGGATTCGAACCTGCGCGGTTTCCCACTGCGGGATTCAAGTACCTGTTACGGATAACCTAAACACAGCGCCTTAACCACTCGGCCAAACTCCCAGACGATTGATGAGTAGGTTGTTTATCAGTATCCATATTGTCGGATCATCGCAAACCCATAGGTTTCTAGGAAACACTATCGAAATTAGTGGCACATGATTCTACATACATTAAAACCGACAAGGGTTCACTTTTTAATGTTTCACAATTTGCAAGTACCTAGTACTGATGATAGAAGGAACAGAACGCTCAACCATGCCATTTGCTTAGTGGTTACTAGACCTGGTTCGGCACCGTAACCTTAATGTGTGGAGCAGAATCTATTAATCATGCGCTATTCCGTTACAGAACCTACTTGGGCTATGAGGGATCGCAATATCCCCCAGGGAAACTAATGATGGGTAATCCTGGTGCACAACCTTAGGAACATAACAATACGCCTGTACCGAATGTCAGTAAACTTTCTTATAGGGTCTGCTATATTTGATTTGTTCCTGATTACAAGCTGACCTTTACGGACCCGATTAGATCAAATGATGATGTTGAATTACTGCGTTGGATGTGTTAATACTCGTAATATCACTCCCAACAGTTGGCTAGGGACGGAACAGATTACTTGGTTATAGTATGAAAGCCATGACTCCAAAAGTTCTAGGCAAGCATCTAATCCATCTCAAATATTTAATTTGTGATGTGTAGCCAAACCAAAAGAATCGCTTGAATTAGGTTTATATTATCATTCAATTCGCTTCTCGCATGTGCAGTTAGTCAGACCCGGCAATCCTTGCTCACACGAAAGAACTCGTGTGCTTAGACTCGCTGGGGGTATCGCATCTTTAAGACGACGGTAAACCAGTTTCCCTCCTGGCATGCCAGGTATGCTCCATTGATCTCTTTGGTAGGAGCCCTGGGTACCCAGTATGCGTCCATATCCAAGAGCCGTCATCAGACATATTGCGCTAAGACAGCCACCTCATCCGGACTTACGCCAGCATAACGAAGTATGCATGTTCGCATATTGACCGCCCCGGAAAAAGCATATAGTTCGTAGCATGTCAGAGATCGCTCCAACCCGTCAAGACGCCTAAAACGCCCATGATACCAATGCACCCGTGATCCTTCAACATTATGCTCCCCAAACTCCAATGGCCCCGAACGCCCTCGAGCCCGTATGTCGAATCGCCGCGTTTTATGTGTCTTTCGAGGCCGGAAAGAAACCAATAAGGACAGGAATCGTTGGTTCCTTTGACCTGGCCCCATAGACTTTTATCCCCACCGTAGCCCTAGGTTGGCCAAGTGATTGAGAGAAAAGCGTCCACAGCGTACCCAAACTATCTCGCTTTTCAACAACATCTGCACTCTCTGTCTGTTTCGAGAGACAATATACTTCCACAATCCAAAGTATTTGAATAATTGTAGGTCCAAATATTACTTTCTGCGTAGCAGGGGCCAGTTTGTATCCTATTTCGAATAACGGCTGTGGACGTATGACGCGGCACCACGATGGTACTAACAGACGGTTTAATTTCTCGTCCGGGGGTAGAGGATTGGCGTATTCGCAAGCCAAAATAAGCGCTAAGCTGGGAGTGCTGAGCTGGCTGTCGGTGCTTACCGGAGTCTCAGTTGCTGTAATGGTTTTTCCCTGTAGACGAAACTGCACTGCTGCTCGTCGTTTACCAACGTTTTCTCCCTTTCTTTCTTTTGATCATTTCAAGACGTCATGCCTAGCTCCTATTCATTCAATCAGGGGTTTCTTCTGGCCTCCTACTAGACACAGCCCTAATGTTGTTAGGGCGTTGGGGTCGTTGGCTAATACAATATTCCGAGCTGGCAGCATAGGATTGGTCTGATCGACAGTTGAAGCATCTTTCGCTGCTTGTTCAATGGCGTCCATTTCTTCTTTGCAACCTTGGTGATCCAGAGGGCAGATCACGATAGGTTGCCGAAGAGTGATATCCCTAGCTGAGGTCATGCTCGCCTTCAAGATAGGTGGTTAGTAGACGTATATATCGCTTTCAAAATATCACAAGAATCATGATGGCGCATACATACCTTGATGCTGAGAAAGAATTCTATCTTGTAGAGGGTTGATGTTGTGGTAAAAGACATAACCTCGTAATGGGGGAACGCCGGTTGTCCTCTCCGAACAATTCCGTTTGAATCCCGTAAGTCCTTATGTGGAAATATGACGCCCATGTTCGTCACATAGCCCTCTTCAGGTAATTTCATTCCCACATTCTGAACGTGTTTCTGTATCCGGTTGACCTTCTTTGTTGGTTCGTCGCCTTCGGGGTTGTAGGTTATCTCCTCCTCGATGGCCAACGTAATGCTCTTTACTGTGACTTTCCTAGCCTTAGCCATCCAATCCAAATTTGGTGCCAATTTAATATAGACAGTAATTGGGTCCATGGGGCCGTAACTCCATTTCGGTAATGACATAATAAGCTGGACAATGCTGTCGGTGGTGGCAACTTTAGTCTCCGGGCGATTGTACATCCCAAAGGTCGATAATGTGTCGTATCGCTGCAAAGGTACCGGGAATGCGTATTTATTTTGTACACTTTGGCCCTGCTGTACCGTGACAACCAACTCATAGTATGTTTCGGCAGTCCTACTAGGAAGCTGTAACGACGCTGGCGGTATCCTCCTATTTGTCTCTTCGCCTCCCCTCCCAAAGGGTATGAACAAAACAAACGGCAGATCCATGGCGATAACATTCTCCGCCTCTCTACCAGACGAGCACCGATATAGCAGAAGCTCCTTGCCAACAACGTCCGTCGTCTCCCGTCGAGGGGTGCCGAGGTGACGTTTGGCTACATTTTCCGCAGCAGGGTGGATGGTTTCTCTTCGTTGCAGACATATTCGAACAAGGGAGATGGCGACGGGGGCGGATATACCTTGTTGTGGGCGAATCTCGACCTTGCCCTCAATTCGCGGCTGCAAATCTCTGTTAGTCTAACGTTCTTCGTTACACCGCTTCCAGGTCATAAATCTAAAATGAAAGAAGACTACGGAATCGCAGCGCCATGCTCCAATGCGATGCTTGAGGGCAGGATAGAGAGAGAGCGATGGCGACACAATGCGACAAACACAGCACCCAAGCCTAGGCTACCACAACTCTAATGCACTCACCAACGTCGCCGAAATGCCAGGATATCCGACCAAGAAACTGCTGTTTGGCGGGCCCGAAACACGGACGAAGGCGGCCACTCGATCCGTCATGTTTTGTCGCACGGGATATTCGTCATCAAGGTGGTGATGCCGGCGAATATGGAGCGGACAATGGTGGGGTTAGGATTCAGTGGCGGCAACAACAGCGGCGCAGTGTTAGCCACATCTATTCTGCGACTACGGCCGTGCGCCGTGGGAGCGTCGAGAGAAATGTAATAGTCGAATTGTCAGTGTTGGTAGGTTGGGCCAATCGCTACGGTTACGATACCGAGGTGTCGGGATGTAGGACGCGGTATGGAGGGTAGCAGGCGACCGGTGGGCGTATTGAAAGATCCGGGATCAGTGTTGGGGTGGTGAAGGTCGGTCGCTGAAGTCCACTGTAACAAATACCAAAGCTGAGGTAATTTACGGGGAAAGTGGGTTGATAGGAAGCTGAGTTGAGGCGTCGCTGTGTAGCACTCGGGACGGTAGGTGATTTGGTTGACAGAAAGCGAATGGGATGACGGCGAAAGCGGCGAAGACGGGAATGGGGAGGATAAGTAAGTGTGTTGATTGATTGAATGTACCAGTCGATTTAGATTCAGTTTAGTCTCTTAAGGCTGCAAATGAACAGCGCTCCACCATGTCGACACCATGTAGGTTGGACCAGGGCACAACCAGGGCAGTTAGCCAGGGGATGGAAGATGGGGAAAATCGGATAGTATGAAGTGACGAATTAGTGATTAGTGGCCGACGAGAGCGGCGCGAGTGGATTAAGGTTCGGTATACGTAGTATGTAAGTACTGTACAGTACGCTACACTATATGTGTACACCAGCTCAGTGCATAATTCCAGGAAGGTCACCGCCCTGCAGCTGTTTCTCACGATGTTACAAGTCTTCCCAATGACCCTTTATTTGTGACACGTGAGAACAGAGAGCAATGACGAGTATCTCGGGCGTTTCAAAAGAAAAAGGGGCGTAACTAGCAGTTTTATAGTATCGTAGACCACCTACGCAGTATGTAAGCATAGAAAATAATTTCAAAAGGGCACGCTCACACTATCCATCAATGAGATTGGATAACTAACTGTGCAGCTGAGGTAGGTAGCATAGGTAGTAGCTAGTTTTATGAAGCGACACTGGATGAATACATGTAGGTAGCGATGTTCCATAGTTGGTTCAGGTAACAACCTTGAATACAGTATGCCTCTGACATGTAGACCACAATAAAGGCCTACCCAGTCTAGTAACTTGAAGTACCTGCTTGGTCAGTTCAGGTATTGATAGATATCTTAGATACTTAACCGACATACGCCTAGCAATCTAGGACTCAGGATTCCAGACGGCCTATAACTACGTGTTGGATGTTTAGCTTGATCTGGAATTAGTATCGAAGCTGAGTGAGATAGCTGAAGAACATTCAGAGAAGACAAGTTGTTTAAGTCGGCCTGATGGTTCATGTCTCACAACCTGGAAGGTCGGACAAAAAGCCCAATAGGATACACAGTCAGGGAGAGTTAGTAGGGACATACACTACGTTACGGTTTATGGTTTATGTATGTTTAGAATCAATGAGATTAGCCCATAACTAAGGCGATCGATACTCTCTCTACCTGCACTCCCCGGTATCTATTTACACTACGACTTCGACCTTCCAAGTTCTTCGCTGCTTACTCTCAAATGATCGTCAGGCCGCAACTCCTTAGACACGCTGTCTCTTCTGATTTCCTCACGGAATCGCAAAGGTAACCCCTTGGCGCCTTGACACGTGGAACTGGAGACTTGTGGAACTAATTCTCACCTTTCACGATGCTTGGCCGGACTCACACTGTGAGATGATTCCCCTTTCAATCAAATCGGGTCTAGACTAAATATAGTCTAGCGTAGGACTTCAGGGTTCAAGGACAGGGGCCAAGCTGATGGCTGCCGACTTCTGCATGGTAACAGGGTTGACACAAGACATTCGGAAACCCAAACAGAGCTAGCTTAGCGAATCCTCTTGCCCTACTGTGAATATCAGAGTTTTAATACTGCGTGGATGCGATTCCCTATGTATTGTTTGCCTCATTCGGTGCTGATATTTAGGACTGTAAGTATCACGAGAAAGTTTCGTCAAATTGATATATTACTGCATTCAAGCCATCATACTTAGTATAGAGAGACTTAGGGAGCTAGTATGCCAACTCATCAGCACCTATTAGTGCTTATTGCTGTTTTCCATAGGTACTCAATGAAGAGTAAAATAGCATGGTTGTCAGGTCGCTCAATGTTGTTGGTAAGGCTTTCCAAATCTATTATGTCGAAAACCTATCTATACTTAGATACAACACCTGACTTTGAGTAAATATAGTTAGCTAGGAAGCCAGTCTAGCCCCAAGTATTTATAAGGTATAGGTATGGCGAGTCGGTAAGGCTGGGATTCCTGCTGCAGCCCCTGGCCCAGTAAAATTTACCGCCCCACGGCTACCGACTCCCACTGTTAGTCCACTTGCTATAGCACTAGCAAAGCTTCAAGCTACCAAGCTAACCTATACCGTGATCCTCTCCAATTTGTCGACTTTCGTCACCCGTTATGATCCTAAGTACGTTCATATTGGCTGTCGCTATCTGCGGTCGCTAGACATATTGGTCTATTTCATTGAATACCCGGACCGAAACACCTTCGACGAGTACTTACGCCATGTCCGTGACCCTACACACCAACCTAGGCGATCTCAAGATCGAGGTCTTCTGCGAGAGCGTGCCAAAGACTGCCGAGGTTTGTCGCTTACCCAACCCACCACAAAGCTCTACACATACTCAAGGCTAACTCGCATTGTTGCAGAATTTCCTTGCTCTCTGTGCATCTAGCTACTACGACCAGTCTCCCTTTCACCGATTGATTCCTGACTTCATGGTGCAGACCGGCGGGCCAGCGAATCCTACACCAGACAACCCAAAGGGCGGACAGTCAATATGGGGCGGCACCTTTGAGGACGAGATACGCCCAACTCTGAAGCACAATGCCCGCGGGATTGTGTCAATGGCCAACAAAGGAGCTGGTACCAACGGCTCGCAGTTTTTCATCCTGTTTGATAAGGCGCCGCACTTGGATGGCCTGAACACGATTTTTGGAAAGCTCTTGGGTGATGATAGCCTAAGAACATTAGCCAAGCTGGAAGCTATCGAGATCGACAAGAAAAACAGACCAAAGGAAAAGGCCTTTATCGAGCGGGTTACCATACATGCTAATCCTGCTGCTGGGTGAGGCGCAGACTTCTACGCTGTTACAAACAAACAATGCTTTATTATTCCACGCCCTATTAGAATCGGGGGAGGGGAGGAAGGGGTCTGCGAACAAGATCTGACCTAGACCTCTGCGCATATCAACGCCACAACCTATACCTTCTGATCGTTGAGTATGCTTTACATTGCGAGCCGTCAGAGCCCTTCTCTAAATGCTTCTTGCGGAAACCAGTCAACGATGGGTATCACTATCGCCGACGCAGGGTTTTTAGCCCGATACGAGCTGAAATCTGTTATCAGCCCTGTTAACCAGCCCTGTCTATCAAATCAATGCATAAATAATCTAGAGAGCGCTATCGAGCACTGGAACTCGCTGCTCGGATTGATTTTAACGGAGATGTATCCGCCAGACATAGGCAGCCAGGTACAGACAGGAGAAGACAGTCGAGGCGGATGGGTCTCGTGAGCTTCGTGAGCGACAGGGGCTGAATAGACATATGATCAAGCTGCATCAGCTGCGTCAATGCGCTGTGCAGTGGTTGCACCTCATTCGGGCGCCGCGAAGCATGAACGCTGACGTAGTAAATGGAATGCCCGATTGCGTTAGAATACGTATGAGTTTTATATGTTCGTCAATCAGAAGGTGACCGGCTTATTTCTACCTCCCTTAGATATGTAGATATTAGAAGCAAAAGGGCAATGTTGCTATGCATGAGAATCCGCACCTATTAATCTGCCTAACAAGGCTCCGAATGTACACAAGGGGAGAGCTGAAAGCTGTAACCAATGATAGGTATGAACGCATTTTCCAAAAGAGCCTAAGTACCTTAGGTACTTAGCTTCGAGCCTCAGGTGAGGTTGAGTTTCGATGACCCCTACAAATAGTACCTTTATATGCTACATACCTAGGTAGATAGGTACCTAAGGCACCTGCCTAACTATGTACGTTTTGAGGTACATATTTTAAGATATCTGTGCGCAGACTCCGAAGGTAGCAAGAGCCTCAGTACCTACATATGTGCACAGGTAGGTACCTAAGTCTACAGAAGTTTAATGTTACCTCCTGAGGACTCCAAAGTCTCTATCTAAGGCTCCTCCCTTTAAGGTTCCTTCACCTTGTTCCGCCAATAAGTTCACCTCAACCCACCAACACCAACTATACTGCACAAAACCCTTTTCCCGCCAAGTTTGTGATACTCTTCTTAAAATAACTCGAAAGTACATGCACACCAACGCCTTAGGTATCTGCGCTGTCAGGCGAGTGCGCGATAACTACCATCACTGAGAAACAACTTGGCGACCTGCCGTGATTGCCTACATTTCACCTCCTGTAGGAGCTACATCTCATTTGATTGCGCCTCGTTTTCGCATTCACGCCTCTCATATCACATCTTCCTAGAGCACTGGCATAAAGTGCAGCATCCTAGGATCCCTATAGACTCTGCATTACATACGAACGCACCCCGGCGATCTACCCAAGATGGCTATTCACAGTGACGTCCCTGGGCTCGAGGTCACTGTACGATGTAACGAGGAACCACTGCACGAACTTGAGGATCCTAATGCCCACGACAGTAACGATGCATCTGCTTGTCCATTGACAACCAAGTACATCGAGTGCGTTGATGATACCGAGTTCGATATCACTGTCAAAGTGAGCTCCAACTATAAATGGGGTTATCGCAACCATGTTCTCGTTTCCAACACTTATGTAGACGGGAACTACGTCCAGGGGCATATCATCCGCAGCCCGGGGACGGATTGTGGTCATAAATACTGTGTCAAAGGCCAAGAGATGCTCTCCAGCTCTACAGGCTTATGGTTTATACGGAAATTTAAGTTTACCACCGTGAAGACAGGTAGGCACCCTATTTCAAAATTTAGATATCCACTATTAACGACCTCGATAGTTGATGATACCCAAAAGGAACGCGTGGAGAGAGACCTCAAAGTTGCAAAGAAATTGGGTACGATCGAGGTTCAGTTTTACCGAAAGATCGAGTATGGCCCTATTCCCTACAGTGGCACCAGCGATGCCAAGTTAGGCGCTCTTGAACTGGCAGAGAAATCGATCAAAGGCGAAGGCATCTCGCATGGCACATCGTATGGCGCCCACACTCCCTCTCTTTCCAGAGGCAACTAAGCTGACACCGTTCAGATATGGTGGCCGCGAGACTGTTCGAACGCCCGTATTTTATGATGTCCGCAAGATAGCAGAAGACGATGGGCCGATCCTCATCATCAGATTTGTTTATCGATCTAGAGGTTTGTTTAGTCCTATTAACATACACAAGGCTTTCAGTCCAACTTACAGCTACACCACTTAGATGCTCTGAAGCGCGAGCTCATCATTCCGCGTAGCCCGTCGCCCACTCTGGAGAATTTGACACCAGCCGAGAGGGACCGCCTAGCTAGAGAACGGCTGGATGAATTGCGGGTAAGTAAAACCTTCTCACTCCTACATGACAGAATTATCTCACAATAATTCTATTAGGAGATGAAGGTCAAGCGAGAAAACATGAATCCCACAATCAAACGCGAGTTCGGCGAAATCATCGACCTAACAGAAGATGCCCCAGCGCGTCCGGCCATCAAGAAAACACGTCTAGAGAATGGCACACAGGTGCATCTAATAGATCTAACAGAGGATTAAACGAGTCAAGGGACCGGGGCAAAGCAGGGCAGTTTATATTTCGGGGTCCGGTTTTTTTGGCTTTGAACTTCGGTACTGCGTATACCACTGCATGGGAGATAGATTTCGCTAGGACGATGAGTTGGTTTTGCTTTGATACTCATGCTATTTCTCCCTATTATGGGGTAAATCCATCGTCGCTATTATTTTCGTGTGGCGGCCAGGGAGTTCCATCGCTGTTAGCAGGCGTCCAGGTCAAGAACTACTGAGCTATTTGGCGTGATGAGTCTAGATACACTATAAATCGTGGTATAATGTATCTTATTCAGTTCAAAATAGCCAATGTCCCAGTGATCTCGTCCTCGTGAGATGCGATGTTAGGCCTTAGATATAAACGGTTGGTTTCGCTCTTTAAGCATGGGGAACATGCGATTAGGTATCTTACCGCTTATACTGGAGAATAAAAGTGAAAAAAAAGCTCAGAGTTTGCAGCCCAGCGTGAGGCTCCTTAAACAGCTGACGAGTAATTGGTATGAGACGGCCATATCGACCACCATGCGTTTTCGCTAAAGTATTTTGATAGACAAAGTTGGGACAAGTAACCGGTTGATTCAAGAATTTCTTTGTTCCACTCGCATCAGAATCAAAGATTTCATCATCCACCCACCATGTCTCTAGCTTTCATTATCTAACTATACACCAACACCGCCCTCGACGCGGACAACTTCCGCACCAACCAAGCGGTTTTTACCGAGATGACGGGTAGAATAACAGCAAGCTGTTCCGGGCTACATCTCGTAGCCAATACTGTCGATCGTATTAGCACCGATACACCACGCAAGGACATATGTGGCTGCACAAAGCATAGTGTCAAGCTGCCGGTAATTCTTTTCCAGGTTGACAAGGTAGTATAGGGGGAGGGCATAAGCGTAGTTGTGTGAGGAGTCCAGAACTTTTTGACAGTTCGCCTCTGCCAACACATGAGGTTATTCCCTTCCGTTGTTCCACGCGTGTGGTAACATAGGAAGGCAAGGTGGAGTGGTGCTATGTCACTGAACCATAAACAAACTGACAAAATCATCACAAGAGCTATCTTCTATCTGCAAGGGAGGTTGATTGTTCGCCACCAAATGGCCAGGTGTTTCTGGATGACTGATTTTGTGTATCTGTTTGACGTCGGAGGTGATAATATGCGGTTTATTAAGAGGAGAACGGCTGCGCTGGTGCTGCGTCAATGTCACGACTGGAATGTTGTGGGACTACCTTTACGGAGCAAGACGATAAACATTCGGATAGACGGAAATAGCCGGTGAAGGTATTTTGCAACTTCCTGGGCAACAGTAAAAATGGCTAGATTGATATCAATTTTCTCGTACAGAGCTAGAGCGGCCGAAATACCCGTCAAGTGTACAGGAATGGCCACAACGCTTTGGGAGACTGTACAGAGTTACGATATCGAGCTACACTCGGAACTTGTTGGGTACACGTTAGCAAATCATTCTCGCAAAGCATTGACTGCCTATTACGCAATGTTAATTATGAGGCCAGAGAGCGGGACAAGCGGAAATGGGTTGACTTGTCACACACGCTTTGGAGTTAGACTTGGGAGGATATCACGAAACAGAACTGTAGCACTATACCACAACACTACCAAAAGCAGAACGTAGTCAAGTCGAACGGTTGAACTGTCTGCAGCTATTGTGTAAGTATCGTAACAGGCTACATGTCGTGGGCCAATGATCATTTACTGTTAGGCAACATCTTCCTACACCGCATTTCCCTCGGAAGGTCTGAGGACTTCGCCCTTCTCCGGCGTTGAACATACCAGGTGGAGCATACCAATCAACTAACCGAACTAACAACAGCTGGCCAAAATTTTGTAACTCGATTCATCCCATAGAAAGCAGTGTCATAACATTAACAACAATCATGAACAATACTAGTGGTTGGCTACTCTATGAGATACTGAAATGGTAACAGCTAACGTATTCTCAACGCAGAGGTGTGGCACTCGGCGTAGGTAGACAATTTCATAGTATTGCATGACTATTGTGGCCCACACTATGTAGCATTTGCAGAAATACGTCTCAATTTAAATAGATCTCGAAGGCATGCGTAGTAGTCAGTCAAATCGTTTCTGTTAGCCATATCCCCCTCCTGGGCTCGTGTTCGGCGTTGTGTACGAAGTATCTAGTCCGACTCCAAAGTGAAAGGACTGAACCATTGGCGTGTTGCTTTTGAAGACGCGGTCGTTGAAGTTCCGAGTGTTCCTAAGAGTTTAACTCGCTCTTGCACCCTTAACTATGACGTTCCGAAGTTTCACTCACATGAGAAGAGGCGGACGGGTAGACAAAAGCTATACTCCCCCTTACTGCAGGAATGGTGTTACGTTTGACGGGTAATGAACGGAAGCTATGTCCAATTTGGGATATGTGGCCTAACATATCGTAGAGGACAGATTTGCACTTCCATATCACAGGGTATATGAGTATGCATACGACCTCAAGCCTGGGGGAAAAGGGGGGGGAGGTTGGAGGGGGGGGTGGCTTGGTGGTTCTTCCTCTCGACTGCCGGTGGTGACGAATTTCGAGAAGGCCGTTCCACGAGTTTCGAACAATGCAAGCGAATCACTGGAGCACAGGCGCCAAAGAGCCATGTACACTGCGCAACCTAGTACATTCACAATGGGTGACCTTGGCATAGTCTACGTGTTGGCCGGAGGCGGGCGGTTGACGAGCTCTGGTAGACCTTGAGTAACTCTGCTTAACTGCCGGCCTCGTGGGACTACATACAAAACGCTCCCTTGCTGCCGGTGAAGGTTCAGAAACGCTCTCGTGTAAGCAAATGAAGCCTCACGATAACACGGATCAGTCTAGATCCTTGGTGATTGGGGGCTGACAGTCCCTCTCTTCGGACAAAGAGAGCGAACAGCAAGGGTTTGCATGAGCGACTTGTTTGTAAAACGCAGGTCGACTGGCTATCTGTGAGATTTACATGTGGCATGAAATCGGTGGTGTACTACGGCGAAGCATTCCCGCTCCCGACCGATAAACAGAAACGGGACATTATCAGAAGTTTCTATTCTTCCACATGGGGTTCGTAGTGAACGTGCTACGTCGGCTTTGGCACTTCATTACGTAGAGAACATTCCCGCGCTTGTTCAACGCAAAGAGAGCAATTCTTGTCTCCACGTGGATATATATATTGGTATATTTTCTCATCATTCACCCATCACTCAAAAACGAGAAGCAAGTATCCGTCGCCGCCATCAACATCACACTTAAGCATTCTTTGCCTCGCTCCTAGATAATCCACCATGACGAGCCCCTTGCCACAAGAAGAGCGCGAGAACCTGGCACGGACTATTGGTTCCATTTGGGAGACTCTCTCATCTCCCAACCTCGCGACTCCCACCAGCACAACTTCTCCCAACACAACTTCTCCCAACACAACCTCCACCAGTACAGCTTCCACCAGTACAACTTCCAACAATTCCGCTCCCACTAGTGCCTCTTCTCCCATTAGTGCCTCTTCTCCCACTAGTGCCTCTCCCACCAGTGCCGCTACCACTAGCGAGCAACCGCATATTGACGTCAGGCACGACACATGCCACGTCAACATGTCACTAAACACCGACGCCTTGGCGGCAGAATTGTCACGGCGCGATGAGAGGCATGAGGAGAGGATACCATGCCGCAACAGGGAGGCACATGAGCGCGGCCCGAGGGTTGAGCAGGAGGTCCCCAACTTTGTATTCGGAGATGCAGCGCGGCAACAGAGATCGCAGCCGGCCGTACAGATGCAGTATTCGAACAGCAACACTACAGTCAAGATTAGAGATATCAGTCATCGCCAGGTGGGACTAAATATTGGTGCGGACGGACGAAATCTAGGTTTAAATCTTGGCGATATGCCGGTAGCGGGAAGATGGCAATTGTTGTTGACCTTCCAGCCAAGCAACCTCGTCGTTATCCTTTGTTTTCTTCTCGCAATCTGGTTTTTCAGAGGGTAGATCCACACACAACGAAGGACTACACGCCACACTCGACGAGGATTACCATGAGCTACAAGCGACGAAAGTTCACATCGAGTAGGGGACGACCTGCACTGATATCGGTTCTCTAGAACAGAAGAGCCAAGCTGGAGAAGGGTTTCATTCATGTCAGCTTCTCTCTCAACCCCGTCATGAATAGGGGTAGCAAGTGAAGTGGAAGTGCAAGGCATCTTGAGGATAGCAATGGAGGAAAACGGAAAACCTACTTTTCTACTCGCTTGTATCACCAGCAATGAATTTCATGATGTTTGTTTCTAATTGATCAAGAGATCCTCCATTATGCTCAAGTCCCCAAGTGCATATGTGTAGATGTGTATGGGCAGACATATCTCAATCCTAGATATGCTCCTACCACTGGGAGCACTGGGACTTAAATGATTGGTGGTGTACTTATCCAGAAATAGCTCTTATTATTGCGCAAGGAAGAACCCCTGTCTAAGCACGAATAGTACCTTTGACCCGTGCCATATGACCCCGGTCTCTGGGGCTTGCCACGTGCGGTTTCGTCTCTACACTAAAACACTTGCATACGGCTCATTCACTGCATTTTTAGTGCCCGCGAAGGAGGCATCAAGGCTCGCATGGGCACTCGGAGCACTAGGACTTAAATGATTGGTGGTATATCTACTCCGTATGCAGTATCCGTAAGTAGAAATAGTTTCTGTTATTGCACAAGGAAGGACCCCTGTCTAAGTAGCAATATGACCCCGGTCTCTAAAATATATGCATAGTTCCTTCACTGCATTTTTAGTGCCAGCGAAGGAGGCATCGAGGCTCACAAGACATGCAGTTGAAATGTAAGCCATAAAGGCGATCTTCCGGCTAGACTGACATACTTATATATATACTAGTCTAGATAGAGCCTGTAATGGTCTGTATTAGGTGGGCCAATGATGTTGTAGATGGGACGGTGTAATTGGCATCGTGCTGTCCTTCGTATCTGCCTTACAAGCCCTCAGAACCACCTACCACGCTCCAAGATTTACAGAATGCAACTAACGCCGAGCTTCCTTGAGACCACCAGTAGTACATGTGACAGCGTAATGACTGAGAACAGTGAGTCCATTGATTAGACCGTATATCGAAACGTTCACTACTATTAAACAAACTAAGTTGGTAGGTAGCCTGATTAATCCCAAACGCCCTAGGTCGTCTCAAGCAGAGAAAAGAAAAGAAAACAACGCGCTCGTTATAGGTGGGATATTAAGTCCACCATGATGAATTCATACCCCCCCAATTTCCCTAATCAATCAATCGGCATGTACATATATACATTTATGAGTAGATATATACATACTTGCCTAACCAACGCCTTTGAACTCCTTGCCCCCCCATCCCATGCCGCAAAAATAATAAAAATGCCGCCGAAAATCAATTTTCATTCCCGCGGAATTGCCATTTGGGAGCAGAGCAAAAAATGCGAACGGGTAAAGACTTGGAATATGTTTGTAGAACAACGACGGCCTGATTTGCCCCTCGATGATTACAGCACCATACCCCCACGCCAACCTTCTCCCTCATCCATTTTGCCCCCCCCATGCATGTGTATGTATCCCATCATCGCGGCATGAATCGCAAGGCCCAGAAGACCTCAGACTAAGAGCGGTCCTTAGCCGCGCGACCAGCGGGCGCGCTCACGTTACGATCCGCCAACACGCCGGCCACCATCTGTCTGTGGGGCGTCATGGCGCCCTGCATGGCGCTCCTAGCGCGGCCCCGGCGCTCCCTTATCTGGGCCAGGGCCTGCTCGCGGGTCATGGTCGGCGTCAGCGCCGGGTTGTTCACGTCGAAGGACGGCGCGCGGCCGTGCCCCTGTTTCGACGTCGTGAAGGGAGCCGAATTCGGCTTCACGTTCTCGTCTTGGACGGGGATCGTCGTCGTCGTCGTTGTTACGGTGTAAAAGGCCGCGGATGTGTGAGGTCGGAGATCAGATGGCGTTTCCGTGTGAGTGGCGGGGTCGGGCGAGTCGTCCGCCTCTGCTATTGATGCGTCGTCATCGTCGTCTATGGCGCATGAAGAGACGTCTTCCTTTGCGCTAGGAATCGTGAACGCCTCGCTTTCGCGAGGTGCGTTAAGGAGCGAAAGTAAAGACGTTCGCTCTTGAGCCAGGAGGGCGAATGATGGTGGCTCAACTGAGGGAGTTCGGGCGTAACGAGGAGGATCAGGCTGCGGGTCTACAGATGTAGCGGGGCCCAGTAGAGCCTCCTCCTCCTCCTTATCCTGTTCCATTGCTTCTAGTTCATGCTGGGAGAGCGTACGAAAAATGCCTTCTGCAGGGACAAATATGGTTCCACGACGGGGTTCCTTCCGCTCTGGCTGTCTTGGCTGTTCCTCGGGTTCCTCTTGAGTATCGCTCATTAGATGCTCTACTATCTGGGGTTCAGGAACCTCGTTCTCTTGTTCTGACTCTGACTGGACGGTCTCTACAGACGGTGAAGGTTTACTTGGCTCGGCGTCTTTACCTAGTATCACTAGGTCTGATGGATCGACAATTTCGATTGGCATAGTTCGCTCCTTGCGTGCTGATGAGGCTACACTTCGGCGCAGGGGAGAAAGAGATTTGAGTTGGGTGGGGCGTAACTCAAGCTCGGCCTGAACAAATTCGAGATGGTCCTGTGTTCGATCTGCTCTCTGCTTCTCCCACTGCCAGAGCCGCGTCAGCTCTTCGATCTCGGCTTCGGTTGCGGCCGAGGATACTATCTCGAATGTCGATAACGACTCTCGACCCTGGAAACTCTTTCTGGGAGAGGCAAATTCGCTGTCGGGATTCTCTGGGGGCAGCGGTAGGCGTCCTTCGGCTGCTATCCTGGCAATCTCTTCGGTTTGGGCAGCGGCCTTGAAGGCATCTCGCTCTTCCTCGAGGAACACGATACGTTCCTGGGCACTGTCGAACTCCTGCTGTAATTGCACCAATAGATAGCGCGCGGCGAATGCCTCTTGTTCTCGTGCCTTGCTTAGCTCTTTCTCGCGCTCGAGGCATTCTTCGGTCGACTTGGTGGCGACTCGTGCAGATTTCAGCTCATCCTGTAATTTGAGGATGGACGACTGCGACTTGAAGGTTTCCTTGCGTGCTCGTCGGATTTCCTTCTCCCATA
Organism: Xylaria castorea; assembly: GCA_022495115.1. NCBI lineage: Eukaryota > Fungi > Ascomycota > Sordariomycetes > Xylariales > Xylariaceae > Xylaria > Xylaria castorea. The sequence continues at coordinate 346,652 of MU382635.1, read as the reverse complement.
TGGCCTGAGTATGCGAATAGGTCTCTTTGGCTCGTCCGTAGCTCTCCTGTGACAATTTCATAGCGTTAGTAGCGAAAACAAGGGCGGCTTCTCATGTGGTGCAATTAAACATACCATGACAGTTTCCAATCTCTCTCCGACCTTGCGCTCCCGCTCACGGCCCTCGTCTGCTTGCTTGCGGAGAGCTCGGGTTTCTTCTCTGTATCTGCGCATCTCGGTCTCTGCCTCCTCTCTGCCTATCATGGCGCGCTTGAGGGCCGCATCAGCCGTCATTCTCTCAAGCTGCTTCGACATGGATGAGGCGTGGCCTGGTAAATGCGTCAGGTTATTAAACTGACGGATCTTATCGTGCACGTCGCTGTCGCGCTGGGCGCTGCTTCGGATCGAGGCGAGCATGGGATTCTGGTGGTTGACGCGGTCAGGGGAAATGGGCTGAAGTGGTGTCGTCGCATTCGCGCCGGGCGGGTCAGCTAAGCTCCCGTCGTCTTCCATCTTGATATATATTGGTTACTCGCGCGAGTATGTAGTTAGGTAGAAGCTGTGGGAATCCCGGATTCAAAGGATAATTCGATGTGCTAGTAGGATACAAGTGTGGAACGGACTTGCAGTGTTATGGTTTTGTGAGTGCTTGCCGCAAATGATGTTGGAATCTATTGGTAAGGTCACTAAATAATTTAGGCGCCTGTGTTTACTACCAACGTGGGGCCGCGTTGCCGGGCCAATATTTACCTCGAATGATCAGATATTAGTAACTATTGGCCCAGTTGGCGCGCCTGTTAACAACTGTCAATAAGTTTCCCCGCCATACCCCACTCTTTTAACTCTTCCGCGTGTCGCAATGAACAATTCAATGCCTGCGATGTGAGTCTCTATATAATTGACTATTCTGCCACTAAGCTCTGCATTTCATTCTTGCTGATGGGTCTACTGATCGTTAGATGTCAATTTTGTGCTTGATAGCCAATAATTACAGTCGACAGGGTTATCTTAAACATTGTATTGCACTTCGATTGACGAACTATGATGAAATCTTCTGGTATTAGAATTGAATACGAAACACTGAACACCAATGACTAGGTCAGGCAAGGTTACGAATATAATGTCGCTGGCTCAGATGCATAAAATCACGATTATCCGATAACCACGAATTTAAATTGACTTTGTGTGAATCACTACGAACTCTTCCCGCATGATGTGAAATATGGCCCGGGATGACCCATGTAGAGCGTGATAAGAGCTTGGATTGAGTGCTCCCTATGAGTCCGACCCCCGTCGGGCTCCCATTTTACTAGAATGTACATACGTAAGCGCTGTCGATACATCTTCAACAGCAGGGACAGCTCAAGCCGAGAGCATGAGCTGGAAAAGAAACCCCAACGCCGAGCCTCCAAGTGTCCACTCTATATTAATGCCGAACATCACGCTGCAACGCACCCAGTGACTTCCCGTGCTGACAATAGTTGCACATGATGGTCTTTGCGCTTCGGCTAATGCCGCAAACGTACGTATCCTTTTGATGGCCCCTGCAGTCGGCTGGGCCGTCAGACTCGTCGTGGGCGAGCCAACTGCCGGAAAGGTATCATAGAAGTCCAGTAGATAGGAAAGTCCGCCTCTTCTTAGTATATAAGTAGTCTTCAAGCGGAGGCCTGGTGAGACATATCACTGGTGCTTTCCTTTGCCTGAACTTTGCTGGCACGGAAAACATCCCCGACCCAAGTAAGAGCCTCCGATGTGACCACAAGACCGGCCGAGATCAAGGCCTTGCCGTAGGTTACCAGCCCCTCTCCACCAACCTTCTTATACTCAGAGTTGTAGACGTCGAATACATGATCCTTCGTCTCCAAGCCCTTACGAACGGGGAAGAAGATGATAGCCTTGCCGTCAGACACCAGCTCATCCGTAGGTTTCTTAAGAGAAGGAAGACGCTCGTCGATCTTGTTAAGTGCATCGTCGCCAATGGCATCGGCCTTCTTGACGTAGGGCGAAACGTACTGGTACGGCTTGTTGAGATAGGGCAAGAAGGGCTTGGCAAAGGTCTGGTAAGCGGAATCGCTGAGCTCGATGGACTTCTGGCCATAGGGGTTCTTCTTGAAGTAGGCTATGCCATCGTTGACAACTGGATAGCCGGTAATGTGCTGCGACGAGGTCATGTTAGCTCGATCTTCATTGCTAGGCGCCCATCGAGGAAAATTGGGAGGCTTACCGACAGGGTCGCCGACGAGGGGGGTATCTCGCCGTTTACTTGAGGAGCCATTGCGGATGAAAAAGAGGGGACTCGACGTAAATGATGCTGATCGGGGCGTCTGACGAAACTGGATCGTAGGTCAGTTATGGATGAACAAGAGAGAGAGAGAGAGATCGGCAAGCCGGAAAGTTAAAATCAAACTCAGCTAGGCACCGAAGCAGGCTTACACAGTGGGATTGGGGGCTTAATGTTGGCAGTTGGTAGAACTTAGAGTCGCATAGCAACAAGGAAACCAAACGGTGCGGGAAATGGAGGTAGATAATGTAATAGCCGTGATAGGGTGCCGGTTTGTGCAGAGGAAGAAAGGGAGCGCGTAGCGAGTGTGGGCAATGGAATGTAGGTCAAATTGCGAAACAGAGATTGACCGTATACTTACTTCACTATCTTCCCACCCAGGTATGTAAACCAAGACACGAAGAGAGGAGGAGGAGGAACAATGCCAGGTATTTAGGACGGAAGCGGTACAGTAGGGTGGTAGGAGTGGCTTATAAGAAGAAGAAAACGGTTCTCATTCTTTAATCCTTACCTAGATGGGATGGCTGGAACTGTCGTGGTTGTTTCGCATGTGCCTTTTCCCTTCTCCGAGGATCAGCGAGCACTGATAGTCGGCAAGTTCCTGTCTGTGCTCTCTTGCATAGGTAGCGAACTTGTGATAGTGGGAAGACCTCCCCTTGCGATGGGACGGCTGGGCATATGCAATCTATACGACCGATGAAGTCATTGGCCGGAACTTGGCAGCGCTCCTGGGCGATTCGACAATGGCCCCTGTAGGTCATGCTAGAGTGGGGCTCTATATCAGAGCTCCAGTGGATCTCTGCAGGCACGCAAGCAGGCTCGGTTAACCTGCTTTGTATCTAGGTCACTGGCCTGAATTGCCGGGTGGGTTAATGCCTGGCGCAGCGTTGTGTCGGGCGCTACCTATGGTAAATTTTTAAGATAAATTCTTGTGTTCTGGTTAGCTAAGAGAAACGACCTGCTTGAGATACCTCACGGTCAAGGAAACCAAAACGCCTAAGAACCCATTTTAGCGTCTCCACACCTAAGCTGTGATATCTCTACCCTTGTCTGGCATGTGAAAGTCAGAGCGCACATAATTACATCCGTTATGGGTAACACAGTTGTCGCCAGAATTTCCCTTCAACTGATAAGACCGACTACTTTGAACCAATTACAGCATCCTGAATATTTTCAAGTCTCGGAGTTTTTGTCCATTACACAAAATTCTTCTATAGCAAGTCGGGCCGTTCGGGTTCGATTAGACAAGTCAAATGTACCGTAGTTGTCTGTGATGGAGCTTCATGATTCGTTCCCGTCAGTGTACGTATAAGACAGATTGGTATCACGACTTAGCGACCACGAATGCAGGCATACCTTAACATTACATCAAAATCCTATCATTATCTACTCCCTTTACTGGACCGTATTGATAAGTGGAACTTACTGAGACAGGGTATTAGTTAAACTTTGCGATGCATCACCAACGGCTGAGATCCACGCTGATCATATACCTGGGCGTTAGGCAGCCTCAGAATTATTGGGAAATTTTTAGCTATCGTGGCTCAAATTACGCAAAGACACCTCGGTTCAATCGCCTGTGACGGGTACCGACGTGGCCCTTCGCCACTTAAACATATTTAGGCTCTAACATAATTCGAGTTCCTCGCAATGTGAAGTTCAATTGATTGATTTATGCTCTAGTAATATTTACATTGTGTTCATTAGCCGTGATATGTCGATGTACATAATGTACTACGTATTGAGGTACGACGCATAGTGTTGATCATCATGCGTACTGCTAGGTAGCAGGATGCGGGAAGCCCCACCATTCCGATACCAGATCTTACTAGTACTTGGATACCTTCACATGCCAATGGTTATTGTACAGTACAGTACAGTACAGTATAACTTTAGGAGAGGTGCATTTTTAATTGAGGCTTACAGACCCATATATGCGGCACTGATACAATACCATTTCGACAGCTATGAGCTGATGAATGGGATATTTGCAAACTCTTACTTGTGTCCTCCGCCACATGCATTACCAAAACGACCGGTGTTGTAATTTCTCTTGACCTCTCTTTCCTTGTCTCTATTGAGTAAGTATACAAATCGTGATTCTGGCGTAATCTACCTGGTTTATTTGGATAAAACAAAGACTCCGATGTCACATACTTGCTGCAAAGTTGTAATTTGGGGTCACGACGATGCAAGAATAGGGCGCCCGTGCGCGGCGCAAAACACCGGCGACTTTATTCTCACGCTGTGAAGTTGTACTTTTTCCTCGCCTGCTTTTCAATAAACGATGGCCATATGTAGTAAAGATGGTGGGCGATGGCATAAGGCATCCAAGGTAACACTATGTTGCCTCGTAACCCCTCATCCACCGCGTCGGCACATCTGCTCGCAACATATTCGAGCTTGAGGCCCTTCTTATTCGTCTCATCTGTCTTCTGGCTCAGGTGCGCGTCGACAGCCGAAGATCGGAAATTGCCCTCGATCGTAGCTGGTAGTACGCATGTGAAGGCGATCTCTGGGTGCTCAATGGCAAGGGATTGAAATAATAGCAGGGAGGCAGCCTTCGTCGCGGCATAAAGCGCCCGCGTAGGCGCCGGCACAATAGCGGCGACTGAGGAAACTAGCAATATGGCAGGCGAAGGTGAAGTTCGCTTCAACATCGGAATAAATGTCAACGCGGCTGTGAGTGGTCCGAAGAAGTTGCCCTGTACTACGCGGCCTGCGATTTCGGTGGCGAATTGAACGCTGCCTGCATCAGGATCCTCATTGCCGGATTTAATACCGGTCAAGGCCATCACTGGCTGCACGGCCGAAACGCCAGCACATACATGCAGTGTGTCTAGACCACCCCATTGTCGCAACAGCAGCTCCCGTAGTTTTCCCATGTCTGCCACTTCAGTAAGGTCAGCAACAAATGGAAGACACCCATTTCCGCATTCTTGAGCTAATTCAGCAAGCGGCTCGCTTCTCCGGGCAACGGCGCAGACTTTCGCACCGCGGGCGGCATACTGTTTCGCCAGGGTGCGGCCAAGGCCACTGGATGCACCCAAGATGAGGACACGCTCCTCGGTCGGTTGGACGCGTCTGAATCTATTATTTCTCGTCTTGATAATGCGACGTAGAACAAAGACAGCTGCGAGTGCAGTAACCGCACCTGCTAGATACGTAGAGGAGGACATTGGAGTTGAATAAGGTCGCAAGGGGTACAACTTAAACCAGGCAACAAGAAATAGTCCCAATCTTACGTGGCCTGCCACGGTAGAACATGCCTGATATTGATATACTTCACTACAGGATTTTGTTATAAGTAGGAGAGCAATGGATGTTTAAGACCCTCAGGTAACTAAAGTAAAGCTCGACTAGGGCGCAATTGTTGCATTGCTTCTATAAAAGAATAACCCCGATTATTACATTGCAGAGTGCTTAGCTTTATTGGATGGCGAGAGAAAAGCCCGACATCTGTAGTTATCTGCTTTTGATCGTTCCTCAGACTGTCTCGCCTCGCATGTTATAGGTGTATTGCAGGCCTCAAACCTAACGTATTGAACAGATATGCAGTGATATATCTTCTTGCTGAATTACCTTGGGTACATGCGATGGACACAACGTCATTCCTTTCAACGTAATAGATATTATGAAAGCTTTTGAGTTCTAACGAAGCTCACTTCCAAGAAATATTTTCATAAAATGATTAATGTCCACCGTGGCCACATCATAGGAAGCACCGATATGGCTACCCGACCACGGCGCGGCGCGGCTGTCATTCTCAGTTTACGTTGTCGAGTACCAACGTCCTGTACTATAACTACGGATAGCTGTAATAAAGAGTACTGAGCCATGGCTAATTGGGGAGGCCCATCTGTTCTGCTCTAGCTGGCATTGAAGGATAGGCCTTCCTATACTGACTCATATCCCGAGTTCCAAAAAAAACCAAAAAAAAATTAAAAAAAAATAAGCAGTTCCTATAACTTATGAAGAAGCTGGTACATGACAGAGGGTAAGTAGTATGAGACGAAGTAGACTAATAGCAAATATTTAAAGAGTGATAATAAAAGGGACGTCAAAACTCATTATATGAACCTGGAAAATTGAATCATTCCGAGTCACTGGTGTCTCCCTTTTCTTTTTTCTTTTTCTTGTCTTTCGATTTCTTCCCGGATTCCACGTTATTATCCTTCACCTTCTTAATCTTCTTCGTTACACTCTTTGAGCTAGATGTTTTCTTGGCCTTGGAATTGGACTTTTTCTTCTTGTTTTTCTCATGGTCAGAGTCGGAGTCATCGGAGTGATCCTGATCGTCTTTATTCCTCGATTGGTCGAAGTCCGACTCGTCGCTATCACCTTCATCCGAATCCTGGTCCGATGAATCCTCGGTTTCGGTAAGCAATGGATTAGACTTCGGAGAGAACTCCACAGCTCTGATGAAATCTCGTTTGGCTACCCTGTCTTCGTCATAGCCATGAGTTGCCTTCAGGTACTCGTTGAACTGAGTCGCAGCATTAGCAACGACCATAAAGTACCTCAGCTTCACCACTGGATTCGCTTGTTTATCTGGATTCTTCGATTTGTTCTTTTTCCCCCTGGCTTGGAACTCGGACAGTGCTAGCACTGTTTGGAACGCGTTGCGAATCTGGCGACCGTTCCATCCGAGGGTCTTATAGTTTTTCTTGGCCCATTTTAGGATTTCGTCTTCCGTGTCGGCGTACTCGAACGGAGGTAGCTTCTTTTTCTTGCGCTCGATATTTATGTCGGCGATCCGGGTGAAGTTGTGGGCCAAAATCTCGTTGGTCTGGTCTTTGGTCAACTTCGGATAATACAGGGTGAGATGGAGACGGGACCGGAATGCGTCGTCGATGCCTCCGACTCGGTTTGTTGTCAGGAATAGTATTCCAGAGTAATACTCGAGGATGCGTAAGAACACTAGGCCCAAATATTAGAGCATGGTTGATCACGAAATAGATGCCGTCTCTATCCAACTTACCCGACACGAGGCCATTCCTCTGCACATCTTTTTGCTACTCTGCGTAAGCATCAAAAGTCCAAGTTAGTCTCACGAAGAACCACGCACGTCTCTTTTCGCAAGGAATACATCGGCTTCGTCAAGCAGAAGGACACAACCCCATCTGTGTGCCAGTTTGAAGTGAGTCTCCATGTTCCTCTCCACATCTTCGGCATTATACCCAATATCACCTATTGTCAGAGGAGTTGGTCGGATCAGTTAAAATTCCAGGATATTGGGGCGCGCAGTGATTGCGCACTAAACTCACCGCAGGTAATTGGGTAGAGCGGCTTCTTGGTGTGCGCAGCAACACACTCTAAATACACGTCACTACGGTTCATATCGAGAATACTAAAGCGCACTTACCTGCAGTAGAAGTTTTGCCTACACCGGGAACACCGTGTAAGAGGATGATGCATCCCTTGCCTTCACCGAGACTCAGCAATCGGGCACATCATGACTTTATTGGGGTTGCTACTTGCCTTTGCCCCTTACCAAATCCATTCCCTTCGTGTGGGTCTCAACCATTCCTTGAACCATTGCTTGAACCATTTCTTGATGACCGGGAGGCAGGAAAAGATTCTTCCATTCGCTTTCCTGCTCAACGTCTTTAATTAAATTGATATTCAGTAGCACTTTTCAAGAAGTCGTTAGCGATTAGAACTTGTGTCTGCGTGGGTCAATCTCTGATAGCTCACGATGGGAAAGCCTACTTACCCCATCTGCGGTTCCGCAGCGCGAAGCCTGGTAATGCGCCGGGCAGAAGCCTCACCACGTCCTTATCCTCCATGAGACGTCGAAACCGTTTCCTACCCCCAATTCCTCGTCGATTCAAGGTTTCATACTCTTCTAAGACGAGTCTGATCTCGGATATGTCGCCGTATTGCCTTCTTCTCTGCGACTCGTTATAGACGTTGCCAGTACATGATTTATCATAGCACCAAGGGTTGGAGCATGAAGTCTTGCCTATAACGTTGTAAGCCCCACCGTATGGGCGCTCTAACCAAAAGTTCGCGGGTGAATTGAACTTTGGAACTTCGATAGACTGCTTCTCGAGATCATGATCGCCCTCAAAGGCAAGTTTGACATCCACGATGACTGAGCTATTGATCTCTTCTCTATTTGAGCCGATGGTCAACCCCTCGTACTGCTTGTGAGAAACACTTGTCAGCTGGAGGAATTTTTTCCCACGATCTGATAACATATCGCCCGTAGCGTATTCGATGGGGTACGCTTGGAGACTTCGTATGTCCAGCTCTCCCTCGTAAGGCTTGAACACGAAAATATCTCGAACAGTCCCATATGTAAGACCGTTGAAATCAATGTAGAAACAATATACGCAAAGCTCGTTGTAACTTCTCCTAATCCTTGTAGAATTCGGAACCAATGGCGCGATTACCTCTGATCGAATTGACAAACCCGGCAAACCTACCTTCGCCGGTGCGATAGACGTGCTAACAACCTTCTTTTCTTTAGTCGATGTCAAGCTATTCGTCAACAGCGTGCCCCCCGTAGTCGCGATGACACGATAAGCTTGTGGCGTGTGCCTTCGTATTGGTTGATGGACGAAACCATCAATATTTTCGAACCTTTCGTCTTGTCCGACTTCACGAAGGGGACAGTAGATTGTATCCCTCGATTCAAACAGCATCCAAAGGTTCTCAAAGGCCACACGCTCTTCCTTCGCTTCCCTAAATCGGTTGAAAAGCTTTATCTCTTTCCCTAGGTACTGGTCGACAAATGCCACAAAACTCTGGAAGTGAGGTAGAGCAGCAGGTTTTTCGAAGGCTTCGACATTATCTTCCTGATCGGGCGAGATAGACAATGGATCGCTATCTTCGTGGCTGGATTTTGCCTCTGGCGTGTTTGGCTGCGCACTTTCCGCCACGCTTCTACATAATTGTCAGCTATTAGCCGACCTCATATGTAAGAAGGAAACTGACCCGAAATTAGTTTCAAGCTTTAGAAGTTGCTCTTTGATACGCCGAAAGTTCCTAATTACTGCCTTGAAGGGGTTTTCCAAGCGAATCAAATGGCTAGTACCCATATTGACATGGAGTACCTTCTCAAAGAAAATGGTTATGGGTTCAGATTGAATGCCGATTACGAGTATGTTGATGTCATTCGCGGGTGGTGCCTCGGATATTGCGTTGTCACTTGGCTGATCCTTGTCTTCATTTACCCACGAGTATAGAACTCGGATGAGGTATTTGTGATCCCAATCGCACATATAGGTGCCTCTCTGAGTTCCTCCATGGGCTTCGACGTAATCTCCGTATTTAACGGAATTGTAAAAGCGGGCACCGAAGACAACAGGTTCATTGTCGTCTATAGGATTCGGACTAATGTCCATTTCCACTTGCTTCTGAGCAGAATCCAAGCCGGCATTGGCCTCCAGCTTACCCATACGCTTCTCCAGGACCCTCACATAGTCCATCAGTCCTTGGACGAGATTGAGTCCTTGATGTTTTGGCTTTTCTCTGGGTGTATGTCGCTTCTTTGTGCTTTTTCGGTAAGCTGCCAAGAGAGTTTTTGAGTCGTATTTTCTTGCCATCATCCTTACGGCCTTAATACGTAAGCCATCATCAGACTCGCTAGAATCATCGGACTCATCAGACTCATCGGGCTCGGAATCGACGCTAGCTGTTCGAGGCGCCTTTATTGATGTCTTGTCCTTTGGTGTACTTTCGTCGGACTCGGCTGGCTTGTCAAGGTTGCTGGCATCTCTCAAGGTATCCTGGATATCCGCTTGCGCTATAGCTTCATCTGCCTCGGTATTTACTGGAGGTGGCTCGACTTTGGTGAGGATGTTATTATCAATCATCTTAGCTTTATCGTCGGAAGGCGCCTTGGAATCAGATGAACTGAGGTCTGTATGCAAGTCACCGAACTCCAGATCGCCGGGCGTGGATTGCGATCCTATCACGTATCAGTCTCAAGGCACTTCGAAGGCTTTTCCAAAACATCAAGTCATACCACTCTCTATCTCGATATCCATCTTTCAAAATATTTCCAGCTGGCTAGTAAGTTGTACCGACTGACTACGAATGCTCTTTGAATTGGTAAAACACCGGACGAGGAGGTAACGTCATCTAAAGATTATCGACTCTTGGAAATAGCGGCTGTGGTAGCGCTCCAGCGAAATATAGGGTAACGTTCAAGTTTTTGGACAAGAGATCAGATGCTCGCGGGAGACGTAGCCGTTAGCTGGCACTGCATTGACGATCGCTCGTGTCTTCGAGCGGAATAAGCTTAAAATACTTCTTGAAGGTCAGGATATCTTCAAAACAGCAGTCAAGAGCCGGGACTAGGTACCTCAATAACTGGCTCTAGCAGAAAGGAGATTACCAATGCACGGTCATCACCCCGAAGCAGGCTGTGACTAATGCGTAACTGGCCACCAAGTTTTGAATTTCTCCCTAAATAACTTGGGAGCCATAAATTTCGGCGGCTCTACGGATATGTTTGCATTATGAGTGTCTGCAATGGTCATCCTACAGCAACTTCTCACGATTAATGAAACGGGCTGGGGGGCGAGGCGATGTAGAAAATAAGTGAGACCGCGAACAGAAAACCCCCCCATTACACACCCATTTCAAAGTATTAACTATTATAAAGTCAATATATAACTGATTCACACGGTAGGATTATCATATCAGTTTTTCCCCCCAAGAATTAGAGCTCTAAATAATGATAGAAATATAATTATCTTGGTGTTTCCAGCCACTTCAGCCACTTTAATGCTCTGTGTATTCAATTGCGGTCTCACTATTATTCTACACCGCCTCGGGGGGTTCGACGTTGTCGGCGTCAGGCTTCAGCCATTCCTGCAACATAATTGCGAATACGGGATCGCTATATTTGGCTGACCAATGAAGCCAATCATCCATGATATCAAAAATGCACATAAGACTATCGTTTCCCCTATTTACATGCAGAGAGAGTGGTGGCGTACGAACAAATACCAATCAAGACGGAATGTGCAGATTCTGGTTAATTATGCGGTGAACATTGCTACTGAAGGCGTATCTAACCTTTCACAGGTGCAGGTATAATGTAGCACCCTCGTCCATAGTGTCAGAGTTAGATGCGATGGCGTTCTGGTTTGGTCAGTAAGCCGAGATATTGGACCTATTGAAAATGAAAACCGTGTTCCTTATTGGAGATAGCTTTAAATAGGTAGACTAGGCTTACCAACTTCATTGCTTCCCCCCAAAACACAGGATTGCAGCTGGTTGCAGCAGCCTTTATGTGGCGTCCAATCTATCAAATCAGGGGTAGGTTCCGGATATAGGACAGTTATTCATAGTGTGATATTAGATACGTGATGTCGAGTCTATAATCCGGATTTCTGACAGTTTCGGTGCCGGCAGACTAATCTGCATTTCTACTCTGCGGCTGTTCGGGACTGCCGCATAGCCTCTAAAGGGTGACGCCTGGTTCAAAATCCCAATTCTTAGAACCATAGCAAGGCCCATGCAACTATCAAGAGTGTCCTGTAATTCACTATACTTCGCTTGAGTCTTTAGCATATGTCGCGCTAGTAAAACTTTACGACGACAGACGTATTTCCAATGGAGCCGCCCGACACTTTAGTCCGCCGGAAACGGTGGCTCACAAACGAGTCCGCCGAGTTTGTGGAAAATGGCGCGGCTTTCAGAGCGCTTCTTGAGCTTGCCGAATCCCCTGAAGAGTTGGAGGAGTTAGAAGATCTGGAGAACGTCTCAGAGTATTCGCCTGATTTAGGGAGATTTGTGCTCAAAGACACGGTTCTAAAGTAAGGTTCATTTTGCCATTGTAAAAGCTACAGATGTCTAACGTAATGAAGCGTTTCGAGATATTATCAGGAGTCGAAGAAGAGGAAGCTTGACTTTCAACAGAGACTTGAAGAATTTGCTTACATGCTCAAAAGAAGAAATGTTGATAAAGAGCTCCGCATCGAAATCAAGAACCCCAAGGACTTCGATCTTCCTTACATACTTGAGATCATCGACAGGATTGAAAAGCACTCAGCCATGAAAAGACCCTATAAAGCCTTCGTCCGAAAATGCTTCCGCAGAATTGAAGACAACAAGGCCATCATTAAAGGCATTATCAGTTTCGTTCCCGATGATGTATATGGTGCCTTGATCTCCGGCGGCTTTACTTTAATTTTAGCGGTGAGTTATAACTACGCAGCATCCATCAACTAGCGAGTTGCACGGTCTTACACATCTCTCTCTCCAGGGTCTCGAGAAACACACAGAGGAGCGTGAAGCTACCAAGAATTTCTTGACCGAAATCCAGGACAGACTAGGGGGGATCCAACGCTTGAATCATATACACCGCGGATCGCCTGGGGTTCATTCATGTGCCGATACCATCCTGGTCTCCGTTTTCACCGTCCTAGAGCGAATCATGGGAAAGATCATTAAGGATTGGCAGAGTAAGATGACTAAACTTTCACAAGTTGTAACACGCCTAGACTAGGCTCCTAACCTTCTATAGGTATTTTTTTCGACCCCCTGAAAGTAGTCGGTAGTAGTGTAAAGAAACTCATTGGAAAGGGGCGCAAAACGAAGCTACACAATAGAAGCCATAGCGCTGTCAGGCCACAAGTCGAAACCGATAATATTCAAAGTATTCCCGAAGCTTTAACAGAAATGCGAAGATGCATTGACCGATTCCAGAGCGAAGTGGACTTGGCTACGAAAGAAATGATTGGAAGCATCGATAAAAATATGAAATGTGAGGGAAATAACCAACGTTTCACTGTTCCTCCCTCGCTGAAAGCCCCAAGTATCTGCATAGTAACATCTGAGATCTTATCTGACACCCACAACAGCACTTTCCAATGCGGTAGTATGGATGGCTCGAAATATGAGAGCTTCAATGAAAAGAAACAACGAGGACCTCCTTATCAGAGTCCAAGACACACTATGTCGAGTCCTCAGGAGCGATTCTTGTATCAACAATAAAACTGCGCAAGGTAAGGCTCTAAAGATATTTACACCAGTCTGTGCTAACACACGGATGAAGCGGATCTCAAAGAGATTGAACAGAGCAGCCTGGAGCAGACGGCACGATCCAAACGTCGCCTCCAGAAAGAAAACAGTCGTGTAATATCGAAGTGGCTGTCCGGACTCCGTGGTTTCGATTATGACTCGATGATGGATATTAAGGACTGTATAGAGCACATGGAACAGCTAGATGGTAACGACAAGAACGTATCGGAACGGATCATAGATTCAGAACAACTCAATGATTGGCTTCAGGATGAACAATCAAGCTTCCTCATGATCGACCTACAGACGCCACAAAGCGAACCGAATAACCCCCTATCATTCACAAGCGCCCTATTAGCGATGAGTTTACGGAGCACCCAGAAGTACCCCGTCTTATCGTTCTTTTGCATGCACCGAAACATGGAATCTCTAGACGAGGCAGAATCGGGACCCTTGGGCATAATTAAAAAACTAAATGGACAGCTGCTGGATTTTATGAACCAAAAACGACAAGATTCAAATGTCGCGCAATTGGAAAAAGAGGACTTCTTCTCCAAATCCAAGAAAAAGCTCAAGCACGGTGTTTCTCTGCTAGACGCTCTGCTTTCCCTTCTACCTGAAGGTGATGTCGTCTTTATCATCCTGGATTGCTTGTCATGTCTTTCCGGCGACGAAGAAAAAGGTCATAAGCTGGTGAAGGCCTTGAATAAAATTATCGAAACTCGGGAGAGCATTTCCATCAGGGTCTTGGTAACTGACCCCAGTGCGGATTCACCGCTCAGGAGGATCGCGCAATGGCAACTTCACTTGCCAGAAATTGTCGGCGGTGGCGATGCAATGGATGTTAATGACACGACTCAGAGGATCCGTAAGGGGTTGGTAGGTGGTCATCACACCAGTGACTTGAATAGCGAGGATAGCGAGGATGACTCCGAGAACAGTGAGGAGACTGAAGATGAAGATGATAGCGACAATAGCAGTATCGCGGATGAAGATGAAACGGACAGCGATGATAGTAATTAGTGATATATCTGCTTTTTGAGTTTCCTATCAAATCATCTGATATTTGCTTCATAGTATGCTAGCATATTCTTGTCCGTGTGATCTATACTGCTCATCAAAGTCCGTCCCATTTCAGACCCGTAACTACATAATTAACTTTAAGAAAAGATCTCGCTCGAAAATTTAGATATTCCCTGACGTAAACGTTCAACTCTGGAGGATCAACAGGAAAAACCCAGGTGCCAATGATTGAGCACTAGCAAATCTCAATTTATGGGTAATGTAATGAGCAAAGGTGGATTGTTGATGCTGTGAAGGAGATTGTCGTATACACTGTGCTTTATACTGTCTCTACAGTATCTACAGTATACCAATAGGCAATATCTATCCATCACAAAAAAGCATTAATTGCTAATCTAGCCTCAAGTGTAGAATAGTGTAATAAAAATAATACACGATTAACTAATCATATTATAGTATTATTGTTTACTATGCATATTAACGTTTGTCCAGACGAAGGAACTCAATAGGCGCCTTCCATGTGTTTGACCCCCTCGCGGCGTATACCGCAATGTGTAGCGCTCGCTCGATTCCAACGTTATGCTATTCAGGGTATCTTGCTATCCGGATCCATCTAACCTCTATCGCCTGATTCTATACTATGCTTTTATCTCTATAGACCTTATTATTCTACTTAAAATAATTATTACCCCCAAGCCCTTGGTCAAAAAACTCTAAACCCTGAAACGCCTACGCATGCTTGGAAGATGCAATCAATGTAATGAACCGAAAAGAGGTGCAATTAGAAATTATAGTGTCCAAAGTCCGCTGCGACGTTTTCCGAGAGGATAGATGATGAGCGCGCTCAAGAACAGACCCAATGTAATTCCGATCGCGATCTGAATCATGGATCCGGCAACGTTGAATATGACGTTATTGATGTTGTTATTACCACCAACAGATACCTTTTGAAGCTCATGTTAGCGACTGGGATGCATATCAATAATAGATCTGGCCAAACTTACGTTAGGAGTTCCATTCATGGACTGGGCGTTGTTGTTAATCTGATTGGCCGCGTTGAGACCACTCAAAAGGCTTCCCGTCGCTGCCAGACCGCTAGGTACCTGTACGAAGATAGCCGGTAACAGTGCGGCCGCTGCAACTCCATGTCTCAGTCTTGAATACAAGTTTGCACAAACACCAACTGTGAAGGCACCAAGCGTGTTCGCGATCTGGGGAGCAGCTTCGAACTTCGGAGAACTGAAGAAGTTGACTAGGTAGCCGGCGAAAGAGATAAGCACCATGACGGGAAGCTGCTTCCATTTGGCTTGATTGACAATTGCTAGACAGATGGTGAATAAGGGCACGAAGATGAAGGCGACGTGGGGATTCATTGAATCGCGGCAAACGGTCGCGGATGTGGCATTCGAATCGAAGAGCCCATAGAGAACTGTTCCTACTGTGATGCCAAAGCCGAGAAACAACGAATAGATGACGGCGTAGACTAGACGGATTGATCCTGGCACCAGGGCTCTGGACTGTAGTTCGAGCGCCGAACTTACTATTTATGAGTCAGCGGGAGCCATGTGATGAGGGAGGAAGATGAGAACGTACAGACGAACCAACCCGGAAGGATCAGTGCTATAGAACTTTGCGCCAGAGCAGAAAAACAGAACAAATTCCCGCCTTGGATGCTTCCGAGTGCCCTTGCAAGAAAGCTGGTCAATATGGTCGCACTGATCTCGAACAAATTGTTGTACAGGGCTGACTTCGGAGCCACAATGATTTGCAGTGCCCCAACCATTGATCCAAGAAGAAAACAAATGGGCAAATCGATCCACCTTCCTCCAAATGCGAAGGGCGCCACGGCTGCACTGGCCAAGCCGAAGACGAGTACGCGAATCCACGGGTGGAACTTATCCTTTGCAGTCATGATAGCGGAGAGCCTGTCTATGGCTTCATCAACACCATAAATGTCGTGAAGCACGTTTTTGTAGATTTCGTGGATATCTTTGAGTTTCCCAAGGTCAATCCCTTGATTGGTTCTCACAATCTTCATTTCGGTGGTATGAGTCTGCTTGTCATCGAAAGATATAATCATGCAGCCAGGCAAGTAAAGGAACTGCCCATCGATTTCGAGAACTCTTGCCGTCATGGTTAAATATTCTTCCAGGCGGTGTGTCGGAGCTCCGTACATCATGAGAGCTTTACACATTTTGATGATGTACCTTTGGCGGCTGAGAGTCTGCGCGATATTGATCGTGATTCGAATTTCATCTTCTATCTGTGGGCGGCCTAGCTTCAAGAGGCGAGAACTGGGACTTCGCATGTACTTCGGTCGCTTCGGCGGTTTTTCTGAGGTGGACTTTTCCGAAGTAGACGATTCGGTCGCTACGTTAGCCAGGCGAGCAGAGGCTTCTACGAGATTCGCGAGGGTATCCGTTGAACGATTTTTGTCGTACCATTTCTTCCGTGTTGGAGTAGCCGTGCCAGACGACCCTAAATTGCCATCGCCGTAGTCTGCCCTTGGACTATGATAGCCGTTTGAACTATGATAGCTGGGAGGCCGGGACTCTTCGCGTTGTTTGTATAGCATCAAGAGATTGGCCAATGTACTACCACGAAACTGCTGAGGCGGAGGTACATAAAGCTCCGCATCTCTTTCTTCAGTCGGGGTGACTGGCATGGAGGAGTTCGCAGAAAGATTTGGATTTGGTTGATGAAGATCAAAATGCCCATCACGTAGGGTGTGAGAGCGGACGAGATTATAAGCCTCCTGCTTCAAAGCGCGCGATTGCTCCGAGCTTGTATTCTCTTGGTCACTACTGTTCCTATCATTGAATTGCCAGTTGGCCAATTGAACTTTAAGATTGTGAAGACGAGTGCTTTGGCGTCTTTGTCGATATTCCTCAGTACCATCTACCGTCTCGGCATCGGAATCGAGCGAGGTTCTTGTTGAACCAGGTGCGGAACGAGACCCAGAAACCGTGGCAGCGACGTGACGAGCACGTTCCTGGGCGGCAGACATTGCTGTATCACGCCTCTCATCCTCATCCTCATCTGGAATACCAGTTGCTGAGTTATAAGAGTTCCCACGCAGAAGAGAGGGCCTGGGCTTCGCCGGCGAAGTTCCCTCCCGGGATGCTTTGAGTATATTTAATTGTCGTATAGATTCTGGCGGCTCGACGTCGGCGGTGCTATTAAATCGTACTCGTCCTTTCTCTTTCCTGGTTGTGATTCCGATTTCAGGGGGCGTGGTGCTCTGGGCTTCCTCTGAAGAAATGACAGATGATGGGCGGCTATCTTCCGGAGAAGGTTGCTGTCCGCTGTCCATACCGTGAGAATCCTTATTATCTCCTTGTTATGTTTGCAAGCGACAGAGATTTTAAGGCGAGACGAAAAACAAAAGGGGGGAATCCTGGTTTAGACGTGGGAGAAGTGGTCTTAGACAAGAACACCTATCATTGATTATTCTAGGTATATAGGCGCAGGTTTGCGTGGTTGTAATAGGGTTCGGCGAGAAGTGCAGTATGAGGTGTAAGAGCTGGTAAATTTTAGTGATGGAATGCAGAGAAGTAGTAGGCGCGAAATGGATATGACGCGGAGGATAACGGATAGAGTTTGGATTATGACTCTGACTATACGTCAATGGCGGTCGACAAAGAATGCCCATCTGCTGAGAGTCGACTGCGCGCACAGTTGATACTTAAGCTGGAGACTAGACTAATGGGGACTTGAGATGACTGGAAAGCTCCATTCACCCCATCCCGACCAAGCTCGCCTACAGTAGTACTCGCCTCCTCGGTCCTTAGGCAACATCGTGATAAAGGGTTTGTGGGCCAGCAGACGAGCTCCCAAGTAGCGTAGTACCGGGAGCGGTAGCGCCGTGTTAGTCTGGCTAGGATATTTACAAGACGATTGGCAGATGGATGCTTCCAGGTTTCCAAGGAAGGAGTTCTCAAGATACGAGAGAGCTTGGCGGTCGCATAGTGTTAGTATGGACTTGGCCGTGCTGGTTCTGTCTTATCTGACGTTCTCCACCGCATGGTAAACTCTAATACTGTAGCATGGCCCGTTTTTACTCTTTTTACTGGAGAACTGCTTGATAATAAAAACAAGCTCAAGCGGGTGGAGTGACGAACGGTGCCGAAAGCCTATTGAGAGAGGCAAGAAAAGGAGACTTCTAGCATCCCCCCCCCCTGCCCCCCACGAGGTAAGTGAGGCTCAGATAACTCGCCGCAGGGTTCATATCTCTAGTGTGCTTCTTGGAGTTTGGAGCTCACTCCGGCACCTTGCTGGCAAAAACCTCTAGATACACATGATGGTAGGCCAGGTGGAGGGGGAGCGGTCTTTGATGGATAAGTACAGCACAGTAAGTAGTACACCGGGGATTTGGTTTCGATCGATAACCTTGAAGTCAAACTCCAAGAACGATGTCGATAGAGCTGGTAGAATCCAACTCGTGGCCAACAGGTATGTTGGTTGTCCACGCGTAGGATTGGTTGCAGAGCCGCAGAGCAGATGCAGGGGCAGTGTTCCGGATAGAGTAACTACCACTGCCTACCGCGTACATACGGTCTAAGGTAGGGGTGTGCAGCGCCTGGGTACCTAAGTACTGAAGACACCGTGACGTCCTTATCTTAGGTATACATGTAGTTAGGTAGGTACCGCTGTACTGAACTGTAGTCGCAATCTACCTGCTTACGTGCACCGAGAGGGACTTCATGCAACCCTAATGGGTCATAATAGCCCCACTCGATCTGATCTACCGGTAGCACTGCAGCTGGTTCGCTACCCAGATATGCTGATCAAGGAACACGGCAGTGGCGTTCCTAGCCGCACGAGGCCATCTTTAGCCTACTATTGGCTGCGCAACCTACTCACGCCATGGTTCTATTTCGGCGCATATTCTGGAAGATGGTGCATATATATCTACAAGTGGGCGAAAAAAAAATTTAATACTCTTTTTTCTCTTCCCTTGTAATTGATAAGAAGTGCCGATGGATTACTCACATGCCGTAAACCACATTACCTCCAAGAGCTGCCAGCGGCCTTGTTGGTGGATCTATCGCCCGGAAAACCCTGATCATCTCTTATACAATACATCTAGAAGCGTTTATCACTCTACACATCCTACTGTAGATATTACTTCTATGTTATTAGAATTACTCAGGACTGTGTGGGATAGGTAGGCGGCGGTGCCATGTGTTATCACTGTTGTGTGGATTCGCAAGCCCATATAACAAGGCAATTCCTTGGGTGTTGGGTTACTTACCCCCCTCCCCGGGTGTTATTGAACATGTTTCTCGAAATACGAACGGGTCTATAAAAGCTTGTAACGTATTCATATACATACAGAGGATATTATAGTTTTCTCTCCGCTTAATTACCGAAGCTCCAATGCAGCCTACGATTCCACGCTGCGCTGTGCAGGTACACCTAAATCTAAGGACGGAGCCGCATAGCAGTCAGGGAATTTTTGAAACAGACGAAAACATGCAGGCCCAAATCTATCCATAGTTATCTCTCGTACAGTAAAACGTGCCCTATCCCTATAAGCTATATTCGTAGCTTTCATTAGCTATAGCTATAGCTATCTGTCTAGTGCATGTCAAACCCGCTTTAGGTGATAGCCGAGATAGCCAGCATGCTAATCTAGGTAGTGACCAGCTAGTCCAGATAGCTTACAAGCCCACTTTGGGATCGGAGTGGCGAGGTCCCATCGCGGCGAAACAGAAAAAATTCTCGCTCTTGTGATGTTACGTAGTACACCTGCAGCAGCGTAAATTTCGACGGTTCATCACGAGAATGAGCAAGGCCCTTGAGAAACCCGCGCATCACCGGCATGTTAGCGCGGGTATGGCCTATATTTGGAAGCAGCAAACGGACACTTACCCACACTATATTTTGGGCTCCGTGGTCCAGATAGTTAGTTTAAAGTTGGCAACTATGTACTTGGTGATGTAGTGGAGGTGATAAAAGAGTCCCATTGCCCCTCTGGTTGGGCTTCAATGATAAGATTGAGCAAAGATTCTTCAGTCTTGGCTCAACGCCCCTTGCTCATAGTGAATGTCAATTAACCTCTCCACTGAACTCAGCAGTGACCTGTCGCTCACTATGAAGGTGAACCATGGTGTTTCGCAAGAAGGGTCGGCTAGTCCAAAATAGGTAAGCCGAATAACAGCTCCCTTCTTTTTCTCTTCTTTCATTTGAGACTCTGCAGGCTTCTGGAATCATAGTAACAGCACGTGGCGGTCTCTGTTATCTATGCGGCTACAATAGGCTTCAATCTTCGCATGAACTGGATATCGTCTCATATTCACCATTGCCACTTATACATGCTATGAGGTTGCTCTCCGAGCGCGGAACACTCCCTCTCGGAGTAGCGACCGAAATAAGACAGTCGAGAAACGAAGATGAAGGAAGATGCCAGTTGACGATGCAGTGCGAAAGCTGTCGACACGAAACCGTACGGTATAAATTGCAATATATATCGTCTTTTTGATCACTCATCTTCTTAAGTATTCGTCTTAATGGCCGCGTGGCCTAACTTTGCCCCATAACTCTTTACATTTCCTCATTGCCAACACTCGGTCACTGTGTCCCAAGTAATTTGAAAAAGACGATGTGGTATGCAGACCAAACCCGCTGAGGGGCTTCTTTAGGCGACAGGAGACGTGCTTGCGTGCGCGTGGGCATGACGATGTGGTCATTTGGGCTCGTCCAAATATCCATCAGTTTTGGAACGGAGCCCTTGTCCAAAACAATCTTGGTTAATCCGTTATATTAAGGAGCGAGATACCAGCGCGGATCAAAATGCAATCAAGAATCAGATTGTAAGGACAAGAAGATGAACCCGCACTCTTCTTTTGACACGTTGCTGTACTCAACGATGAAAAATTTTCGACGCCCAACGAGACGACCCATCCGGCAATGCACCAGGCATGCCTAGGCTCAACACTGGCTCAGTAACTTCTCGCGTTCGACGGAAAAAGCGGTGAACCGCAGAACTCGATCCGGTGTACGGTCCCATGGGGATATGGGTCGGCAGACACACGATATGCAGGTCGAATATAATGAAAATAACCGCAACTGACAGTATTGCTCGCACCAGTAGGTCGATGGACCACAAGATAGAAGAGGAATCAATCTTGTTGTGTTCCCACGCCTTATAGCAGTAGCTTGCTTGGAGATATGCAGAGGGCCGGCCGAGCAACTCCTTATCAGGCAGAGTATCTCGGTATACGTTCCCTAGAGAGAACCCTTTCTTGCGCTAAGCATTGGAGGCGATCGTGACTTGCAGAGAATCGGATCAAGGCAGGGTATGCGGCATACTATATCTGGCTTTGAATTGAGTGAGCGCTACTGAGCAGATGAGAATGGGTGCATTATATATTAGACTTAACTTGTGTACAATGAGAAGTTGTACTGTAACTCGCTACCTTCCTCGTCTTCCTATTCTGTGACGAGCATGTCCTGCATTGTGGTATACTGCCGTTCGTCTACGTCATCCGCTCTAGAGCCGTGCCCGACGCGCTATCGTGAGAGCGCCGTCGTTATCGATTCAAGATGTACCTAAGCTGTCTATCACGACTTATTACACCGCTTTCTCCATTCCTCCCCGGTTTGTTGTTCCCAATGGCTTTTGCTGCAATAATTAGACCAACACCGAGCATCGTGTGTATGGTGGTCCTAGCGTCTCATTCCATATAAGAGAGTCGAACTGCTCATCTCACCTTTACTCAAGCTTCAATGCAGCCAGCGCCAACACACTGAAGCCAGCGTTCTACTTCTTCACTGTCGGCCTACGCTCGTACGTGAAGTAATTCGGAGGACTCGGCCCCGTGAAAGAGCTCCCCCGCATGCAAGCTTCCCCTTCTGCGCAGGGGTAATGACAGCGGACCGCAGCTCAATGCGGAGGCTGTGGGGTAGCTCGGCCTAGATCTGCCCTAGATCTGGCCTGGAGACGATGACTACTAAAAAGGGCCAACCTCACCTTCCAGATTTCGGCTTGGTGCACATAGCTTCAATGGCCAGAGAGGGAAATCCGGCTAACCCCATCCTCGGTCCAGCTTACGGTGACGCAATGAGCCGACGATGTCGGCTTGGTGCCGTAAAATTTCCCGTCCACTCGGGGAAATACATTTAAAAGCTCAATGGACTCCTGTCCTTCTCAATGAACGGAGTTTCCTTCGACCTTTTTGCAGCTTGAGGGATAGCTTCGAGGCCATTGTGGAGTACGCCATGATCACTACAAGACTGGCGGTATGCCTGTTCCCGGCATGGGCACTGGGCCAAAGCAGTGCGAAATGTAAGCATTACATTTCTTAGTCTTGCTATTGGCGTTTCTAGACAGGCTGCTATCCTGTGTCGAGCTTAATTGATAATGCAGTTCTCACCAATTGACTTTAGGGATCACTGTTGAGGACGGTCCTGCGCCTTCTTTCTCTCTGGCTTCGTCAACTATCTCATATCAGTTCCATGTCGACCCGTTAACGCTAGACCTGATTCATGATCACTGGGGCGGGTATGCGGCAGAGACTATTACTCAAGATGTCGGCAATACGGGTGGTTGGGGTGGTGATTAGTGAGTAACTTCGAACGTTCCAATGATAACTGTGATGCATATTTATATAAGTTAGCACATACCGGCTTCGAGAGTTCCCTGATTCTGGCCGAGGCGACTTTCGGACGCCGGCAATTCACATTCAACATGCATCAGGGGATACCGTTTCTGCCTTTTCGTACACAGGGTACGAGGTCAAAGCTGGTAAACCTAGCCTTCCTGGGCTTCCCGCCACATATGGAAAAGACGAAGACGTCTCGACGCTCATAGTCCACTTGCATGATGACTATTCTAACATCTCGGCGGACCTTTACTATTCGATCTTCCCAAAGCACGACGCAATCGCCCGTAGCTTCCGTCTTACAAACAAGGGCAACAGTACCGCGAGTGTACTGAGAGCGAGTAGTTGGAGCATTGACACACCAAATGAGGAGCTTGATTTACTTGACCTCCGGGGAGATTGGGCTGCTGAGGCTCACATTAATAGACGTGCAGTCGGATACGGAGAGCAAGGGTAGGTTTCAGCCTCATTGGATTTCCTTTGAAAATCGACTAATTCATCTATCCCATAGCTTCCGATCAACTGCGGGTTATTCTTCCCACTTCCATAACCCATTTTTCGCGCTTTCGCCTCCCAGCACGACGGAGTCTCAGGGTCCCGCAACAGGCTATTCTCTCATTTACACCGGTTCGTTCGCCGCAAACGTTGAGCGATGGTCGACGGGCTGGGTGCGAGTACTTCTCGGCCTCAACCCATTGCACCTCTCATGGCCACTGAAGGCGGGCGACACTTTCGTTTCTCCTGAAGTCGTCTCTGTATACTCCGACAACGGCTTCAGTGGAATGTCGCAGTCACTACATTCTTTGTTCAAGAACCAACTATCACGCTCGAACCACACGTGGGAGACACGGCCGCCCCTGCTGAACTCATGGGAGGGACTGGGCTTCAACTACAACGACACTGCCATGGTAGAACTCGCACAGGGCGCCGCAGACCTCGGTTGTAGTCTCTTTGTGAATGATGACGGTTGGTTCGGAACTGACTACCCCAGGGATAACGATACGGAAGGACTGGGTGACTGGACGCCGCAGAAGAAGAAATTTCCCGAAGGACTGGGTCCCTACGTCAGTGATGTGAACGCGATCACCGTGGCCAACTCATCAAGCAAGATGAGTTTCGGCCTTTGGGTCGAGCCCGAGATGGTGAACCCGAAGTCAGACCTCTATATCCAACACCCGGACTGGGTCCTTCACGCGGGAACACACAACCGCACCCTAGTGCGCAACCAGCTAGTCCTGAATCTTGGACTACCAGAAGTACAAGACTACATCATCACCACAATCGAGAAGATTCTTGACTCGGCCAACATCAAATACATCAAATGGGACAACAACCGCGGCCAGCATGAGCTCTCTTCGCCCGCCGACAATCACGCCTATATCCTGGGCATGTACCGCGTCATCGACAACCTGACGACCACGCACCCGGAGATCCTCTGGGAGGGCTGCGCGTCGGGCGGCGGCCGCTTCGACGCGGGGTTGCTGCACTATTGGCCGCAGAGCTGGACGTCCGACGACACGGACGGGCTCGAGAGGCTATACATCCAGTTCGGGACGTCGTACGCGTACCCGCCGAGCGCGATGGGGTGCCACGTGAGCGCCGTCCCCAACGGGCAGGTGGGCCGGACGACGCCGCTCGCCTTCCGGTCCGCGGTGGCCAGCATGTGCGGCTCGTACGGGCTCGAGCTGGACCCGAAAGACCTCACGCAGGAAGATCTCGCCGCGATCCCGGGCCTGATCGCCCTCCAGCAGGAGATCAACCCCCTGGTGATCAACGGCGACTTCCACCGTCTCGCCCTCCCCGACCAGTCCAACTGGCCCGCGGCCATGTTCGTCCTGCCCGACGCCAGCGCGGGCGTGCTGTTCGTCTTCCAGGTCCGCTCTGGAACCAAGCCCCTCGCCCCGCTCGTGAAGCTGAGGGGTCTCGATTCGAGTGCTAAGTATAAGCTTACCGGTGACGCGTACAATGCTACCCTCTCTGGGTCTACGCTCATGAATATGGGGCTCAGCCTGAAGTGGCCGAATATGGATTATCAGAGTATCATTCTGAAGCTGGAAAAATTGTCCGCAAGTCCCGCGGAGATATAATGCATATACGACGTTTGCTACTAAATATTTAGCGTTGCGATAGTTAAAATGGTGTTAGTAGTAATGTGATAATGCATCAAAATTTGTCTTCGCATAATTAAATTATCGTCTTTAAAACTGCAAAGGTCTGGTGACCTAAATGACGTACTTAACTGCAGCCGAATTAAGCTGCTACCAGTTTGTTGTGAGCACCGCGTAAATATTAGACATTGTATTATTATTATGTTGCTATACAATATTCTACATGCGATACGCACGGTCGAATCGGGACCTGCTCCCCATATATGTACACTTATATAAAGTTTATTAATCAACTCTTATCTAGAAATCAGGTCTCAAGAACAGAACCCAAGACACTTCCCAGTACACCACGAACCCTAGCCCGGTTTTCGCGGACGCAGGTGAACACGATAGCCGTACTGAAAGCGAAGACAAATGTCTCCCTCCACTGCTTGTCAAGCGGGTATCGTCGAGGCAAGAGGGTAGCGAGCGCTCTAGGCGCCACGAACAGCGCCATATCTTTCCTCCGCGCCGCGGCCTCGAAGAAGATGCTCCATCCGCACAGGAAGCAGCCAGAGCCCACACAAACGCCCGCGTCGATCGTCTGGCGGGACGCCGCGTGTCTTCCGAGGAGACGGGGCCCGAGCCGCGTCCGCGCGAGACACACGCCGTAGTAGAACAAGGTGATGAACGTGGCGAGGAACGAGGACGAGCGCGCGGCGGACGCGAGAGCCTTGCGGAAACCCCGCAGGTTCTTCTGGCGAGCTAGGATGTTGAGGGGTAGATAGGTCGCCATGGACCACTTGAACGAGCGGAAGAAGCGGTACAGCGCGTGGTATTCGCAGGACGGTCCGCAGCCCATGTGCACTATCTCGCACGGGAACGGGATCGTGGTGGCGGGATCGCCCCATTCGAGGGGCCATCGGTAATCCGAGCACATGGACTGTAGAAGGGGGGCTTGGCCCGTCTCCTCGCCGTAGCGAAGCTCCCCCTTATGAAAGCGCCGCAGCGCCTCGATCAGGCGTGAATCTACGGCTGCCGCTGAGCTAATCCATTTAGTATACGATGTAGGCAGAGCGCATGGCGTGTAGAACCACGCCCACATGATGAAGGCGCATGAGGCGGCAAATATCGATGGATCGGCCATTTTCGATATGAATGAATCGAACTGTGAGGGTTAGCCAGCCATCTAGAGAGGTTTGCGTCATATTATGATAGGTGGTAAGGTAACTCACCCACGACCATTGATCGGCAGCAACCCGACGCTGCCGTCTCTGGAACCATAGCTCGCCAACTATCACGTCGACGGCTCTGGTGGCGGCAAATAGGGTGAGATCAAGCGTTCGCCCGGCATATCGAACTGTTTCTTGCTTATCGCCATCCACCGTCTTTGTCTCGGCGAATGCATTGGTTTTCTTGGACTGGAGCAGTCGCAGACTCAGCCAACCAGCAATGAATGACGAGATCCATATCGAAAGCCTGCAACACCAAGTTAGACATGTCTCAAAAGAAAGAATGGGAACGTATTATATATATTTGGGTAACGGTATTGTCTTACCGCCGTCTTATTACGCCCGATAGCTGGGGTTTCCAACGATTTATTAGTCTTCGAACAAGCACCTATATTCTTCATCAGTATCTAATCAAAAACACCTAGAACAATTGTTTGGGAAAAAACAAGTCTTACGTCAAGAAGTGTTGTACCACCAATCAGCGTAGCACAAAAAGTTGGGAATCTCTGAGGGTCCAGTCCGCCAGAGAGTATGCGTCGCAGGGATGCAACAAATGAGTCTTGTGGTTGGGTTCCATTGACCGGACCCCTGCTTTTCCTCCTCCACCTCGCCCCATACCGCAGGACCAACGTCAGAACTCTGGGTGCGACAGCAGATGCATACCCCAGGACATAGGCCCGGACCACAGGCTGTAAAGTTGGTGGGATGGCCTTGTCTAGTCTTGTGTTGGCTCGCGGCCTCTGGAGGAGAGGGGTGGGCGAGGTCATTAGTTACGTCGCCACGATGATGAGGTCAATGGCGATGGCGCGCGTTGCGTTACGTCTCGACGCGTCTTGCCTTTTGTATATAAGAAAGCGGGCAGGCAGACAGGCGAGCAGTAAGACGTTTGACGTAGGTAATAGACGAGTTTAATTTGTGCAAAAGAAATGCCTGGGCGATTAACCGTCTCACAAGCTATTTTGACTGGCCTGTCAATCACCAACCTCGGTCTAGCTGTTGTTAGTAACAACTTTCTGTCGTTCATTTGTTGCTACTTGTCTAGCTTCCGTCTTTCGTTAGTAATTAAGGGGGTGGGTCTCGACTGGGCTGGTAGGGCGGTCACCATGGAGGAGGATTGACGGTAGATGGACTAGTGCTGTCTTTGCTAGTATAAAAGGAGGCAACAAATTCGATGTAAAAGATTGAAGATTGAAGAGAAAACAGTCAATTTTTAAATTTCAATTTACTTAGGATAATCATTTACGTTCTACGTTGCAGGGTTGTTTCAAACTCATAGGAATACTGAAGATGCAGCGGGTTACCTATTAGCCGTTGCCAGTGACCTGCAGCCTATAGCATTCCGCAGGACGTTGTAACCCGAACGCCAGTCTAGTGTTATGGTTTTATAGATCATGTTGATCTGCTAATGGTATTATTAACAATAAACAAGCATCTGAAGGCATAATGGACGATTATCTCAAGATCTTGAGGTTACAGCCCCTTCCAGAAGGATGATTTAAGTTCTCGCTGATACTAACAGTCGAGAATGCGGGTGTTAGAAGTGACTATTATTACCCCGCGCGGCCCGTGCCCAGACGCAGACCCCATCTTGGTACTGGTCGGGCATAACGAAGACTCTTAAAAAGAGAAGAAAGAACTGGTCGCTACCAAAGGTTCTGGAGTTTACGGGAAGACGCTGAGTTTAAATAGTGTATCTGGTATTAGATAAGCAGCACAATATAGACAGTTGGAATCAATAGGGTCGATGTCTCCAGACGAGTGATATACTGTATAACAGCCAGATGGGTCTAGACCGAGAATTTTGGCATGTGATTGCACCTCAATACGTCACAGAAAACAACATGGATAGCATACAAATTTATATGTTACAAAGAGTCGAAAGACTCAGTCAACTCAGATGGACTTAACTATTCTAGTGTATCCGACGTTAGATAGAACAAATATTTCAACAGGTCGTCTTACAGGGCCAGATCAACTCAGCCGGCGTCTGCTTTTCTGCTGCAAAATAGAATATAGGCCGCGGCTATAAAGTTTCGATGAGGGTATAATATTAGAGAACAGATTGACAAAACAGCCAGCTGTGTTTGAATGTACCCGGTTCGCCAGGATTGATTGCAGCTTGCATCGGTCTAGTTTCCTTTGAGGGTTTAAATTACCTCCGCCGATGCAGCTATAAACAGGTACGCAAGATAGACGTTTACAACAAATACTACAAATATTCCTGATAGAGGAGTAAAAAAAAAGGGAGCGTTGAGACTCAAAGTACCGAGTATTGTACTGAGGGATACCTACCTAGGTAAGCAGTCACCTCAAATTACCTACCTATTCTGATAATCCAGCACGTGGAGATTTCGGTACCATCAAAGATTGCCTCTAAGCGCGGGTTGCGCTGTCGGACACTACCCACCGCCTCTTGTACCTAAGCTCGAGCCAATTCGTTATTTACTCGTAGCAATTCGGACTAAATGTTTCAGGAAATGATTGAATACCGGCATGCATCTGCTGCTTACCGAGGATAAGCGATCCGGAGGCTGCCGTGGCCCGTAAAGCCATACCACACCCATCGCGGGGTGCATGAGCACGAGCACACATGGCACTTCTTCTTCTCACTACAGCTGTACATTATAGCGACATCGCAAGTACTGCGATTCGTTTTCTCGGGCAAAAGGCTTCTTGATCTTGGTTATGCGCCTACATGTATGTTGCCTACCTTACCTACATGTATTGTTTCGCCTAGACCCTCCTCGGACCTTACTACTTAAAATGAGGGCCGGTGGACGTAACAAGCGCGCGCGCTGGCAGCCTCTATTCCAGATTTATTTGTGGTACGAAAGAAGGACGTTGTTTAACGACACAAGAACAATATTGAAGCTATTGTAGAGACACATTCCGCTGATATTTGTACAAGCTGCAAAGTTAAAGACAAGAGGAACGTTGCGCCCAAAACTACAGTAGCACCAAGAAGTTGCACCCGTAGCCCGACGGCAACCAGAGGGGTGGCAGCTTGCATGCCAATGATCTGTTCAAGGGGTCCAAGCCGATGTCCGGTCCAATTCTCTTTTACTTGGAACCTGACAGGCTGCAGCTGGACCACCGGGGCCTCGACTTGGCACACTTGGCACAGATCCACCGTGTTAGTGTACACTATGCTACGGGGAGCGAACTGCTAACTCTCTACTCTCTCACCTATTCACCCCTCCCCACTACCCCAGGTCGACTACCATCAAAGTCCACCATCTTTGACACTGACAGTAGTACTGTACATAACTTAGTACTTCCTCTCCCAGCCTTTCTGCTATTTGTGGATGTACTTCGACTTTAATATACTAATAATGCTGATGCCCACAACTCACTACTGTACTCACTACCTACTCACTACCTACTCACAACCTGATCCGGTCTGTTGTATTTGCAGTTCACCCCACGGCCTCAACAGCCACGCTTCTCCCACGGTACCTCTTGTTGGTGTCGGTGATAGCCTCCAGCTTTGCCTTGAACACCGATACACCGCAGACCTTGATCCTAATAACGCGCGGATCGCGGGGACCAACGGCTTTTTCGACTATTCGCTCGAAAAAAGAATCCGTCTTATTTCTTTCTCACCCTAGACTACCACATACCTTTCTCTGATCACAGGCACGACCCGCCCACCTTGTCGCACCGGCTCGCTCGCGCCTTGCTATCCGAACTCTGCCCCGTCGCAAAACGAAGCCAGTCGACGCTCCGCCGCAGCTGCAGCTGAGTAGCTCTCCCTACCCTTGTGCCGGTGCCCGTCTTCGACTCCATCATCGACTCCCCGGACATACTGCACACGAGACATAACATATTCGAGCTTGCCGCATTGTTACGGTTCGCACAAGGTAGAACTACTGCGCGATCAGACCCCCCGACTCTCAACGGCGAGTTACTTGTAGTTTCTCTATATACTCGACTGCGAAACATTGTCACGGGGGCAGGCAAGCCACGGCCGCTTAGCCCGCGCACATAGTGTGCCGGTCTCTGCGAAAAGGGCCTACAAACATAATCGTGGCTGACACGTCTCTGTGTCTTCCGCGCAATAAACCCTCACAGACGAAACACTCGATGTCCGCCGCGTCTGTACAACGACCCAACCCAAGATGGCTTCGTCGTCACAGCTGCCCGAGGGCGGCCTCCCTTTTGGCTGTGAGTGTCAACGCTGCAGCCACGCCCGCTAGCTGATGCCTCGAGGCATGCACATCCATGCCCCTCTTGCTAACTATTGCGATGATAGACAACTTTTCAGACGAGCCCCTCTTGAGACCTCCGCCGTCACCCCATGGTGAACCCATATTGGGTCCAAACGACAACAACTGGCTAGGAAACTTCTTCACCGGCCTGGAGTCCAATGAATACAATACGTGGTCCTTTGGTGAGGGAGTTGACTTTAGTGAGCAGTGGTTCAACCAGGTTG
This sequence comes from Xylaria castorea, assembly GCA_022495115.1. Classification (NCBI taxonomy): domain Eukaryota; kingdom Fungi; phylum Ascomycota; class Sordariomycetes; order Xylariales; family Xylariaceae; genus Xylaria; species Xylaria castorea. The sequence goes on along the minus strand of MU382635.1, from coordinate 316,029 downwards.
CGCCCAACTTGCTCGGTCACTCAACGTCGTTCGGATCGCAACCTGACATGGCCCCGACGGCCACAACGGGGTTGTCATCAGCTAATTTCGAAAATGTCCTCGCCTTTGAACCGGACATGATGCCACCACCTCCTCCTCCTCCGCTTCCGTCTACACGACCATCCCAACCACCAACGCCACAACAACATCGGCCTCAATCCCAACCGACGCTACATCACTTTCATCAACACCTTCCTCAATCCTACTACGACCAGAGGAATTCCCGCGTGCCGATCGAACAAGACGCCCATGCACACGCTGCCGCACTCTTAGCACTTCAGTCCGGCCATCCCAACATCCACCAGCCTCGTACGAGCAGATTAAATAGCTTCCATTCGCCATCCAACACACAGCCTCCAAGTCACCATCGAGGCTCGTTTTCGCAGCCAATTCCCGCGCAAAATCTCGTCAGCCCTGTTCCATCCGCGAGGTCCAATGAGCCTGATGCGCTATTTGTTAACATGATACTCGGGTGCCGAGGATCGACGGCTCAACGTCTAGCAGAGCCGCCGGAATTTCAGTTTGGGTCCGATACAACTTTCGACAGAAGTCAGGGTTTTGTGCCACCACAGCATGAATCAAGCGAAGCCCTGGAGAGAAAGCGCATAAACACCGTAAAGGAAGCCTTAGAGTATACCACCAGTACTCCAAATACTCAGCCTTCAAGCCCGGTACGGAATAAGGAAGCAGCTATCCACGCAGCCCTCGAAAACGGTAATGGAACTTTACACGTCGAAGAGAACGCAGCGACGTCTCTCAAGAAGCGCCGGAGAAGTAAGGCTAAGGTAGAGCCCGAAGAAGACGGAGAGTATGCAGTACAACTACTGTCAAAAGCTCCGGCAAGAAAACGGAAATCCAAAGGCGATCTCAATGGATCACCTGACTCATCCTCGGCGATACAAGAAGCGTCCGGGAAACGACGAAAATCCGCACCCAGTCAGCCTAAACCGCCACGTGAAAACTTGACCGATGCGCAGAAGAGGGAAAACCACATCAAGAGCGAGCAAAAAAGACGAGGTGCCATTAAGGAAGGGTTCGATGACCTTGTCTTCATCGTTCCGAATTTGCAAAATGGCGGTTACAGCAAGAGTAGCATGCTCAATCTGGCAGGAGACTGGCTTGAATCACTAATAAAAGAAAACCAAATGCTGGAGTCCTGAACAAGCATATACGCTTTAACATATATTTTTCTGCAACGTCGCGAGACGTGCCTTTATTTGCTGCTTTGCCGGAGTTCAAGGGGCACATTGCTAGGCGCACGGCATGTTTTAATTCATTAAGGGGGAACGCGGAAGCATAACCTTTGAGATTCGTGGTAGCAGTCGTCTCAGCAACTAGGTTGGATCTTGGGCGGTCTCCCACACATTCGTCTCTATTATACCCAGGCCTTTTTAACATTCGGGCGGTTTCGGCGGGTTCCAGGTGAGGGGAGGGCGTGGGCAGGAAGGAAACTACAATGGGAAACCCTTCCGCCTCTACAGTGTAGCGTACGATTACGATGTGAATGCTTTGCGATGCGACAGTGATAGAAATATATAAAATCAACATCGACGTGCGATTTATCACAACGAAGCAGACTTCTTCTCTTATTAGATGGCAAGATTATATGTCGTTGAGCGTACTTAGGGGTATCTGCGAATCAAAAAGCAAAGCAAGAGAACCGGCGCATTTTGGCCCAAATCTTATCAACATCTCATTCATCCATAGCATGGAACCGCTCGTGTGCTGACATTGCGAACGCAGGGAGCACATGTCCGCAAATTTGACATAGCTGCGAATCCGACTCCTCTTGTTCATCCCAGATACCATCATCGTCATCATCCTCACCATCTCCGTCGGCCAGCGGGCTACTGCTGTTCGTTGCAATCTTATGATAATATGGCATGTTCTCATCCTCCTCTTCCTCCACGACGAAGTCTTTCTGTACATCTCCCTCTACACAATGCCCCACCCCATCATCATCATCAACTCCAGCCGAGGCAGGAATCAATGGCACGGGCAACGGAGACGTGTCGTACACAGTCCACTCGCGCAACTTGTCCTCCTGCGTCCGGAACATGCGTCCGATATCCCGTCCGGGCGCCGGCACGCTGGAGGTCTCGTTGGCGACCACGACCATGTTCGTGACGCAGATGTTCAGCAGCGCGAGGTTCCACCCGCCGCCTCGCTCGGGGTGGAGGCGCCGGAAGAGCGGGAGGACGGACTCCGTCACGAGACGCTCCGCGACCTCCTCGCATGACGGGGATGGTGGGGAGATTTGGAAGACGAAGTTGGGTAGCGCCGCGCTGCGCGACGAGCGGCTGAAATTGGGAACTTCGATCGCGCCGCTGCTGCTGTTGCTTGTGCTGGAGGGGGCCATGGTCTGTTTCGGTTTCGTCCGTGTGGATAGACGCAGGGTCTTCGGATACGCGAGCCAGCGCGGCGCATTGGGCGAAGCGGCATCGCTCGCGGCAGTGAGATCCACCTCGGTGAGATCGACGCGCATGCGGCGGATCAGCGAGGTCGCGAGGGCGCGCAGCTCGCGCACGACTTCGGCGGGCGTCTGCAGCGGCCGGGACATGTACGTGTCCTCGATGGAGATCTGCGTCGGCACGTCGCTCGCCTCTTTCACGTCCGACGGGTCCACGCCGTGCAGCAGGTTCCAGACCTTCTCGCCGCTGCCGTGCTCCGCGCCGGGCCGGTCGAGGATCTGTTCCAAGAGGTCTGCCGACATCCCCGGGTGCGTCCGGGCCTCGCCGACCATCACGTTGGTGCTCTCACGGTCGCGGCGCTCGGTTGGTCGCGAGAGAATGTATTCTTCTATCAACTGCGCGATCCGCGAGCCGATCCCGGGGATCTTGCGGATGCTGTGGGCGTCCATGAATGCCCCAACCACGCCATCATCGCCCGTCGCCAGGAGCGTCGTTTGGTTGTTCGGCTTGTTGACGCTGCCCGCGAGCTTCGCCAGGAGCTTATTAGTAGATACCCCGCCGCTCGAGGTATATCCGAAGTCCTGATCGAGCTTATGGCGGAGGTATCCCGCGAGGTGAGAAGCGAGCATCAGGCGGACGCAGAGCGGATTATCGACATCCACTTCGCCGCCAGCCCCATCAGCCTTTAGCTGCCGCACACATCCCGAGAACGCCGCGCCGTCGAACGCGAACCCTTTCACCGGGTCGGCGCGATCGAGGTGGAAGAACGAGCCGCCGAGCGCGTGGACGTTGAGCGTCTCCTGGTTATAGGCGACGACGTCGGTGACGTCGAGGAAGACCTCATCGAGCCCCAAGCGCTCGACGCGGCGGTTCCACGCGTGCGCGCGGAGGAAGGCCCAGAGCTTCTTCGAGACGTCGCGGAACCGGGTCAGATCCTCCCCGTTCCTGAGGACCAGGTCGGGACAGATCCGCTGCGCCTCGGATATCAGCATCAGCTTCTTCACGCCCCGCGCGCGCGCCACGTAGTTGCATGTCGCGAGGATGCTCTTCTGCTTGATCCCCAGGGGCTGCGATTTCAGAGACGGGTTCTCGTTCTCGAAGACGCTCGCGTAGAAGCAGTCGTAGTCCTGGTGAGTTTAGTAGATGAAATGTGTTAATTACATTGTACATTGTTCATGCTGTCCGTCGTTGTTTATGAAATGATATGAGATAGCTAGATACATGTTTGTTTGAGCATGACTGTGGGGATGAACTGAGACTCGATATACAAAAAGGAAAAAAATAGCATCTACCATGCAAGAGGCGATGCAGGGGGGGGGGGGGGGGAAACAGAAACGAAATGAGATATTTTCATCGGCGTTGTGAAAAGAAATCTATCACATACGAAGTGTAAGACAACGCGTTCATCGCTTCGTCTTGGGATCTTGATGGATTTTGCGGTGCCGGGTGTCAAGCTTGTCGTCTTCATCTTGTTCCATGATCAAAAATAGCCGACCGTGGTTAGGTAGACCAGTCCACCAAACGATGCCTCTTTGAGCAAGTCAATCAATCGTCCCAGAATCCTAAATTCCTTTCCTCATGCTTCTTGTTACTGTTATAGCCCGTGGTTGAGCAATCAATGCAAATCGTATTCGTATGATGAGGTTGTGAAATGTTGAAGCTCAATGAGGTGACGATCTCGGAAGTGCCGATGAAGGACAGTGTATATTAACACGCACTGTGACGTGGTTTACTGTACAAGCTATTTTTAACACTCTCATGATTATTGACTCTTGCGCCGTACGTTAATTCCTTCGGGTCATACTTTTCTCCGCAAAGTTAGCGACAACATGCCATGGCAACGAAATGTATTTTGTTTGCATTGTACAACAACAGTTAGCTCAGGCCTTTTCAGGTTTGCTTCATTGCCTATGAGTCTAACAAACCTAGTATAAGTACAGTATTACGCCGAGCCGGCAGGCAAGGGAGTTGACAGGTTGGCCAAGCCACCAACAATTATTGATTCAGATTGAAACGCCATCGAGCTGAGAAGAACACTAATATAGTAGAAGAGCTATCATCAATCATATTGAATCCGTCGTTCCGCTTGTCAGATTGCTAAGATTTCATCGTCTCATTTTTGCCTAGGCTTGGACCCGGATCGGATCCGAGCCAGCGGGTTATTTTCGCCTAGACGGACAGCTGAGAGTTTTAGGCTCGCGATAGACACGACACAATAGACAATGAGTAACAACCTCTCGGCTATTACTAACATGTCCAGCCAGGTCGATATTCGTCTGCGGGGCGTACTTAGTTCGCCGTAGCTTCCGGTGCGCATCAACAACTAACCGCATTTCTTGAGTGCGGGGGATCTTATGAAGGAATAGACGCCATAAGAGCCAGCCTGACGAATACAACACACGCGGTGAGGCATGTTAGCCGACGTCGCCATGTGTACTATTGGCTGCGATCGACCAGGGTTGCGCATCGTAGCCAGGATTAGTCGGCGCTTGCGCCTTTCAGTCGCATCCCTTCCACGGCGCTGTCACCTTTTTATAGCCAACCAACATTTGGCCCACTCCCACAGCTTCGCAGTATACATCTATCAAGTTCTTAAACCCATGTCCTCGTCATGTTTTTGTCTCAGTGCAGTACTCGAAGTCAGCCCAATCGCAGACCCTTTTCCCAATATTTCCTTCCTTTTTTTTACTAGATGCTCTGTGCTCCTTACTCCACGCTTTGCATTAGCGCCACCCCTCCAACCGCTCGATTCACTTAATACCACGTCGCTCGCTGTCTAAGTGATATTATATACCCACTGTCTCCTTCTATCGACTAGTATTCGTTTCCACATTACTATAACTTTGTTCTTGCCTTGAATACCTAGTCTTAGTCGGCTGGGAGGTCGCTTGGGTCTCGGTCCGTTCAGTGGCACGGAATAGGCGGATTCTCATACTGTATCAGCGTTTTATACGCAGCATTGACTCTTGATCGTCTCTTGGCCCGCCAAGGCTGGTATTTGGCCACAAGGTGGTTGCCCGATCAGAAACATGGCAGGACTCGCCAACTCAAGGAGACCCAGGTTGTCTCTTCAGACGAAGCCCATACATCATGGAACGGGTATCCGATCCAGGAGCTTTTTTGACTATGCGGATCCCAGGTCACCAACAGCGTTCAATACGCTGTCAAATGTCTACACTACGGCTATCGAGAGGTCGACTCCTACCCAGAGTACTCCTCTAACGGCGATAAAACTACACCAGCCTCTTAAACTACAAACTGATGCGGACACACTCCAGAGTCATGAGCAAAAGGTCCAAACACCATTCAATGCTCTGCCAGGTACTCCCTTGTCTCCAACTCCCGCCTCTCCGGCTCAACAGATGGAAATCGTATATCCAAGCACGATGACGCCGACTCCACCATTATCGGCTGGAGCGGTCGACCCGGGCCGTACGATGTTCACCTTCAATCCTATGGATATGGATCGCCAGACAGTACCATTATCGCCAATACAGACCCGCCGCCGTGTCAGTTTTGCTGACGTCAATCCTGTTACCAAGGCACCATATAGTCGCAACAGATCACTCCACAGCATACTGCGCAATTCGCCTTTGCAGTCATCAACTGCGATTTCTCCCAGTTCGCCAAGGAGACAATCAGCTCGGCGGCAAAAGAAGGTAGCAAGACGAGTAGGATATGAGTCACCGTTGACGCGAACTATTACTACTGAAAAGTATATCAAGTCGCACATCGACTTGCTGGCCGAGGACGCTTCACCTTATACACTGTCTCCGATGCCAGAGGATTCTGACATTGATCTTACTATGGCTTATTCTGGAGACGAAATTAAGGATGGTGGTCGAACCCCAGGGCCATTTGAAGAGATGAGGAGGCAAATGACGAGCCTTGCTACGGAGACACCCATCCTCACCCCGAGGCCGGATGGAATCCGTAAGCGAAAAACAAAGGAAAAGAAGCGGAAGTGGGTGTGGACAATTGGGAAAGACGATGAAGAGAGTGAGAGTGGAATGATCGCGGCTCTTCGTGCTGCTGCTGGGGAGCCATCCACCCCTAAAGCCACCACAACACCATCCCAGCTCATCCAGAGGATCATGACCAATACGGCAGAATCCATGACGGCTATCGAGACCAACGGAGAACAGGACGAGTCTGAATCGGATACACTAGTAGAAACCGACGAAGATGATATGAACATTAATATGTCGGAAACAAGCAGCTTTCGCTCGAGCAGGGCGGCAACCCCCTATAGCGTAGATCTGGACCCGAGCACACCGACGATGAACCAGAACCCGGCGTCGACGGAGTCGTTTCCAGCGAAGAGGCAACACCTCGCCTTTGAAGATCTAACCGATTCAGGGACCAGCAGTCGGCGGGATTCGCCAATCCCACCAGGTCTTGTAGAGGGTTCATAGGAAGCACGGCAGTCCTGACGATGATGTCAGGATCATGGCCGACCGTAAAAGCAGTCTTGCCGCACCCAGAGCGTTGATCTCGGGTGCCATGGGTAAGGGAGTCAAGGATTTAGCGAGGATTTTGGAGTTTAAGGGTTTTACACGCATCCCGACCGCAAGGCCAAAAGGAATAGGCTGCATTGCGATTGCGATTGTAGGCTGGTTTCTATTAGTGAGAGTTTTAATCTGGCGAGAAGGGGCGGGCGCCTCTAGGCCAAATGCCATTACGATTAATGCCGAGCATTGATTCTTAATGGAAGTATGTTTTACTCTCTATTACTGTTATAGCTACTACTCTATTATCCTTGAATGAGGACACGATGAATATGAATGAGATTATGTTGTAGCTCCGTCTTTCAGAGCAATTCGCTGTATCACGAGTAACGGAGCTGTACATGACAATTGTCCAGTAAACTGTCCCGCTACCCCAAATTCTCGCACCTTTCTCGGTCAATTACTTCAAACACGACATCTTAGTGCGAGTGCGAGACCGAGGCCACACAGGTGCTGGGATATAGTGTTTTACTTTGTCCGTTTTCTGTGAGACCAATCGAAACGTGACTTGTTACCAGCCGATGTCCCCTCAGTTTCAGTACCAAACCCCCCCAAGCTGGGACAACGCAGATCAACATATTTAGCTACATACTGCGGAATTTGGAATATACACTATGCGGAAAGTGATGCTCGCTCAGATCGACTTTAAATCAGGACCCGTCCCAGAGATCTTGAGACTTTACCAGGTAGTATTAGTCTGGGCGGGTAGAGAGGGTGTTGCGGGTCGGACTTGAATCGTAGTCCGCGGAAAATCCGATAAGCGAAAGATGCCAAGGATTATGACATCGATTTAGTGGTGTGGAAGATCAAGGTGTGAGATACCATACTAAACAACGATCCTGACAGTGAGAAAGAAGGCAGCACAAACAAGACACAAAGCTGGAAAGTCGGAGACCTCGATGACGTAATAGCTTTGGGGCAGCTCCTCGCACCTCAACCTCAATTCTGACTGGGAAAACACACAATAATTGTTAGGTTCCTCTCTATACAATTGTAGATCATGGAAATATTAAATGATTTGTTCTTTTAAAGTTCTTTTAAGTACCTTTGAAATATTATACTAAAAGACTCCTCCAGGAGTGTTATAATCACATGATAATAGATTATTGTGTTGCATTCAGTCTACTTACATACTATTAGTTCAGTTCAAGGCCCCACCACACTCGGTTCTTTCAAGCCGGCGCCGCTGACGTCATGAACACATATAAACATGCCACCCATCCACAAACTATCGTGACACGCTTCCTACTATTACAGCGTCCGGCCATGCACAAAGACGAAAATCATTCAGCTATGATGCAAGGCTGCCCCGGACCAAGCAATTACTAGTCCAACCTAGTCTTGCTTATCTGTACGCCGAACAACAGGTTAAGGTAGGACTGCATCATAACCTCACCACTAGACCATCTAACTAGTGTAGATCCAAATACTGTATTAGCTAGAAATCCAATAAACCTGATATCTTCTCTCTCTCTCTTCTCCTCTTCTATTACTTCTCGGCTCAAATTTTGAGATATCTGAAAATCTCCATACTGTGCATTACCGATACATCTGCCAATCCCGTAACGACGGGGCTGCTGGAGGTGCCATTATTACTCTTCCTCTCGACTCAGCAGTTCCCTATCATCTCGCCTCGGCTATTTTCTCATTTAAACTAATTATACGTATGAACCCGTACTTTTAGCCATGTCCGCCGAGCAAGAACATGTGCATCCGGGAGGGGGGCACTACTCCGGGCGCAATCGCATTCCGAACATCAAAGAATTCGCTGCCGCACTCGACAGGGATAAGAAAAACCGTGATGCTAAGATTGACGCCAACTCAAAGAATAACAAGAAGGATGGCAATATTAAAGAGCACGAGAATGGAAATTACCTCGCCGGCCATGGAAGGGTTGTTACCGATCCCGTCACGGGAAACCAGGTCCAGATAGATGACGAAAAAACGGATTTCAAGCAAGCTGTTGAGAATCCACATGTACGTTGCTTATTTTTCAAAGCATAAACTACGTCTATTGACCATAGCATTTCACAGCTGTCTGTACCAAACGCAAATCTGGGCAAAGACACACCTATCAAGACCGAGGCGACCCAGTCGGGCGAAGAGTACCGGAAGAATCAAGATATCACCGCGCCCCCCGATCCAGTAGCCACAGGCACTACCTCGGACGTTCCCATTCACGGCGAAAAGACCAACGTCTTATTTCACCCGACCCCATCTGTCAGCTATGAGCCCATGTATAAAGTTATCGAGCAGCGCGCTACCATATTATGTGGTGTCGTATTCTTCTCAATCGTTTTTGTTGGCAAATTCTTTGGAGGTAGGCTTCTTGGCCTTATACCCTTGGCTATATGCATTGGTTCCGGAATCTTTCTATGGATGAAGGATCTGGTTCGTCGAGGTCGCGATATAGAATGGTCGAGCGAGCAAAAGCGAGGCGAAACCGCTGTCGTCAACCTGATCCCCGAATCTGTTGAGTGGATGAATTCCTTACTTGGCGTTGTCTGGGGTTTAGTAAACCCTGAGATGTTTGCCGCGGTAGCTGACACACTTGAGGTATGTCATGTATAAATTTGAGTCGCTGACTCCAATACTAACAAGGGTAGGATGTCATGCAAGCTTCAGTTCCTGGCGTTATTGAGAACGTGAAAGTTGCAGATATTAACCAAGGCAACAACCCGATCCGTATTCTAAGCCTACGAGCTCTCCCGGATGGACACATGAAAGATATCAAGGACGAAATGCATAAACAAAACGAGAAAATCAAGGATCCGCAAGAAGTGGCAGCTGATGAAGAAGGTGGTGACTATTACAACCTTGAAGCATCGTTCGCCTACCATGCTAAACCATCTTCACAATCCGTGTCCGCCAAAGCTACCAACATGGGTATGCAGTTGGTTTTCTACCTGGGAATCAAGGGGCTCTTCGGCGTTCCGTTGCCCATATGTTAGTAATCATCAACCCTGTGTATAGTGTTATTCTAACAAGCGCCAGGGGTGGAACTTAATGGTCTGGTCGGCACCGTGAGAATTAGACTACAGATGTCTCCCCAGCCACCGTTCCTAAAAGCTGTCACCTTTACTTTGATGGGAGTTCCGAAAGTCGAAGCCAGCTGCACGCCTATGATCGAGCGAGGCGTCAACATCTTGAATCTGCCCCTGATTTCCAACTTCGTCAACTGGGCGATTAAAACTGCTGCCAGTATGTACGTGGCGCCCAAGAGTATGACGCTCGATCTTGGCAAGATGCTTCAAGGCGACGATATCCAAAAGGAGACCAACGCCATGGGAATCCTCTTCATTCGCATCCATAAAGCTGTTGGGCTGTCAAAACAGGACCGACGCGGATCTCAGGGTGGCGGTTCTGATCCCTACATCACTGTCAGCTTCTCTAAATTCGGCAAGCCTATGTATTGCACTCGTGTCATCCAAGACGACTTGAACCCTGTATTTGAGGAATCCTGCGCCCTCATGGTAACGTCCGACCTCATTAAGGCTGACGAGCAACTATCTATGGAACTTTGGGACAGCGATCGCTCAAGTGCTGATGATGTTGTCGGCAAGGTTGAGCTTTCACTACAAAAGTTAATCCAGCACCCAGGGAAGATGTACCCACAAGTCTCTAAGCTTCGGGGCGTCAAGGCTGGAAGTGAGATGCCCGGCGAGCTGCACTGGGAAGTCGGCTTCTTTGGCAAGACTCAATTCCGAGCTGCTATGCGAACTGATGGTAAGGACCACAGCTTGCCAAAGGAACTTCGAGACAAAACAGAGCTGCAGGATGATAAGGGAGCTATTGAAAACTCCGAAGAAGACGCGGTTACGCACACTCCTCCTGATCCCCTGTGGCCTTCCGGTATCTTGAGCGTCGTTATACATCAGATCGTTAGTTTGGAACTAGCCCAAGTCAAAGGTTCTGACGGCGGCAAGCGCAAAGGTGGCAAGGAGTATGAGCCTGCCAGAGATGCTGGTGAGATCAAAGAAGAGGCAGCCAAGACATTGCCCAGTGCTTATTGCACCATTTGCCTCAACGACGAATTGGTACGTGAGGAAATAAAGATTGTCTCAGGATGAGTCTCAACTGACAATATATGTAGGCCTACAAAACGAGAACTAAGGTGATCTCTTCTAAGCCAATCTTCAATGCCGGCACAGAGCGATTCGTCCGAGACTGGCGGTCTGCCATCGTCACTGTCACTGTTCGCGATTCGAGGAATAGGCAGCACGATCCAATTATTGGCGTAGTCCCGCTTAAACTTTCTGATATCTTACAAACCAGCAGCCAGGTGAGTTAGATAAATGCAAGATAGTCAACGATCAAACAACTGATAATATCTAGTCGACACGATGGTATCCTCTAGACGGTGGGATCGGCTATGGTCGGGTTCGAATTTCTCTTCTTTTCCGCTCTGTCGAGTTGAAGCTGCCCCCGCCACAGCTTGGATGGGATGTCGGCACCTTCGAGTTCCTGTCCGACAGCGTCACTTCAACCTTCACCGGTACTGACAAGGGCAAAATCAAGCTTAGAATGAGGACCGGTGGCAGCTCTGCAACAGTTAAGCGCGACCAGTGCACTGCTGAAGAGGGTGCTGTGCGATGGGATATCAGCGGAATCACTAATAACCCCAGACCCCGACTACCTGTCAGATACCGCTATCGGTCACCTATCTTCATCGAATTCAACTTACCTGGCAAGCGTCACGTCGAGCATTTTGCCGTCATATGGCTGCAGGAGTTGGTCGATAACCAGGAACAAGACTTCGACATCCCCATCTGGAAATGCAACAACGCAACGCGGCTATCTCAGAACTACATCACCGAGGAGAACTTCCGAGCCATCCCCGACATCCAGATCGAAGAGGTCGGTCGCCTGCGCTTCCGCGGCAGATACAAGGCGGGCACGGACCTCGACCATCTCCGATTCGTCAGCGACAACAACTCGCGCGAGACGATCGAGACATGGGAGGCCTGCTACGCAGAGGGTGTTCGACAGGAAGAGGTTACCAACGAACTGCCCCCCATCATCCAGAAGCTGCACGACGAATCGCTGACCCACGGCCGCGACGTCCTCGCCACGGTGTCGCCCGAGGAGAAGAGGAGATGGCTCGCCAAAGACGGGACGGATTGGTCCGGCGCCTTCGGCAAGGACCCGGCCGAAGTGGCCGGCGGGCAGCGGGGGAGCGACGCGGCTTCTGAGAACGAATACGAGGACTCCGACAGCGACTCCGACGAACCTCCCTCACAAGGCATAAAGCACGAAGAGTCGGACCTCGGCATCAAAGACGCCACGACGGACGGCGCCGCGCACGAGGACGACATCGGGCGGGCCAGGACCAGCTCTACTACCACTACCGCGGACACGACGGGAGGTTCCGACTCGGGCGTCTCGGTGAAGAGCAGTAACGGTAGTAGCAAGAACCCCATGGTCCAGTACAAGGACTACAAGAGCCGCAGCCGCGACCTGCATCGCCAGCACCGCGGCCTCATGCAGTGGCGGCCCATGCGCAACGTCCAGTTCGTCAAGAACGAGGCCAAGTTCGCCGTTCGTCGGTTGACTAAGGTCGGTTCGCTGAGCGGACGACAACCTGATGTCGAGACGGAGATTTGAAGGAACGGTGTTGAAAAAGGAAGAGCTATGATCCATGAATGAATATGGCGTGCTTAGTTGGACTGGCTGGTTTGGTATGGTTTGCTTTGGTGCGATTGTAATAGTATTGGTAAATACGCATAGGGAAGAATGAGCTATGACATGTCATTAGTGTTAATTAATTAAATATTTTAACTACTTTGACGAGGCCTTTTTAAACACGGTGATTGAGATGTATCGTGTTGTACGGATGGGAATGCATCTCATCGGAATAGCTACTACTTAACTAACTGTGTGTGTTTTACAGATGTAAGAAAAGGATCAACTCCAGCCAAAAGCCTAGATTAGCTACCTACTGTACATCCATAATTCACGAATAGAGCACGCACCCAGCGCATATAACTAAGAAAATGTCGACCGCAAGAAAAGCTCAGATGAAACAACGAGGTAGTAAAAGTAAATCTGCAACTCCTCTCCTGGCCAAAAACATAACACGTATGTTTTTGTAAAAATTTTAATTTGCCTTGACTGAAAATTGAAATAGGCCATGATGAAACTTGCTGGCTTATCTCAGAGTGTTGCAAGGGTTGGTTGGGGCTGGGCTAGGCCGGGCTGGGCTGGTCTACTGGACCTGTATACACAGAAGTATATGGATGTGTGTAAGTGAGGGGATTTGGTTTAAAAGCTTGTCCAAACGGAGAAGTTGGTCACATAATGAGGGTTTTGGCCATATAAATAAAGAAAGAGATCTGGGCGTCTTGTTAGCTAACTAATTATATGAGGTGAGGAAGGGCTTGTTGGACGTACCTGGTTCCGTGTGTCTAGGGCTGTGCCAACACCAGCGTTGCGGTCTGCACACTTACACGACAGCGTAGGAGGGGTCAGTTTCCCTTTAGAATATTCGCTAATTTTTTTAAGTCGGCGCTGATTTTGAGTTATATACAGGACCATGTAGACGGTGGGTTTTGATGATGGCCTCATCTTCCACATCGCCTCCGTTCTATACAATACATGTATTTGTACAGTCGAGCTTTATCAGGTATCTCTTCCTATCCAGGACAGCTTGCTCGTTCTCGTAGGTCCCTCCTCCGAGTATTATTTTCGTGCAACTCGTGGCGTTTGTTCCGTTCAAAATTTACATTTTTCTTTTTTACTGGTTCGCGGCCTTGATGGCCTCGGCCTCCTGTTTGGCGACCGCCAGGATGCGCTCTTCGCGCCGCTTGTCGTCGATGAACCTCTTGACGATGGCGCGATCCACGGCGCCGCGCTCAACGCGTTCCTCGACCTGGCGCATCTCAACCTCCTCGTTGGGGGTGGGGTGGACGAGAGTAGCGCCCGTCTTGGCCATGAACTCGCTGAGGATAATATCTGAGTGTACGTTCTTCATGTCGATCGTCACGACCCTCTCGCCTTCCTCGGGCGGGGGTGCCGGATGCTCGTTCGTCGTGCTCGAGTGCGGCTGTTGGGCCAGGGGTAGCATGTTGCGCACGGCTTCTGTCGTCGACACCGGATCTGATGATTCGGAAGCTTGTCGGAAGTAGATGGACATGGTCGCCGGACCGGCTTGATTGTCGGACCGGTTGATTAGCAATGGGATTGCTGGATTCCAGTATTTAAGGCGTGGTAAACATATTTTCCAGAATTTCCTAGAGGTATGTTAGACACCATTTCAATACCTTTCGGCATCGAAGAGGGCCGGTAGAATTGGAAATATCAACCGCCCCCAGATTTGCAGGCAATAAGAGAAGGCGTACCTCGGCCCCAAATGGCCGTCGTTCCATTTCAACGCGAAGTCCATATGTATCCTCGTTATCTCGGGTGGCAGTATCGCCGCGCCGGGGCCATGCCGTAATGCCAAAAGCTATGAGGTTGGTCTCGTCAGACTAGCTCTTCTCCTACATCCTACACATGAAAGGGTTCGCTGCATTGATGGTTCGATGGGTGTGATATACCTTCTACTTGGATGTTAGCCAATTGACGAGATACAAGGTTGTTGGGCGGACTAGATGGCTCACGGCGTGTAATATGTTCATGCGCTTTCCTGGGTTTACCATGTTGACGGGCCGCGAGCCTCTACGCTCGCTGTTTCGTCGAAAAGGGAGTACCGGACTTGTCAAGAGTGAGGCCGTCTTCGCGGTCCCTCTGCTTCGATAAATTTCGGGTGGACCCTACCTACTACACTGGCGGCCCGACTGCTACCTCCGAGACGTCAGCCCCACTTAATTCGGTATGTGTAATAGGTAGTATATAAACTCAAAAAAGTGTAGGTACTGTCCTAGGTGCATAGAACTGAACGTATGCCTATTTCAGAAATAATGAATATAGTCAATTACTTGTATGATATTCAAGTCGCTCTTATTGGAAAAATCTATTCTGCTATTCTTTATTTCCGCCTCTCACCCCATCGTTATCCTGTCCCGATCTAAACCCATTTCCTCATGACTGCATCAGGCGTTGCGAGGTATTATACTACCTATTAAGCGTCGATAATCTGGTCGAGATCCGATAGAGGGATGAGGGATATGAATGGTGGATTTCCTTTGATGGTGGAAATTCTGTATTTGAAGGGGAGCATGTTCATGAGCTGACGTTGACCCTCCCAGCCCTTATCGGCAATGACCTGGACATCTGTGGTCATAACCCAGGTTTGAATTTCAGCGGGGAGGTACATATCTTGCTGATCTGGATAGAAAATTGCGAACCAATATTGAATATTCGGAAACATTGCTACATAGAAGTTGATCGGATTGCTTGGCAAAGGCGAGTCTGGCGTTCCTTCGCCCATGAAGTACCAACCCTCGCTTCTATTTAGTCGATATCCTACAAAAGAGCAGACCTTCCAGACACTTAGTAAGAGTGGATTTTCCGGAGTCAAGGACTTGGTGCTGCAGTATGAGACTCCCCGCATGCAGAAGCAGGTTGGGCCTAGGCCCACGGGGGGCCAACTGAATCCGGGGCAAAAGGTGTCATACCGTGGACTTAGCGGAACAGGAAAGCTATGTCAGCTAAAGATAAGTACTGAAAGCATATAGGCTCGAAGCCTACCTCAAATAGACCACGCCTACTTCTTTCCCCAGCTTAAACTCATAGAAATTAGGGCCAGTAACACTGGGCAACGTGTCCCTAGCTTTCACCCTATACACACTTTCTCGGTAATTATAGATTCGCTGGGCCCGCCCACGACTTGCGTGGCAGACTTTCATAAATGGTGAAATGAGAAGCCTTGTGGGGTATATCGCACGAGTTTGTTCATCCGCGAAGACCATTCGATTCTTCGCTTCGGCGAGTAAGGCTGTGTCCCAAATCATATCGCACATTTCTGGGGGCATCCTGTCGAACAGGTGGAATACAGCTGAACTGGGAGTGGGTATGGACATCGTGTAGTAAACCTTGTCGAGACTAAAGGTTGGTGAGGAGAACGAAGATGATGATAGTGAAGATGATATGTTATGATATGATAGCTGCAACAATAGCGAGCTGCCTGTGTTGGCTCTTACAGCGACGTAGCTAATGATGGCTTTGCTACTTGAGAATATGAGACCCTTCGTTCAAAAAGCTAGAGGTCTCTCCATGTTAGAGCTCTAGTTGGTGCGAGATAGAGACCAAGGGTGAAAGTGCAGCCATGGGAAGAGCGATAGGGCCGAATACGAGTAAGTGCGGCTGACTCTCAAATAGCCTCTCTAAGGAGTTGCCTCGATAGAATATCTCATTAAAGTAGGTACCTCAATATGAGGGGGAACCAAGTAACTCTGATGTTATTGGAGTCGTCATCATCAGGTTATATTGCTGCTGTATAAGGAAGCAACCTCGATGGCAAGCCAGCTGGAAGGACCATGCATGAAAGTGCTCGTTAACGTTGGTAGCTACACCCCAATGTACTTACATCTCGCTACTTGAATAGGAATGCTTGATGGCTTCTTTATTGCACACCAACAAATCTTCATGATTTCTTGGTTTCAACGATCTAAATATTTAAATCCTTCAAAGTGCCAATACCAAGCTTCGTAGAAATTACTATCTTCGCGCCACATTTATTCACAACTCTAAGGCGTTATCATCAGATGAAAAGACCGGAATTCATTGAAACAACATGAAAGGCATATATCAATAGTGAGCGCATATGGTTGGCAACACGTCTGATTGCTGGTCTGACCCAAGACCCTAATGCTACATCGTGTGATTGACCCCGTTTCCCCTACTTACTGCCATACTCGTTCCTCGGTTTTGGTATATATCTTAAGCGTCGAGCTTAGCGGGGAAGTTTCCAGCTTCTGAAGTGGTGTTTGTTAGTCCTGTGATCATCCATGTAATGACTATTGGTTGGGTGGCGGGTGACGTGTGCGTGGGCGCTTGTGCTTGTACGAACCTCGCTGGTCGTCCCATCGCTGGTACCATCCGCTCGGGCATAAGGATCGGTAGGCGAGGAAGAACTGGCGGCAAGGAGCAAAGTCCTCGCCCTTGGCGTTGATGCACTTGTGGTAGTCGACGTAGTTCTGCCAGCAGTGCTTGCTCTGGTTCATATTGGGGAACCGGGCATCGACACCTGCAAGATTTGGGATCAGAGCTGTTCTGTCATAAAGGTAAAGGGAGAAATGGGTCGATGAGTCGGTAGATCGCCTAGTCGCATCTTCGTCTCACGAGGCCGATCGAGTCGAGTGAGTCGTGGAGGAGCTTCTTACCAGCTAAAGTCGAAGTAGTCAGCATCAAATCATCCTCGGCTAACGATCAAACATGAGGTAAATTAGGGACTAATCGACTTACCGGTGACGAACTTGAAGGGCTTGGTTTCGCGCTCTTCGTCAGACATTTTGGGCGGTTATTACGCAATGGCGATGGTGTTGAGAAAGAACAGGGTGGCGGGATGCTCGACGGCGGATAACTTCGAGGGCAATAATGATGTCGAAGAGCAAGAGACGTTGCGAGAGCTCTCAGGCAATTGTCGAATCATTGCAGGGCGGTTTTGGGCCTGGTGGCCTGACAAGTTCGGCATAACTGGCTGCGTGCCCCACCTTTTACCAAAGACAGTTCACTGAGTGGCTGCGAAGGCTTAAGTTATTCCCACGCCCACGCCCACGGACCACTGGAAACAACTTGCTGCGGCTGCGGTGCTGCGTGCATACCTCAGATGCTAGCTAGCGTCGGATCAGCTCACCTCCTCCAGCCAACCTTCAATTGCAAAAGGCTTCCTTTTTGAGCTACTCAAGTTTAAGCTTCATTACACACCCCAAATCGCTCAAGCCGCCGACTCTTTAGTGACAATCTCCCCTCAATTCTGTCACGATGTACGCCACTCGAGCTCTCCGCATGGTGCCTACGAAGCGCATGATGCGTATTCCCGTCAGTGTTCTCCATAGTCTCTTCTATGCGTTCTGATGACGTTGCTGACGACCCATATAGAAGGAGGACCAGAGCGGTATGTCCATGCTTATATTTCAGCTATTGAGCTTCGGGAAATACCGACCCGATAATCCACCCTCATACCAACCGAAGAAACATAAGAATTTGTAAAGAAGGATGACTGACGTTGCCGGCACTATTTAGCGCACACCATTTCCCAGCGTCTACGAAAGCTCCGATCGATCCCCGCTGAATTGATTCCCCTCGGTTAGTCTACATTCTAGCAAACACGAAAACTTGGGATATGGCGTTCATAAGACTGATGGTGAGGGCGAAATACAGGTGTAGTCGTTGGTTTCGCCGTCTTCGCCGCTGGCTACTCGAGCGTCCGTAAATTCTTCGTCGACAAGAACCTCCGTCTTCGCCGCCAAGGCCCCGCCCGGGATGAGCCTTCTGAGGGACACCATTAAAGGGGCTAACACCGCGTGAGGGGGAGTATGGGCGAGGCACTGACACGCCGCTGTGACACAAAATATTCCTTTTATCAGGACAGCACAGCATTGTATATGATAGGAACTCATGAGGCTAGCGGGAGGAAATATGAATGTGTGATATCAATAATGGTATAGACCCCAGTCTCAGATCTATATGTTTTTGTTTTTTTTTGCCCTGTGCCTATAGGGGTCCTGCCAACCGTCCACAACGCCAACGCTATGCTAGAGAGTACACGTCCTTCCAAGTCAGTTCCCAGTAAATTTTCCCTTATTCAGGCTTGGGCCCTGCCACATCAAGCCCCTCGAGACCTTGCATAGGGTCATCTGGTCTATCGTCTTGAGTCATCTTGTCACCCCCGGGCGTTGTCAGACGATCTTCCTCACTGACGGCATGTTTGGCAAGCCATCCCTCCTATTGAATTCGTAAGCATATTGACGATGGAGCATCATGAATAGTCGAAAGCCTTACCTGTTCCCACACTGCTGTCTTGCTTCCGAGGCCCTCGTCCGCACTCTTGGGGGCTTTGGCGGCCGATACTTTCAATATACGGCCAAAGAACTCTGACTGATCCATATTGTCGATGGCCTCCTTGGCGTCTTCGGCATCCTCAAACTCGACATATGCAAAACCTCGGTGAGGCTCTGTGGCGTTGGGCGCATCATTCTTAGGTAGTGATATGTCGGCAATCTCACCAAACGGTATGAATGCGTCGTGGATATTCGTTGTGGTGGCCAGCGTGGCAAGCCCACCGACATAGACGGTGGCTTTCCAACGGGCCGAGTCGGTCATGGTTCCGATCCCAGATTGCTCAGACCGTCGGCGAGTGCTGGCGAACAAAGAATATCAAGAGCCGTAGGCACCGCGGCTCGCCTGTGAAGGACGCTACAAGTAGATATCAGGACTTGATAGGTCGGATCGCAGCAACTGAGCAGAGCAAAGTCACGTGCTGTCGGTGTGCGGTGGGGTAGATTGCTGTTGGCGGTTTGCGCTCATATGAAATCTAGAAAGACCGAACTGAGGTGGGTGAGTGACAAGTGACATGACTCGACTCGACTCGGCTCAGAATACCCTGCACAGCTGCAGGTGGCTCGTGCCCCTCACTGCAGTGCACCGGCACGGCTGTTTAATCTAGGTAATTAAGTAGGTATGTCATGTCACCAAAGGACCCATAAATCATAACCGGTAACTTGATGGGAATTGGGCTTGGATTGGCCCTAAGTCCCCGCCATCTGACCCAGTCCCGGCGAGACCTGGAGGCAGCTCAATAATAACGGGGCGTTCATCGATCTGCGACTGCGTTATCTGGCATCAACTACTACGTATAATCTATACTAAACCAACCTACGTTGTCATGATCTTGTCTCAATCTCGCTGGCCACATCACTCAGCAACATCACCCTTCCTGCCAGGTTGTTGAACTGTCCTCAGTCATCCCTAGCTAGCCTAGAGTGCTCAATGCCAGCTAGCATTCTAGGTAGCCCTCTCTAAACCCTCCCTCTTCACCCTCCTCGGCCACCTTGTCCCTCCTCTGTCTGCCTACATCATAGAATCATGGTCAAACTGCGCGAGATTGCTCGGACGGCTGCCTTCGCCTGGTCGCCAAACCCGGCGAGGCCAATCCTTGTCACAGGAACGAGAGCTGGCGCTGTCGACGCTGATTTCTCCGACGAGACCAAGTTGGAACTCTGGGACCTGGATCTCGACAACCAGGACCAAGGACTCGAGCTCCAGCCCATTGCGAGCTTCGTTACCGACTCGAGGTAGTCCATGTCATTGCCTTCACGTCTCGCGGCGTTTTGCTGACATCTCACTGCTAGGTTTTACGATTTAGCCTGGGGCCAGCCCTCCGAAGACCACCCCAAAGGCATCATTGCCGGCGCCCTCGAAAATGGTTCGCTCGATCTCTGGGACGTCGAGAAGCTCATATCAGGCGGCTCTGATAGCGACTCTGATGGCGACTCTGATGACGACTCTGATACCCTCAGCAAGGCCCTTATCAAGAGGACGACAAAGCACACAGGCCCGATCAAGTCTTTGCAGTTCAATCCTCTGCGTCCCCAGATTTTAGCAACAGCTGGCGCCAAGGGCGAGATTTTCATCTACGATGTCAATGACCCTGAGAGCGCTTTCCGACTAGGTACAGCCACTGCCAGGTCTGACGACTTAGAATGTGTAGCCTGGAACATCAAGGTTTCCCATATCCTGGCTACCGGCGGCACCGGCGGTTTCGTAACCGTATGGGATTTGAAGACGAAAAAGGCGTCGTTAACGCTTAACAATAACCGAAAGCCCGTCAGCGCCATCGCTTGGGACCCGAATAACTCAACTAAACTACTGACTGCGACACCTGACGATGCGACACCTGTCATTCTTCTATGGGACTTGCGAAACTCCAACGCCCCCGAAAGAACCCTCCAAGGCCACGAGCAAGGCGTGCTATCGGTTTCATGGTGTCAGCAGGATGGCGATATCCTGATTTCTTCCGGTAAGGATAATAAGACCCTGATTTGGAACCCACAGACAGGGGAGCGCTATGGAGAATTTCCCGAAGTCACAAATTGGACGTTCCTCACGCGATTTCACCCGCGTAACCCAAATCTCTCGGCGACAGCTGCATTTGATGGTAAGATCACCATACAGACGCTGCAGAACACGAACCCCTCGGCCGTACAGAACACTACGCAGAATCATCTCGATGGGGAGGATTTCTTCACACAAGCTCAGACCCAGCCGCAAGGTGCTGCTTTCTCCCTAGCCAAAGCACCCAGTTGGCTTGAGAAGCCTGTGGGTGTTTCCTTTGGGTTTGGTGGGAAACTTGTAATATTCAACCAGAACCCTTCCCAAGCTGGCCAAAAGCGTTCATCCAAAATCCAAATTTCCCAGTTTTCCGTGGATTCGGATATTACCTCGGCCACAGAGGAATTCGAGGAGTCCCTCAGATCTAGAGATCTAGCGACCATTTGCGAGTCGCGCAAGGAGCAAGCTCACTCAGAGGAAGAGAAGGCTGACTGGCGTGTCATCGAAACACTTTTGTCCGATAACCCACGGAAAGGAATTGTCGACTACCTAGGATTTAATGAACAGGACATTATAAACGGCGCTGCAGCTGATGTAGATGAAAAGAAGAAAGAAACCGAGCCGGAAAAGCCCGCTTCCAATGTAAAAACACATAAGAAGCGTATTTCGACTTTCTTTGCCGACGGGCCAGATGCCGATGAAGAAGATTTCTTGGCTAATTTGTCAGCCACCAAGGGTGCAAAAACCGACAATCCTTTCCAGCTGCTTGGTGAGGGCGACTCTGCCGTTGAGAAGCAGGTTACTAAAGCTTTGATGCTGGGCAATTTTGAGAAAGCTACAGAAATTTGCCTAGACGAGAGTCGTATGGCCGATGCTTTTATTATCGCCAATTGTGGAGGTAAAGACTTGGTCGACAGGGTCCAATCGGCTTATCTGTCCCAAAAGACCGGCATGCCAAGCTACCTCCGTCTTCTAGGCTCTGTCATTGTCAAGAACCTCTGGGATGTGGTGTACAACGCGGATCTGGCTGGTTGGAAAGAGACCATGGTGACACTCTGCACGTTTGCAGACCCAGCCGAGTTCTCTGACCTCTGTGAAGCTTTAGGTGATCGCATTCTTGAATCAGGCTCCCGCAAAGATGCCTCTTTCTGCTATTTGGTAGGATCCAAGTTGGAAAAGGTTGTTGATATTTGGGTTGCCGAGCTTGCAGAGGCTGAGAAAGCCGGTCTAGCTGAAAGCCGCGACTCTACTTTCTCTGTTCATGCCCGAGCTCTGCAACAGTTCATCGAGAAAGTTACGGTCTTCCGCCACGTCGCAAAGTTTCAAGACAACGAGGCTGATCTCACGTCCGGCTGGGCACTGGCCCTCTTGTATGACAAGTACGTTGAGTATGCTGATATCGTTGCGGCCCATGGCCAGTTGGAGGTCGCTCAAAAATACCTTGACCTCCTGCCTACAAAATACCCTGCTGCTGATATAGCTCGATCGCGAGTCCAACTAGCTACCAAGAAAGCTCCCGTTCAACCTGCATCCCGACAGCCAGCTCAACACCTAGTAGCGCCTGGACGCGTAGCTTCTCGAGCGCAGCAGCCAGTTATGGGAGGGTATCAACAAGTTCAATCTACACCCGTAAACCCAAGCAACCCCTACGGGCCGTCTACTGCCCAAATTCCCGCTGCTAACCCGTATGCTCCGTCCCCCGGCTCAACCCCTGTTCCTTCTGTGTCCAACCCATACGCCCCTACTGGAGCGAATCCTTATGCTCCTCAGGGATTTCAAGCACCTCTTGGCCAGGCCTCACAGATCCCTCCACCTGTCTCGGGATACGGTGCCCCTCCGCCTCCATCGTTTGGCCCCCCTCGATCTTCAACTCCATCATCGAGGCCCCCTCCACCCAAGAATGCAGACGTGGGCAATTGGAACGATGTGCCACTGGTGGCAAGACCCCCTCCACGAAGAAATACGCCAAGTATACAACCTATCATATCGCCTTTCATAAATCAAGCCAATCAGCCAGCGCCGCCTCCACAGAGCCCGTATGGTGGTCACCGAACTGCGGGAACACCACCTCCGCCCCCCAAGGGTCCCCCAACGGCCCGCGTAATGTCTCCCTTAGGTGGTCCTCCACAACCTGGTCAACTCCCGCTGCCCCCTCGCCCTGGATCTTCGGCCTCTAGTGCATACGCACCGTCGGCGGCTATACCGACTACGGGTGGTGGATCTGGGTTGCCGCCTCCACCCGCGGCAGGAAACTTTGTTCCGAGAACAGCTTCACCATATAACCCACCTCCAGCAGCAGGCCCCCCTTCAAACCGATACGCTCCAGCTCCTGCACCACAGCAGTCGAGCCAGCCACCTCTGCATCCTGGCATGGCACCACCGCCTAGTGTCAATCGTGTTCCACCCAATCCTTACGCCCCCCCATCGCAATCAACTCTATCTCAAAGCCAATATGCGCCCTCACCTTATGCGGCACCTCCAGTTCAACAAGGGCCGCCACCACCAAGCGGTGGAGGACCGCCAGCGGGACCTCCTGCACCTCCACCAGTACAAGCTGCGCCCCCACCGAAGCCGAGACATCCACCAGGCGACCGCTCTCATATCCCCCCTGGTGCTCAGCAATTGGTTGATGTCCTCAGCCGTGACATGCAACGAGTTGCGACGAAAGCCCCAGCCTCGTTTGCACCACAGGTGAAAGATACACAGAAGCGACTAGGCCTACTCTTCGACCATCTGAACAACGGAGAATTGGTGAAACCAGATACCATTGAGCAATTGACGAAGTTGGCTTTGGCCTTAGAGAGCAAGGACTATCCCGAAGCTCAAAGGCTTCAAGTAGAGACTCAGCGAGATAAGACAGAGGAGTGCGGTAACTGGATGGTGAGCCTAATATACCCTTGCCCATGCTTTTATACTGTTTGCTAACAACTCGCAGGTCGGTGTTAAGCGATTGGTGCAAATGA
Organism: Xylaria castorea; assembly: GCA_022495115.1. NCBI lineage: Eukaryota > Fungi > Ascomycota > Sordariomycetes > Xylariales > Xylariaceae > Xylaria > Xylaria castorea. Next base: position 292,176 of record MU382635.1, on the reverse strand, counting down.
GCAAGGTCACAAACTAAAAATTATTGCACATTGTCACTACCTAATCCGAATTATCATTTAGAAAGCGCTAGCTTGGTAGGTGATTGAACATGTAGGAACAGAGCGTACGACATCATCCTCAGAAAGTTAGAAACCCGTAATTTAGATCACCAAAATGAAGGGTAGCTGAAAAAAATCCAAAGTGCAATCGCCCATGTGCTCTAAAGGCCTAACCCATTTGCTCAGATAATTTGCGAGTCTCGCACAATAAAATTGTCCCATTGAAAAAAGAGTCAGTATCACTAGGCTACGATACGCTCATATCAGAGACAAGTACGAAGTAACTAGATGGCGTCAGCTTGGCAGAAGTCGCCGTTTATTCTTGCGCTGCAATAGCCGGGGTATCCTCGTGGCTGAGACCTGTTTTCCTGCAAGATACCGGGAATTGCGGAGTTTAGTGAAGGAGTTAGGCCGCAGATAAGGTTTTTAGGTACTGGCAAAACCAACATCGTCATCCTGTGGCTTCTCCTGCATCAGACGGTAAGCTAGACTAGTTGGGTTTTTTTTACCGTAGCTTGACCCAGCACCCGAAGGATAATATACACTAGAATCATTTCACTTTCAGAATGACATAGTACTTGTGGGATGGCAGGTATGTCCGACGTCAACTTGCGGACGCCGCAGTTAGACAAGTCCTGTCCAACGTGTAGGCTTTGGGATTGGCTTATGGATCGCGAGGACTTGCGCTGGAAGGTGAAGTGTAATTATGACGGAGTGTTTTAGTTTGATATAAAAAGGCCTGCCTCCTCATCGAGTTCCGGTTTCGTTGAATGGTAAGAGAAAGACTCAAGTAAAGCATTCAGTCAACTATTGTACCTACCTATCAGATGGCGACCAACAGCCTTTACACGCTTCCGTCCGATGCGGTCTGGTTCAGTAAGTCTGCCTCTGCCATATCACATACTTGCTCGCATATGCAAAAGGCTTACACCTATTCTTCAAGTCACCGGCTGCTCATCCGGCATCGGTGCAGCGCTAGCGACACGGCTAGCCACTCAGACGGGGAGCCGCGTCGTCGCCACGGCACGGCAGGTCTCGGCGCTCTCTTACCTCCCTGACGACGCGCCGAACGTTCTCAAGGTCGCGCTCGATGTCACCTCGTTGGAGGCCATCGACGCGGCATTCCAGAAAGCGGTGGAGCGCTTCGGGCGCGTCGATGTCGTCGTGAATAACGCCGGGTACACGGTCATGGGCGACACGGAAGCGTCGACTGCACGGGAAGGACGAGATCTTTTCGATACAAATTGTGAGTTGACTACCTTACTAACCACCAACCCCACGCCGTATCTATCCAGTGTGGTTGGTGTCTTCAGCGAGGAATTTGTTATATAAGAAGACAGACCGGCTAATTAACACCAAATGATGTCCAGTCTGGGGCGCCGTCGACGTAACCAAGCGTGCGCTGGGCGTGCTGCGCGACGAGAATCCGAAGACGGGACAGCGAGGCGGCGTGATCCTATTCGTGAGCTCCATGGGCGGGTTCATCACGACACCGGGAGGCGCATTCTACCACGCGTCCAAGTTCGCGATGGAAGGGTTCGCGGAGAGCGTGGCGAAGGAGCTCGATCCCGCATGGAACATCCACTTCTCGATCCTGGAGCCGGGCGGCACCACGACCGAGTACCTAGGGCGCAGCTTCAAGAACATGGCGACCCGCCACCCGGCGTACGCGGGCCCGCACATGCCGACCAACGCCATGCTGGGACTGCTGGAGAAAGAGGAGTTGAGGAAGAACTTCAGCTCAGCCGAGTGAGTAAAATTCCCGGACACCGCTTTTTCCCCCTTCTCGGCAAGCTTTCCTCCATAAGTGTCTGAGAGCAGCTTTCTAAAGCCCTCTCGAAAGTACGCCCAAAAATGGCGATATAACTGACTCGGAGTGTTCTTACTAGTGATATCGCCCGCGGAATGTGGGAGCTGCTTACCAGAGGACAGAGTATACCCATCCGGGTACCCCTTGGCCAGGATGCGTGGGATTACGTCGTCGCTGAGGCGGAGAACGTGAAGAAGGAACTGGACGCGCTGAGGGGGTTCAGTAGGTCTTTTGGAGGCGCCATGGGCGGCGAGGAGAAGGCGGCTTTGACCAAATTAGGCTAGGCTTCGTCGACCTGAGTTCTAGTTAGTCATATACGAAGACAAATGTTGTACAATCACAGTGATCACAGAGAGTTGCTGTAGGTGGTGTACATAGCAGTAAATGCCAAGCTTATAGGGGATCCGGTCGCGGGACCGATAGCGACTGCAGTAACTGTACGCTACGGCGCCGAGTGGGGTTGGAGCGGCTCCTCTTTAGACTACCTGCCTCGGGACCAGGATAACTAACTCCAAACTCCAACACTACAGGAAATGACATTTCGATAAGGTTATGCGAAATATGTTGAACCAATACTCTAATTCAAAACGGACTTGCTTAAAGAGTATTGTAGGAGCAATAACAACTGATCGCCCGAGCTTGTATCAACTACTGTCACACGGACCCGAGGAGTTGGGACTGCCTCAGGCACCCGAAACCCTTCGGGCTAGGACTCCAATATTAATGTATATAATCATATGAGCGGCAGGGCTGGCTCCCGTACCCGATCCGTTCAGCTGGGCTTGGCTCTCGTATAGACCCGATCGAATGAGACAGGCTATACGAGAGCGAGTAGGGGCCAGGAACGAAAGCGAAGCTTTACATATAGAAACGAAGGTCACCGCCCGGCTCAAGGAGAAGGACTAGACCTTCATGGCCCCCTTGACGCCCTAGATGACTATTGCAATATGAACACTCTTCCAAGCCCTTGAAACCAAGCCCTAGTTACAAGTCTCCTGACAATTGTTATGGGTGACAACCGCGAGGGGCTGTCAAGGCTACCGATGGTTACTGGAAGCTTAACCTTACTGAATAGAGTCGGAGAAGTTTCTTGGTCCGTTGTAGTTCTGGATGGTCAATTGCCTTTGCGTGCGGAATGAACCAGTTTCTGCCAGAAATTGTTTGAAGCAAGGTAAACAAAAATAATGGAAATAAGTTAGATGAGTTAGGTGATAGCTTGATCTCTAGAGTAGCTAAGGTGGGTTAATAAGCCAGAAATTTGTTGGAGGTTGATTGCGATGTTAGTTGTTCAATGAGTCCTAATTGTTATATTTAGTGATGACGATCTTTCTAGTCTAGTAATTACGTCCAAACCAGCAAAGTGGTACGGAAGCTCTAGGCTTGTTGATATTGGATGACGTAATTACAGGCTGGCAATGTGTGCCAGTGTTGATAGAGGCACTCTGTGTTAATGCTTGAGTAGGTGTGACGCAGGTATCTAGATAGTTACAAGGCAGAAAAGGATGGAAGAGACAGATAGAGGTACACTCCAGGGCAAAAGGGGCCCAGGAGGTACAAGTCGGAAGCTCTTAGGGGTACATGGCTACCCATATTGTGGCTGTTGTCAAGGTAATCCCGTTATGGACCTTATATTTTTAAAAAAGGCAGTAGATCTCAACCAGACCCCATAACAAAGGACGTATCCCTGGGTGACTCGATGGTATGAACAAACCGCAAAGGTGTCTGCCGAATCGGAGCAGGAATTGGCGGCGCCTGCGCTTGACGTCTAGCATTCACCGACGGTGCGGTTTTTCGTAAGACTTGGAATTCAATTCCCTGTCTGAGCTTTTTTTTTGTAACTTTTTTGGTTTTATTTTTCTTAACCACTTGCATTCCCCTTGCCCCCTTAATTAAGTAAAACGTCTTGATAGTCTATTCTCCTTAATAACCTACATCTTCTTCTAAAAATTCTTTTTTTATATTTGTTGTTTGATGTTGTCTTTCTTCAGATTGTGTAGTTGCGACTTGTGGTTGTGCACACATCTAGCATCCAGCAGGCAGGCAAGCTGTTGGTGATACCTGGGTACATACCACTACTAATGCATCCTTAATTGTCGGTATGAAATCAGTTTACACATTCGAATACCACTGTGTTCTATGCAATCAACTTAGAATTGGCATATTCCGCATTTTCCGGGTCTGTCTACGTGCGAGACACCAATCATTGGCTCATCATCAAAAACTCAACAAGTATAGCCAGAAGATCTATGATGGCATTCACTAACACATATACATTCATAGGTACTTGAGACTTCCAACTCTCTACCCACGATATTTCGCGGCGTTCCGTACCTACATGTGGGCTCTCTCAAATATCATCCTACGACCGCTGGCCGACCCGGATCTCTGATCTCCCTCCGGGATGTTCGAGCTACCATTCGACGATAAGCTACAGGAATTTAGAAGGAGAAGATCGCAAATTCTTGATATACTAATACGGCGCTGAGTACATGAAATGGAAGTACTTAGACGTGGGGGCGAAGGCGAAGCATGAATATTCTGCTCAAGGCTCTACATAGACAAATCTCTCAGTCTGAACCCCGAACACGTGGCCGCCTGGTCTCTCTCCCCAGCTTTTTTTAGTGTAGTAGACCCTGCGAAGCTTGATACAGCACCGCGTGTTAGATTATTATTTATCGAATTAGCATATGGGGTGCGAATGCGACAACACAAAGATCTGAGAGCAACCTTACTAAACTACAATACTCTGATGATGCCTCGATGTATCCAAGTAGCTTGTAATTAGCTTGCCCAAGGTATGCACCTATGCCTGTTTTATTTCCTTGATCACCGTCATGAAGGTCTATCTTAATTAGTCCTGAGTGACTACTATCAATCATACTGTCCCAGGTGTCTCTCTAAAAAGTCAACAGCAATAACACATTGGGGCACATCTCCACCGAGGGCACCCGCTAATTATTCTCATACCATCTGTTGGTCCTTTGCGTTTGGTCAATCCAGTGGTATGTTATATTACTCCTCTCTGGGGGCAGAGAGGCGTAGGTCCCAATCCGTAAAGTCAACACAATTATTGACCAGCTTCTTAATATCTGTGATGTGTAAGTCTCTTCCTGGATGTGGGTGTTAATCCGTTGTTGGATTGAAAAGCTGTGTGTGAGTAGACCATCTACTTTTTTTGGCTGGCGAGTAGCCTGCGGACAAAACTGTGTACTCTAAACTCTATTGCTCGTCCAAAATATCATTTCACTCTTATCGCTTCGATTCTGTATAGGGGTTTTTACGCTGGGCTTACCTGTGACACCGTTCCTTCATGACACCTCATTCCCAAGTAGAGAGTACAGACGGCACTAAGGAGCTAACAATACTTACGCCGTAAATATTGACAACAATCATCATGGTATCTAGCTGGTCAACTATTTGTCTGTACATTTCGATTTATGTGCACATAGGCTATATATATTGGAGTCAAGGATTTAGCCTTCGGTATTAGATGTGCCTTGATTCATAAGTCTAGGCTATGTACCAATGTCGACATTACATAAAGCTGTTGACGGCTGAGTGTAGAACTTCATTAGGAGGCGGCCACAACGCAGCTCTAATAACGGTTGTTTGTTTAACTATTATCAAGGCAACCTAACAAAAATTATGTCTCAATAGTTCAAGGCCATACATTCTGCCATTGCTATTGCTATGGGAAGCTTGTTTAAGCTGTTCCGCTTCCCCCTGGTGTTGGGAAAGCCGTGGGTATCTTGAAAGGCTTCCTAATGTCCGACGCTCCGGGACTCACATTTCCCCATGATTGCGTATACTTGTTGCTCCCATCAATCCAATAGACGACATTGTTCTCTGCCAATGCATTTCCCGCATTTCCCGCATAACTATCATCTCTTTGTCTCGAATTGGCGTCTTAGGTGAATGAAGACTCCCATTGGAAAGGCACGTCCTGAAGTAATAGGAGACGTCCTTATCACTTCATTGGTGATTATATCAGGTCTGGAAGGAATGATTTCCCGATTGGAGACCGTGGATTTTAATGCATTCCGGTGATTTAGCCTTGCCGATTACCTCGAACCACAATACTGGTGCCAGTGCAAGCCATACTTGCTCGTGGTGCATTTGGATCTCACTTGGCGTCGTTATCTTCGTCCTCATCTGACGAGCTCATGAATTCGTCGTCTTCATCGAATCCAGCGAAAGCGCGTGTTGGTGGTTTCTTCGTCGGTGCTTTCATCGTCGGCGCTTTCATCGTCGGCGACCTCGAGCCGTTTAGTTCCTTGCCTGCGTCTTCGTCCCCACTCGTAGAATCCTCATCAACGTCCTCGTTTGAGGTAGAGCCGTGAGACGTGCTTAGTAGGTTGTCTTTGTAGTTCCCGTTTTTGATTGCAGCAAGAACGGCCTCTCGCGTCCGTTCGCCGGCTTCTTCCTTGTCTTCGACCCATTTGCCGCTTACGCGACCCTTGGTGTTGTTTTTGATTTCGTGCTCCTTCTCTTCCGCAGCATCAACAATTTGTTGCCATCGTTCGCGCCGCTTCTCCTTCTCCTTCTGTTCCATATCGGGCTTGATGGCTAGGTATTCGGCGAGTGCCTTGGCTTCGTTGATAGTCCTTATCCGTCGTCCGTCGAGGTTTCTGCTGGAACCGTTCTCATCGCCTTGATTCTTCTTCTTCTTTGAGGACATGCGACCGCCGGCCGCTCGGAGCTGCGATCCGAAACCACCCTTGCCACCGCATAGGGGAAGCGACAAACGTAGAGAAACGAAGTCATCATTGGCGCTGCAGAGATCGGCGATATGTTGATTCGAGCCAAGTATCAGCTGCTTGTTCGAGATAGTAGTAATGATAAACCTCGCATCGGTTTGCGGCAGCTTCTTCGTAATGCGGTCGCGCAAGTCTGAAGTCGTAGATGTTGATGGAAGTGGGAAGGATAGCGTTGGAGGTAGACCCAGTCCGGGGAATGTCGTCACAAAGACGTTAAGATTTCTCGTAGCCATGATGTCGCAAGACCTGAGGGCTGTTTATATGTATGATATGTCGTGAGTGATTGTGGCGTATCTGTTGATCGTCCGGATCTCGATGGATGAATGCGATGAATGAGGTTCGAGGAATGGGAATGGGAACGTTGAATTGTTGATGCATGTGCTATCGCCGATTGGGGCAATCAATAAACATCCTAGTCGGACAAATACCTAATATGGGGATAGAGGTACCGGGATACATATGGTCTCATATCTTATCAACAGAAGCTGTCTTATCGCTTATCGCGCGGCTTCGACCGAACTCACCAGCCACACTTCCACGGTCAACCCCACCAAACTTACCTTGTCAAGCCACTCGCGTAGGGTTTTTGCACACACCAAAAAATTGACCGGAACTCCCATTCATTGCAATTCCCGATCTGATCTTGAGAGAGTGTGCCAGCGCCAGCCAACTTTCCAATACACCACGCCCATCATCCCACCCTCAACATCTTGTCGCCAAACAACGAACCGCCAAGATGCTGATTCCGAAGGCTGACCGCAAGAAGATCCACGAGGTTAGCACAATCCAATTTCACACCCGTTCCGCTTGCCATGCCCGAATGCATTGGCCCCGCGAAGCCGTCATGGATACGGATGCACGCACACAGATGCACGAGACACCCCGAGTTTCGCACTTAGCTAACATTATCTTCCTCTGGCGTAGTACCTCTTCCGTGAGGGCGTGATGGTCGCGAAGAAGGACTTCAACCTTCCCAAGCACCCCGATATCGACACCAAGAACCTGTTCGTCGTCAAGGCCGCCCAGTCGCTCACCTCGCGCGGCTATGTCAAGACCCAGTTCTCCTGGCAATACTACTACTACACCCTGACCCCCGAGGGTCTCGACTACCTCCGCGAGTGGCTGCACCTCCCTGCCGAGATTGTCCCGGCTACACACATCAAGCAGCAGCGATCGCATGCTCCTCCCCGTGGCATGATGGGCGGCGAGGGTGAGCGTGAGCGCAGACCGTTCGGTCGTGGCCGTGGTGGTGACCGTGGTGACCGCGGTGACCGTGGCGACCGTGAGGGTGGATACCGACGACGGGATGCTGGTGAGGGCAAGGAGGGTGGTGCTCCTGGTGAATTCAACCCTCAATTGTGAGTTTCGCCCCTGGATCTGTTGCCGAGAATAGACGTACTGACAGTCGTTGTTAGCCGTGGTGGAGCTGGTCGTGGCCGTGGAGCTCCTCCTTCGTAAAAAGGGGGCCAAGTCTCTTTTCTCTGAACAAATCCTTCGATGCACATGGTAGCCGGTAAATGGACATGTACTCTAGGGAATGACCTCCTGCATAATCACGCGATTTTACATGCGTGATGGAACATGCGTGGTAGAAAATCGATAGGGCACAACCTCGGAGGCACGGGTGGGAGTTATAAGGAGACCAAATCTCGGTACCGTCTTCTACGAAATTAAGGGTCATGTTTTTGCGCCAAACAAACGATTGATTGACAAAAAGAGTCATACGCGTCCTTCTAAGTTGTGAAGCCTGTGCCCCGTGCGTGGTCGATTCACGAAAGAATAAATGAACCGGTATCGGAATCGATGCAAACTGTATCTGGGGATCTTCAGTAGTACTGAGCTAATCTTAATTAGACCTCAATGTCGAAGATCCCACTTCAGAAAAACAGTTAAAGATCTAATGGTTCCGAGTCGTTTAGCTGCTGAACTGCGTGCCTCTAACGTGGAAGCATATAATTTTGTCCATCTCTCAACATCCGGCATGTGAATCGACGATATCATCATCCGAAGCTGATAAGTCTCAATTTATGTGCTATCGAAGCTTTGAATTGGCGAGTCCCTTTCTATCACGTAAAAAGCGGTCTAGACGAAGCATGTAATACATATACGGTCGATTGGCGACATTTGGGCGTCTCTTCAGTTAGTTCAAATACCGGTCAGAACCAGTGCTACATACGAGACATGCCTTTACCTCCGAGCCAACGGATATTGCACATGCAACTTGATTTGGCCAGGTGAAATTTTGGTTCTTCTGCACATCCCTGGCAAATTAGATTGACCTGCAGATCACAGAGCATGAGCCAGGCCTTGACGACATCCTGCAATTGTTTTTGTGTCCGGATTCTAAATCTGCGGGTTGATATCGTGAGACTCTCTTTTAAGCTTACATGCAAGGCTTACTTTCAGAGCTCCTTAAACCCCCACACCCCAATTGAGGCTTTTATTCTTTTGAACCCCTATTAGTCACGTACTAGTGCTGTGGTACCTGCCTATAGATGTTCTAGGTCCTAGATAAAAAGCCGCACAATGCAACTCGGTTTTGATAACAATTTAACGGAGAAAGGACATAGTCACCTCGTGTCACGTTGGAACACATCGCTTCCCCTCCTAGCCGGAGGTGACTGCATATATAAGATTATGAGTAGCCGATTATAGTCCGAAGCCGGCCGTGATAGAAATCTGACAGCATCAAAATACGGAATCAAATGCTGGATCCTATTCTTGCCGCCTCTGCTATCTAGGCACTCATACTAACTATCCAGCACTCAGGACGTTTCATACACGGCTACTTCAGCATGGTTGTTCTGATCCTAGAGTTCTAAGTGAGCACATCCAAGTTCCACACTTCCATTCTGACCGTTGTGCTAGCTTTTCACAGCCCATACAAGTTGTAGATTAGCGTACCCTCAACCACCCACCCGGTCTCACGATTCTTGCGCTAGCTCGACGGATTCACCTGCATGGTGACCGCACCAGCGGGGCAGAGAGTCGATGTCCCTGGCCATAGTTGATCGCGTGGGAAAATGCCCCTCCTTACTCGCGCGTTCAGCGAGCGCAAGCTTGGTCGGACGTCATGACTGCGATTGACTCAATTACTACGGTCGCAAGCCCTGGAGCTAGCTTTCTTCGCGTTTCCATGGAATTGGGCTGTCTCGTTTGTCCGGTTGTTCGCCGAGAGGTTGGGTGACATGCTGACCGTATAAGTATTTTGAAGCCCACGTAGTTCGTCTTCCCTTGTCACTCTTCTCTCAACAGTCTTTGTAAAGCCCTTGATTGCGTTCGGAAATATCATCTATTTCATATAAGCGACCAGCTCCTCAACATCACAATGGCTAACCTTCCCAAGACAATGAAAGCTCTCAGGTAAGTGGTCAGACTCATTTTAGTGCGCAGCAGACGCCATGAACCCTGCTCGGCCGTTGCTGAAAAGGATGATGTCTGTCTGACCGTCTCGCCTTCGCAGATATGAGAAGCCGGAGGTGTGGGGGATCGTCGAAGTCCCTCTTCCTACTCTCCGACCCGGTGATGTCCTTATCAAGGTCAAGGTGAGTCGATTGCAGATATAAATGCCATCGTCCTTTGTCGACCGTTCTGACAACTCAAATCACAGGCCTGCGGTGTCTGCGGTACCGACTTGCACATACACGAAGGAGAGTTCATCGCTGAATTCCCTCTTATTCCCGGACACGAGACCATCGGCGAGGTCGTCGGTAAGTGCATAGAGAAATCGCGAGTAGCCTATCGCTAAACATGCCTAGGGTTTTCGGACGATGTAAAGGGCTTCAAGATTGGTGATCGAGTGGCTGCCGACAATTCCGAGCTCTGCGGTCATTGGTGAGTAGCGCGCTTCGGACAAACATATGGTCTCTCGTGACTGACCCGTTCCCCGATAGCTTCTACTGCCGGAGAGGCGAAGAACTGCTCTGCGAGGACTTCAAGGCTCACGGCGTGCTCGGTCTCGACGGCGGATTTGCCGAATACGTTCGTCCACAGCCATCTCCCCCCACAGCTTCCCGGCCCTTCCTGACAAACACCCAGTGCTCGTATCCCCAAGGCCGCCTGTTCAAGTTCGACAACTTAAGCGATGTCGACGCTACATTGATCGAGCCCGCTTCGTGCGCTATGCACGGCCTGGAGAAGATTGCGCCAAAGCCCGGTTCGCATGCCCTCTTAATAGGCGCCGGTCCTACCGGTCTCATGATGGCTCAGTTCCTGTACGTTTAGATGACTGCCATGTTCCCGAGGAGTAATAACTGACTTACCATGCTTCACAGAAAACAAAGCGGCGTATCCCGACTCACCATCGCTGCCCCCGGCGGCCCCAAGATGGAGCTCGCCAAGTCCTTAGATGCCGCCGACTACTACGTCCCTCTCGATCGATCGGACGCGACACCGCAGTGGGAGCAGATCAAGAAGGACAACCCCTACGGCTTCGATATTGGTATGTGGAGCGTCCTCCATGAATGGGAAGCTGGCGCATGATGCTAACGGCAGGGAAATAGTCGTCGAGGCCAGTGGCAGTGCCAAGGTCCTCGAGGACGCCATCAACTACGTCCGCCGTGGTGGCAAACTGGTGTGCTACGGCGTGTATCCTAGCTCGGCTCGCGTGACGTGGGCCCCATCCAAGATCTTCGGTGATGGTAAGCTCGAGACATACCTATCCCCGACTTGTGGGGGTCGAACAAGTTTCCGCTAACTGAGCTGTAGAAATTACCATCATCGGGTCGTTCTCTGAGACATTCATGTTCCCAGCCACAGTTGACTACCTCGACAGCGGCAAGGTTAAGACCAAGGGCATTGTTAACAAGACGTTCAAGCTCGAGCAATGGGGCGAGGCCCTCGAGAGTATCCGCAACAAGTCCGCCATCAAGGCTGCTATTGTTTTCGACTAAACGGAAATAAACACGTGTTAGATAAAACGCTACACCTGACTACATGGACCAAGACTTAAAAGGGCTGTTGGGATATACACTGCGGGCGGGGTAAGACTCACATAGACAAGAGCGGTTTGGCTAAACATAGGCTTGCGAAGGATGTAGACCCATATACATTTTATGTCGAAAGCTACATAGAGTAGAAACTTATATAATAGAACAAGTCATTAATCGATGAATTCGACTTCTGCCTTGGATGATGTTGATTTTGAGGCCGTTAACTCGGGCCGCAATGGCACATCAAATCTGCATGCAGCATGCGGTTATTTAAGCATAACGAGCCAATGGGCGGCCAACTCGACTCCAAGTTTCCGGAATAAAAAGGGTCGGAGCCCGATAACGCAACTAGTTTCCCGTGATACAGTCTGGGGAAGATTGGAATTTATATTTAGAGATGGCCGGAATATGGGGTAGGCAGGCTTCTTATATGAGGATCCGGGATTTGGGGATTGATGGATGAGCCCCACGACCTTGATGGCGTCTCATGCACGTCATGCCTATTTACCTTGGAGAAGCGGAGGTCGAGCGCGACGGGGCTGTAACGAATCGAATCATATGGAAATGTCTATCTTGAAATTATATATGAGCTGAAGTGAAGTACTTAGTATGCATGTGTATAGCCATAACTCAATTCTACGTCAACTAGTTTTCTATGTAATCACTCCGTAACCTATCGGGGGCTTCGCAATAGTGACAGAATCTAGCTTGGGGTTTGTGAGACAATGCCCGGCGATGAGGATCCTCTCACGCACTCACGGGAAGTTAGGTACTGTTTTACCGCCGGCCCCTTTTGTCGTTTGTCCGTGCGCTTTCGGTAGGCAGGCATGTGATCTAAATTAATAGGGATATCCTGCTGAAGCGCCAGCGGATAGACCCGGATTCCTTTCAGTAGAGTTTGAACTTTTAGAGCGGGGGAGATGGAGCAGTTCAAGATGCACGCGAAGTTGGGACGGCCATGTACCTGTAAGTTATAAAGTCAACCATTAAAAGGACCAAAAAAATGCATGAAACTGCCTGATTAGTCTCTTACGTGAGCGCCACTAGCGGAAGGAGAAGATGACCTATCTAAGATAACTTATTAGCGACGCCGCTTAAGTGAGAGGCTCACGACCGGCAATTCAGCAATCATTCCGTTGTGCACTTACGGAAAACTTACCAACCTAGTGAGTTTATACTCATCAACACTAACCCAAATTCCCGCCTGACAAGCCGACTTGGCCCACGATATTCCTGGTTACCCGGCGGAAAAGAGTCCCGACTACCTGGGAAGCCTACTAGCTCCGCCCCCCGAACCGAGTTTGAGCTGACCAGTGAGTATACCAGGGTCTCTATTTTAAGCAGTTGGTAGCCAAGGTTCTGGCCAAGTATCTGCTGAATTGACTAGTCTCGCTAGTCTAGCCTACCGTATTTACTGGGAATTGTTCCATGAAACGCGCCTCTTATGACCCACTATACTATAATACAGTAGCAAGTGGCATGCTAAGTACACTATAACACGAGCCCACAACTGGAGATCGGTACTCGTTCGGCTCGTATCCTCCATTCTGCATGCCTTTCGCTTCTCCAACACTGTGCCGCAATTATTCTTATGTGCGATAAATAGATGACAGGTGTGCAGAAAGAGGGGAATACAACCGAGAAAGCGACCCTCAACTACAACAGCTAACTAGTACTCACATGTTTTTAGAAAGACCGACAAGTCATGTTGGTCGATGGGTGGACATGAACGACTCATTTGTGGTATACTACGGTACACACTACGTAATTATCCCCTACCGGGAACAGCGAATCCACCGTGGATCATTCATCCCTATCGGTACTGTACTGTGCCACTGCTACCTTGCAAGCATTGGGCATTTGATGGAATCGTACAAATCGAGAAATCTGACTGACGAACCACATAACTTACCTTCTCTCAAATGTTTTTGAACTGAACGCATTGGCGCACATAGTCGCACATAGTCACCCTTTTGGATATCGAGGACGCCTAACCTTTCTTCCCTCAGCCACACTCTTTTCGGGGCATCTCACATTACGCCAGAGACCGTAATTTTCTAGGGGAAAGCGGATATCGACTATTGACTATTGGGATCAGCACTAAGCTCGCTGGCGACGCAAAAACCCCTTCCCATAGGCTATCGGGAATTTAATGCCAATTTCAAGATTATCCCCTTATCGAACGATTATCGAACGACCATTTCTTGTTCTTTCCCTTCTTTTTGTGTATAGCAAATTCAGTTACACATGATATAGTTTACCATCTTTTTTTGGAATATAGGTCCATCGATCCAGTCACCTATCGTCGAAATGGGCCTAAGACCAATATGGTTAGGGAGTCGACGGCGGCCTGTGATCTATGCTGGCATATTCATCGTAATCGTGGGAACATTACATCTGCTTCGCCAATCCGATCATGTCACTGATCATTCCGTTACGATACCATCTTTTCTTGGCGGAAAGGGGCAGCAAGACCCATGCGCTTCACTAGAGGGTATCGAGGATGTCTTTGTCATCTTTAGGACAGGCTCTAATGAAGTTCAACAGAAGCTGCCGCCGCTTCTTAATACCACCATACCTTGTCTACCACATTATGGGATCTGGTCGGACTTGGAGGAGGAATTTGCCGGATATCACATCGGAAATGCACTCGACGAGATCGAGCCCAGTCTGCTGGAACACCATTCCGACTTTGAGTACTATCGTCACTTGCAAGAACACGGCAGGGAAATCGCTTCGTCCGAAGAGGCCGCTAGTTGGACCGATGCTCCAAACACCGGGTTTGGTCGCGACACGCCTGCCTGGAAGTTGGACAAGTGGAAATTTCTCCCGGTAGCAAAGAAAGCCTACCGTCAGAACCCTGCTAGCAAGTGGTACGTCTTCGTCGAGGGAGACACTTACGTATTCTGGACCAGTCTACTAGCTTGGTTATCGAAAGTCGATTCTTCTCGCCCCTACTACATTGGCCGCCAGATGAACATCGGGGAATCGGTGTTCGCCTACGGGGGTGCAGGAATTATCATCTCCAACGCCGCTATGGAAAAGCTTGTAGAACAGTATACGGCAAATACCGAAACATACAACGAGCTCACTATCGACCAATGGGCTGGCGACTTCATTCTCGCGCAAGCCATGTCTGATGCGGGTATCCAGATCTCACCAGTTTGGCCAACTCTCGAAGGTGAGATGCCGTCTGCCTTAAATATGGAGTCGATTTCTACCCAGGGCCACCACCTTTGGTGCTACAATGCTGCAACCTACCATCATATGACTCCCGAAGATATATATTCGTATTATGCTTTTGATCGAGAATGGGTTTCACAGGTAAGTCTCCTCTGTGTCCCATCTGAGAATCTGAGACGGGAGTTCGAGAAGCTAATGTCCTACCCCGACTTCCAGGACCAGGGTCTTCCGCGCCACGGAGATCTTTTCCGTCAGATGGTTTTCCCTAAGATAAAGGACCAGATATTAGACTGGGATAACCTTGCAGATAATGTAAGGAGCGAGAACGCCTCGTTCGCAGATTGCAGGGTGATCTGTGAGGACCAGGCCGACTGCTTGCAATTCTCTCTTACTGCAAGCACTTGCAAGACGTCGAAAGCAGTCAAGTTGGGAAAGCAACAAATTCCGGCACAGGAATCGGATAAGCGAGTCGATTCTGGTTGGATATTGGGACGTGTTGGGTCTTTCATGGAGGCCATGGAGGCATCTTGTAAAGGGGAGGGCTGGGTCATGCCTTGATCTTGAAGCGTTATTGGATTAATCATACTTTCCCGGTTTCTATATTTCACAATGCATTTAGGCGTTCGGGGGAATTTCAAAAGACTGTATCAATATTAGAGATACGCGGTAATACGTCCGGCATATTCGGATATCAGGGTCCGGCTATCAGGCAATTGTTCAAGTTGTACATAGCATAGCTGCAAATACATTTTGAAGTACATGGCAACGACGGTGGTAGACATATCGTGACGTTACCTACCCGTCATGTCGGCGGCTCGTCAACGGCTCGCCAATCCGCGTTTGAACGACAGTGCGCTCCTCGGCACCGAACTAGGCCAGAAAACTGACCACTGAACTTCAATATATTACACAGACCATGCACTACATCGATGATCGACCATTGCACCCCCTCTGGACATGAACATGGCCTTAGTAATTGAGAGTTCCGATTGGCTTTCGGTCCAGACACAGACGTAGGAAGAACCGTCCGGGGTAGCATATTTGACACGATATGTTGATACCAACACTATGATAAGTGTACACATGCGGAATGCGCATTGCGAGATGACCGGGACTTAAACACCTCAAGATCATTATGACGTAAAACTCACGATGTTTTGCTGTGTCTGTGGGTTGTCGCCGATTGATGAAGGGGATGTAACATGAACTTCTATCTTGAGGTATTCCTGTTCCCAGCCTCAGCCATATGCATATAACATTTCGCTGATTCCTACATAAGATGTCCTCTGTCATCAGATCTCTTCGAAGTGCACCTTCTTTTGCTCGCAAAATTTACAAAATCATCCCACAGAATTGGCTATTCTCCGCCACCGCCGTCACCATGGTTAAGATCAGTGACTCGATCATTCACGATCATAAAGAACTTGAACAGTTCTATAACAACATCAAGAATGCCAAATCCGTCGACGAGAAGACTCAATGGCGCAATCAATTTACCTGGGAGCTCGCGCGCCACTCCATCGGCGAAGAGCTCGTCGTATACCCTGCCTTCGAAAGACTCCTACCCAACGGTAAGGAGATGGCCGACAAGGACCGCAAGGAACATTTGAGTGTAAGTGATGCTCTCGCGTTCTAACAGTACCACTATACACATGTGATATGATGCTGATCGTCCCAACAGATCAAGGATTACCTATTCCAGTTCCAGGACCTGAAGCCCGAGGACCCGAACTTCTCCAAGACGTTGGAGGCCCTCTGGACTAATCTCAGCGCCCACATCAAGGAGGAGGAGCGCGACGACCTGCCCGCCCTGGAGAAGGCGCTGGGCGAGAATGATTCCGAGAACATGTCGAAGAGCTTTGGCCGCACCAAGATGTTTATCCCGACCCGCAGCCATCCCTCGGGCCCTGACAAGCCACCTTTCGAGACTGTTACTGGCTTGCTCGCTGCGCCGCTAGACCACCTCAAGGACCTCTTCAGGAAGTTCCCGGATGATGCGAAGTCTCAGCTACCCCCTTGATCTGTTCTCAATGGCACGTTACGAGGTCTTGAATAAATACTTGTTCCTCTGGATTGGGTATGATGTTTTAGGTTATTCATATGGTACTCAGATAGCAAGGTCTAATTACTACGTTATTATACAATCTTGAGTGTAATTCCTTATTTGATGTAAATGACCGACGAGGGTGAGGCAAAGAGACATTGTGCTAAATACGATTGGAATGAATCCGGCATTAGAAACGTATCATTATCGACTAGAATGTAAGCCAATTCCGCCCTTGATTGGCAAGTGAAAGTAAATGACATGTGTGTTTAACGTTTTAGCTTCGTACGTGTCGATTCACTCCATTATAGAGTTTACCTAATTCTCAGGAATGAGTCACTACAATTCAAGATTTATACAATTGATTACATCTTATAGAGATAGTTCCCTATGTGTGCGTGGCTGCTGAATACCATGATTGGGTTCTCTGATACACGTTGTTATAATCACAATATGATGTCATGGCAACACTCACATTGGTGTACCGGTGCCAGCGCATTTAGGTAGCTTGCTTATTATAATTGATTTTACATCATTAGTAGCCATAAACTGAGATGGGTGAAATGAAATAATAAAATCCTTTTGTGAAATGACGAGGAAACGGGAGGGAACGTTTTTGCTGCTAATGCAACCCTCAATCAGATTCAGGTTATACTGGATAACCTAACAGGCAGCTTGATGAAACGCGGACAAACTGGCCTTGTCAATCTTGTAGACCAAAGTCGCATTTGATTTACTCGCGACACATTGCCATGCATTGAAACGACATATAGTAGGGACGGTTCGACGTGACGATCAGACTATTGAAAACCTGACGGGTCGTCAAGTCGTCTATATCTAGACATTTTGCTACAGCTAGATGGGTATCTTCATCTTTAATCTCATCGCATGATCAATCCCAGCAGTTGAGTAATTCTCCTACGGCACGCAGTGAATACTCGCCCGCAACATAGCTAACGCATCATCAATCTCTGCGTCCACTTCATAAAGCTGCCTCTCTTCTCGTCGGGCTCTTCCACGCCGGCATCCATACCCAGAATACGAAAGAGCTTGCCCACATTTTGAAGGGGCACATCGATGCCTTTGATCGTCTCGTCGCACCAGCCAGCGCCCGCGCAGCGCTTTCCTACCAATCTCGCTCCAGGAGATTGGCCCTCGCTTCTCTCGTTCACATGCTTGCCATCCTTGCTTCCACTATTTACAGCCTCTTTCATGTCAGCTGCCAACTTGGCCGCAACAGCTTTGTTTACGTTCCCTTGAAACGTAGCCTGGAAGTGCTTGCGGCGGATGTCGAGACGGCCCTTCAGTTCGGCAAGGAGCTTGCCGTCGTGGCTCTGTATGTCGAAAAAGCATGTGCCGAAGCTGATCTCAAGAGGACTCGGATTAGTCACGTGGATCACAACGGAGATAGTATTCCCTCCGCTTGATCCGGTAGTGCCTGAAATGCTTGCGGTAGTAAGGCTGGTATTGAGAGGCGTCGCGTTACTATGCGTGAAATTGGCGGATGATGGCGATCCTGCCACTGGAGGATTCTGAACGATACTTGCTGCGTGTACCCTCACAACGGGCCCCTTCATGCCTGGGAGCTCGAGTTCTTTCTCGTAGAGCATCTCCCGCGGTCCAATGCCCAAGGCAGTGATGGAAGTCGCTCCGTTGCGCAAGGAGAGGACTACGCTGTCGTTCTGGATGATGTCGCGAACGAACGCCCCCAGCGCTTCCTTGTCGATGATCTTCACCAGCTGGCTGGTCACGACTACCTCGGTGCCGTACGCCTGCGTCGTTATCGCGGGCAGCGTCACCTTGCCGAAGTGGCCGGCCGGACCACACAGCTCGAGAGTCATCGGTGTGATGGTGGCGCTTGCTGGCCCGGTCTTGGTGATGCGGGCCTCGATCGAGACATGAAAGGAGCTGCCGAGGATCAGCGCTTGGTGAATCTAGGAAGAAGGGAGAATGATATGGGAGAGGCTGATAGGTAGGTTGGGTTATGACTTACTCTTCGGTGATACAGCTGATGCGGAGCAAGGAGATACTCAGCTTGCTGTTCCGCACAATAGTGTCAACGAGGCTGCGGAAGGCGGATTCCATCTGGGAGTTGTGTTGTTGGACTAGGGCTTGAAAACTGAAATCCATCTTGTTGGGTTGAGGGCATGCCCTTAGTTACATGGCTATTTCAATGGTTGGCTCGTGTAGGGGGATTGGAGGATGCCTGAAGATGGTTACTACCGAGGTTGACTGAGGATGACGAGGCGTGTGCGTGTCAAGAGTGAGGCTAGTGGAAAGTTGAGGATGGAGGTTTGGGTGCAGTGTCACATCGTGAGGCAATCACAAAATTGTGTATGAGTTACTACAACAATGAATATGCGACTACAAGTTCGCATATCTGTGTGGTTTGTTCTGTTTAGTCGCGTACAAACAACAGCAGCACTTGAGGGCTGCCTAACCCGGCTCGTTAGCCATCATTACTGCGCCGACTGACTCATTGTGGTTCATCGCAGGTTTCCTGAGCATTAGAGGAGGCAATATGTCTCTTTGTTGTACGTAGGCAGTCTCAACAACGTACCGTAATCACCAATGAGAACTGAAAACCCCTTTAGCTGTGGTCATCCATCGATGATTACAGGCAAGCAGGCAGTAATCTACCTTACTCCACGGCATAGATTGAATTGTGCAGAGGTATACTTGAGCCAATCGTGAGTTGACAGCTGTTCCATTGTTCCTGTGTCTCCTTCTAGCTTGCGATGATGTCTGTGAAATATGTTTGGAAGTGTAGTGGTAAACTAAGGGGCCGCCAAGACATGATCACATGCCAATGCTGTGCACACCCCCGTGCTTAAGCTGTTGCCTACCAGTCCATATTGATGTGCGGTTTACGATACTATATGAGTAAGTCCATTAGTGACCGTGAGATCGGTGACACGCGTCCCTGCGTTACATTTGTGATTTGGCTCCTGATGGGAATGGGTGAAGCCCACTAACAAACCTTTGACGCTTTTTGAGGGAAACAAAAGCCTGTGTTTCCTTGGCGCCTATAACAAATATCTATTGCTTGCCTGCCACTCAGTTATGGTGAGCTCTGCTGTCATACTTGAGCGAAGACTCATGACATAGCACATCGGGTAAATGTCCTTAATTCGTTCAATAACATCCTCCACAGATACTCGGAAGTCTTGCCGGGAAACGGACACAACTATACTCTACAGAAGGATAATGAGCTGATCTCCGATCTTGGCATTAAGGCATGATGGTATTTGAGTCGAGATGGCGTCAATCTGAGCTGCGGGGTTGCTCTCAGCTGCGAGCCTCAGCTGCAGATTCCTTCTTACTCGCCTTTCCATACTTGTCTCGACCAGAGCTGAGAGCAGACACATAGCGGGCGGTGACAGCTTTGGCTTCGCGACAGAACTGTTAGGATAAGCTGAGGAGAGCTGAGGAGAGCTGGGGTAGCTGAGCAGTTAAGATCTTCCATTATTGTCAGCTACTGCAAGGAACGGAAAGGTTTAGCGATAGTGGGCCACATAATTGGTTGGGTCAATGGTGAAAGTACGAAAATAGAGACACCGGCTGGTAGTATCGATGACGAGAATGTGCATAAGTTTATTTCAGGCTGCTTGAGACCTGCGTCACCTTGACGGCTCCCATGCTAAAGATCCTCGCACTAGTCTAGTCTGCAGCAAGGTGTGGTTTACTACTTAGGAGGTAGATTTAGACGCGTCCGAAGATGGAGGGGCTTGTGGATGAGAGAAGAGCAGAGAGTGATGGGACACATCATTATAGCAGAACTTGTTGCATAGCGGTCCCGTGGTCACTTTTACTGATAAGTCCTGAAGCATAAGTCAAACAGGCTTTATATGCCAAATCTCGGGGTTTTTGAGGGGTGAAATTGACCAAACAAGGGATACTAAACAAGGGATATATGATATAGACTTGTTTTGCGTCTGTTTCATTCCTAGCGAGAGCGACCTGAAAGCGACCTCAGGAGCTGGGTCGGAACACAGACTGTCAGAGAGCCGTGCCCGGGTGTCCAGTAGTACTTTGTGTAGTACTTTGCATATGCATCGTAAATCAGGAAGCTTCCTTTCCCTCGCGATGGCACCGTGGCCCCAACCGAGGCCGGCCGGCTGCCTGCCGGTAGTACCGTAGGTTACTGTAGTAGACATTCTACTTATAAATCAGCTGCCCTCTGTTGTACACTGTAAAAACCGTCATCTGGTCGTGTTTGCGCATGGCTGCACGTGTGTATGTACATCGGAATTATGAACAGTGAGACAGCGTTCTGCAAGTCCATTGCAAACAGAAATCCTGATAAGTCATGTTGTACCGCATGCACACATGTACACGACTGATAGATTCCCGAGCAGTGATGAAATGCTGGGGTACATCACAGGTGGTGGGGTGGTGTAGAGGGGTATTTTCAGGTACAGTACTTACCGCACCTCAGGGGACAATTCTTGGCTACCTGGGTCCAATTAGTGGGGTCTGTGAGGGGCGGGAAAAACCACGATTGGGTCATCCTTACCGGCATCCAAACTTTGAATTTAGCCCGGTACGTGTACATATACATTTTACGACCAAGTGTGCCTAGGTGCAGCTACTCGTTCTACTTCGGTAGGCCCTAAGACACATCTCCCCACAGGGTAGGCAGGTAAGGCCACGACGCTGAATTTTGATAACAGCATCAGGTAGGTACTGTACAGTACCTGGCTAGCTGTTCGTGGACGGGAATCTCGGGAATGGGCATGCTAGCGTCAGCCAACCCTTGTATCGTCCTCTTGGTGCTGTACACAGGTAAGGTATTCTATCCAAATACTGTATAACTACTCACTGTAATAGCTTACTACCTAATAATTATATGTCTATTGCTCCCAGGTTACGGCCTGCTGCTTCGACAAAAGAAACCCGATCGCCGAATAGCTACCTATATTGTTGACTCTTGCACTCTAACAACTCAATTCCTGCCAAGTTATCTACCAGGCTATACCGTGTCCATCCATCGTTTCAATCTTCAGGCTGTAGGCGCCGCATTAAATTTTCTCTACTCTCTCTCTCTCTGATATGTAAATATTCCCTAGCTTTGACCCGTGCGCTGTCGTATATGAGGCAACCCGTTTTTGTGCTAGGTCTATAATTCTATAGTCTTCGTTCTGCAAGACTCTGTCTACGTCATAGCAGCGAACTTTCGCCGTCCCTTGGAGGGACTGTCGCTCTATCCTCGGGACCTCATCTCCTGTCGCGTCTTCCACTGTCCGTCTCGTGACTCTCGCCCTCGCCCTCGCCTTCTACCTCGACGCTATCCGGAATAGCCACAATTGGCAGCAGTGACTCTCGTTCACTTGCGACTCGGGAGACCGGCACTGCAGATGCGTAGGCAACCACGACCTCCCGTCTCTGGCCGTTCCGTCTTCCAGCTTCCCTCGTGGCACCCGAGCCCATGCCATCACAATGTACGGCCGTACAAACCGACCTTCCCTAGGTCAATATGACTTTGCCTTACGCGATACTGTCAGAAATCCACCAACGCGATCGAGATCGAACTCGAGATATCGTGAACTCAATCCTCCCCTCCATAGCCTCCAGCAAATCCAGGGAGACTCGAGCAGTTCCGAGGACGGCATTATCTCGAAATCGAAACCTCTAAGCAAACACTCGCGGTCAATGAGCCACCCATTCCCCTCCCTATTTTCGAGCAAGAAGAAAAAGAATGTCGCGGCCGACAACGAACTCGGCTATGACGACGATGACGATGACCACAGCTACGGCACCAAAATATACTCGAGCTCGTCGCAAGCCGCAAATACGAGCAGAGCAGCAACTGGGCCGGCCGATTTCGCTACTGGAAACTGTATGACGTGTGCCGGTCTTGTACGATGGCCCAAGGAGCTCCAGGTCTTTAGATGTACCAAATGTTTGACGATAAATGATATTAAGCCATCTACACCGGTTTCCCGTTCCACCATACGGGCCGTCCCCGGTCCTGCTTCACGAGGTCAATCGACTGGAACCTCTCCGCCCGGGGTACCTGCAAACATACGTTCGTTACCAGGATATGACCGTTTTCCTGCGCAGAATGCTAACAGTTCATTGTAGCGAATCTCATTTCCACCGAGCATACTAGAAATCTGATCAAGTCTTGCTTGCGTTTTGCTTTGCAGAAATGGGGCTCAAAGGATTCGAGCCAGCAACAGCTCATTACGATCGGTCGATCACCGTCCAGGTTTGCGGATGATTATTTCACTCTCCAAGACTACTCAAACAAACCCGAAAGTTCCCCTTCTTCTGATAGTACTCCGCCGATCTTCCGCTCCAATGCGGTGTTTGATGGATTTTCAGATCTTGGTTTGGAGCCAAATCCTTTGAAGTTCACCTCCCATCACCTAAGGTCTCACTCGACCTCTTATTCCGAAGCCATGGGTTCTTCGCGTCCTCTGAAACTACAGCCTGGCGAGAACAGCTCTCATTTTAGTCCGCAAAGGTCTGCTTCAGATCCGAAAGGTATGTTCAAGAAAGTAGAAGACTATCTAATTGCGTGCTTCGGGTCACATGCATGCGTCAATAATTCGTTTATTCCGCACCGAGTTAGCGTCAGCACAAAACAGCCCCCTGAGGTTGCGAGACGGCCGCCCGTTGAGACCAGGAGAGAACCCTCGCGAGACGAGGCGCCGATTTCTGAGCTCGACCCGAAACTTCTCCTCCTGGGTAACTTTGCTGAGAACGGGTCGTGGTGGACTGGTGGTCAGGACGAGGTAAACGTTTCGCGAACATCATCCCGGCGTTACGAAGATAAACACTCAATTGTGACTTCCCGATCCCCCCGTATCGATTGGGGAGCGGCAATGGAATGGTACCACCTTGTGAACAACGCCGCCGAGACTTGGATGCAGGTGTATGAAGAGTTAGTAGAAACCGACCCCATGCAAGAACTGGAACTTTCGGCATTACAACAATTCGATCAATTAGTGCTCGAGGCGCAAGAACATCTTCAAAGAGCTCTCTTGAAGTGTGCTGAGATGATCCTGAAGCGACCTGGACGATTAATGGTCGAGCCTCAAGACGTACGTTTTCTGCTACTTCTGCTTGCCAACCCTCTCCTCGTTTCTGGATACCACTCCTATACAGGAAATTTTCCACAATCAAACAAAGGGAAAACCTATTCTAGAGCATTCGACGCAGAGGAAGGATCATCCGCTGGGCGGCATTCGGGAATCCTCAAGAGAGTCTTCGGCCTTTTGGCCAACTCCTCGGAAGTTTGCCACCATTATTTGATAACCTGGTTGTCGAGGCTTCCTGAACATTTGTTGCTACAGATAAAAGACATGACAAGTACTTTCGTGACACATAGGCTGGCTCGCCAGAACGAGCGGAAAGTAGAGGCGAAGGTTGATGTCACGGACGGCTTGATTCCGCAGATGCCGAACGGACGTGCCAACAATAATCCGGCTACCCTCCATGCGGCTCTGGAGGCTTCTAAATCACCAAGGAAGCAGAAGCAGCCTGCTGAACAAAAGCGTACGACATACACCGATGACTGGCAGATCAAAGCTGCTGCCAGGTTCATGGCTTTGATCTTCGCAGCAAATCGTTACACCCATGTGCGACGGCGGCACACGAGCGACGGACGAATGTACGGACCCCTCTTCGCTACAAGCGATTTCTATAATACTCTGGTTGATACCATTGATTTTAAGTCCGATTTCGAGCTTTGGGAATCGAGAAGGGGCAAGTTCACATTTTGTCAATATCCATTCTTCCTCAGCATTTGGGCGAAGATCCAAACCCTGGAATTCGATGCGAAGCGGCAGATGGCAGGGAAGGCAAGAGAAGCTTTCTTTGATAGCATTCTGACGCATAAGAACTACACGCAGCATCTTGTGTTCAGTGTCCGACGAGAATGCCTAGTGGACGATAGCCTTCAGCAAGTGAGCGAGGTTGTCGGAAGCGGTAGCGAGGACATCAAGAAGGCTTTACGTATCGAATTTCAGGGGGAAGAAGGTGTAGATGGTGGCGGGCTTCGGAAGGAATGGTTCTTACTCCTCGTGCGGGAGGTGTTCAACCCGGATCATGGTATGCATAATCACACTCACTCTATGATGACACCGAAGCTTATCACCTTATTTAGGTCTCTTCGTCTATGATGAGGATTCGCAGTTCTGTTACTTCAACCCCAACACGTTCGAAACGTCGGACCAGTACTTTCTCGTCGGCGTTGTCTTGGGGCTCGCCATTTATAACTCTACGATCCTAGACGTTGCGTTTCCTCCTTTCGCCTTCCGAAAATTACTCGCTGCTGCGCCCTCCCCAGCGGCTGGTGCACCTGGTCACTCACGGCCAACCATGAACTACACCTTGGATGATCTCGCCGAGTTTCGACCTGCGCTCGCGAGAGGTTTGCGCCAGTTACTGAATTTTGACGGTGATGTACAATCAACTTTCTGTCTGGATTTTGTTGTGGATGTCGAAAGGTACGGGACACGCATCCGGGTGCCACTATGCCCAGGTGGAGAGACAAAGATGGTCACGAATGCCAACCGCAAGGAGTATATTGACCTGTATGTGAGATATCTGCTTGACACTTCCATCACTCGTCAATTCGAGCCTTTCAAACGAGGTTTCTTCACGGTATGCGCTGGTAACGCCTTGACGTTATTCAAGCCGGAAGAGATTGAGTTGCTAGTGCGAGGCTCGGACGAACCTCTTGATATAGCCTCTCTAAAAGCTGTCGCCGGCTACACGAATTGGCCGAGAGGAAGCAGTCCTCAAACCGAATTTACGATCCTCTGGTTTTGGGACACATTTGGGAATGCAACACCGAAAGACCAACGTAGGCTCTTATCCTTCATTACTGGAAGTGATCGGATTCCTGCCATGGGTGCGGCATCATTGGTCATCAAAATAAACTGCCTTGGCGATGACGAAGGCAGGTTTCCCTCGGCTAGGACCTGTTTTAATATCTTGTCACTATACCGCTGCCGCTCTCGAGAGAGGCTGGAGAGTTGTCTCTGGCGAGCAGTAAATGAAAGCGAAGGATTTGGTCTTAAATAATGATAATGATAACGACGGGGAGAAACAACGGACCAACTTGAGCACGGCATTGCATGGCGTTTCGAGGGTATTGAAGGGTTGTTTGTATGATAACAGCCCCCCATATTGCACAACCAAAGCATACCCCGGAATTGAAAATCATTGGCATCTTAAAAGTCCTTACTGTTGTGCATAGAATTAGAATAGTTTCTCTTACGTACTTCGACATAGAATTTGGAAGTGGGAGGTAGACTAAAGCAATATTCTTTTGTTTTAATACATGATGCTCGGAACATTATCATGCTGAGAGAGGGTATTTCATCCCGGTGACTAACGTCGAGGGTGTTGTAGCCGTGGCCAACAGCGCGTAGCACAACAGGACATACATCCTACTTTGCAAGACTATCGCGGTCCTGCCTTGGGCAGGCGTCTTATTGCAACGGGTACACTATGCTCTCCCGTAACCTCAAGCAAAGAATGGTAGTGGAGTATCGTCTAGAGATGGAATTTACTGACTTGTTGCTACTTGAAGGGAAAATTATGCTCCAGCCCTTCAGAGATACGTGATTGTACGTGTACGAATAGATCATATTGCCAAATTTTAGATTCTACTTCAAAGTCTTGTAGATTTAGCGAGATCGAGACTTTGACATTGATATTTCAATTATTCCAAGCAGTTATCAGATGTTTATTCCTAAAGTCGATCGCGGGACAGAGTAGTTAGTCTAGGCTTAATTGAGTAAAATCAACTAGACCTAAAATGTGATAAGTCAGGATAAGCTATTCAACCTCGTTCTTCTTCTCTCCAAACATAAACCGGCACGATCTTTAGTCTCGACTCAGCCGCAAATTAGCCCTTACTCTTACCAGATCTCATCTAGTATAGATCTCCCCCTAACTAGTCTAGAATGCTTATCCTGGGGTAAAACGTGAGTCAAGCTTCTCTCCAGGTAACTAGGCAATAACCATGCTTCTGCCTTGGGTGTCTGCCTTGGATCCGCAGAGGAACAGGCCATCGTTGATAGGCAGAATAAACTGAGGACACCGGCCTTTAACCTGATCGACGAACTAGCCGACCGCCGATTGAGGCCTAGCGATCTGCACTTCATGTAAAGCTAGCGCAAAAATACGTATTACTCGGTGACCGAAACTCAGCTGGCAGCCCTTCAGTGAGATGGATGGACAGATACAAATAGCTTCACTTCGGCCTAAAATGGTGGCTTTTGCTTCCATTTCTTCTTTATTCTCATCTTCATTCCCTATCATCAACTAATCTTTGCGGGAATTCCTCTGGCTCTGAAGTATTAGCCTATACGACATTGACTCGCCTTCCGTCGGCCCCCTATCACGTTGCCTCCGCCCATCTTTAATCATGTTGGGACAATCTAAGCCAACTCTCGAACGCGCCGACTCTATCGACAGTTTCGAGGAGGTCAACACTAAGATTATCAAGGCCTCTGACCCAGAGTCTAATGGCGTCCTCAGGGTTGACGGCAAAGTTCCGTCGGTTCTTCATGTCCTGAAATACATCGGCTTTAACGATGCCGTTGTGGAATGCCGTCAGAGTCTCACACCGTTTAAGCACATTGCCCAGTCCAAGGACAATGATGCAGCCAATGATGCTCAGATCGGCGAGTACGGCGAAGGTGATGACGACAAGCCCGTCCTCGATATCATCTATAAGATCAGCAAGCCAGGCCATGACTATAGACGGCGGGATCGCGGTAATCCCAATGAACGGCCTATCACGGCTGCTTTCGACCTAAATGAATACCGTTATGATGACGGCGACACTGAAGATGAAGGCCAGGTTGCCGCTACATCAGCCGCTAAGCCCGTCATTACTATGAATATACATTCCCAGTACCTCATTCATGCTCTGCAGGCCGTCATCAGTTACTACCCACGCGTAAACCTTCAGGACTGTCCGGTCAGCATTCCGGCCCCCTATCGCCTTCTTTATCTCCACCGCACTGAGCTGGCCTACTATCGCGACAACCAGCCCAACTCCCATAGCCCGGAGTACGCCGAAACCACAGCTCGTCACATCAATGTGTTGCTCAAGTTCCTCGAGGAGAACATGGGTGAAACTTTGACAAAGGAAGAGGCCCTGCACAAGATGGACCACCCCTCTGCCACCTTCGATCTTTTCTGGCTACTGTTGAAGCCTGGCCAGATCATCTATGGCAAGCGCTATGGCCTCTGGACCCCGTACGTTATCAGCAGTGTCACGGCCGGCTCAAGCAACATTTTCAATCCGTACAAGGTCGACTGCTGGTACCTGGAAAGCAATGGTGTCGTCGTCAAGCGCTACATGGAAACATTCCGGATTCAACCCTGGACCGGAGAGCAGCTTATCAACAGCCTTCCTATCATTCCGGAGGCGTTCTGGGTCGAGGACGAGGCTGCCCAGAGTGGTAAGACTATGAGGGAAAAGTGCATCGAAGAGGGCCGGCTATACTGGGAGCTCCTTAAGAAGCCGACCTACATGCAATATGACGGGCAGCTTGTGAATCCCTCGTCTGGAAATGGCCAGTGTGCAGGGCCTACGGGAAAGCTGTGTGGACGCGTCATATGCGACCCCGTCGGCTTTGACCGCTTCTACACTTCATCTCCAGACTTGAATGGCAGCAGTCGACCTAGTCTTAATTCGTCGCGGGGGGGCTCGCCTTTGCCGCCATCATTGGACCATCTCCCGCGCAGTCTACCTCGCTGTGGCTGCGATGCATGCGACAAGAGCCGTGATCCTACTCAAGGTAATGACGGCCCCTACGCTGGGTTCAGAATTCTGGATCCGACCTCCGACCTCCCTCCGGAAAGCGAACTATTCTATCATGTTCTGAGTAATATTATCCCTAGTTTCATCCCGAACAGTCGTCGTTGGGCATGTGTAAATCTCAGCTTTCTGAAGCCAATCAAGGCCAACAGAGATGCCTTCAAGGACTTAGTGCTTGATGATGAGATCAAAATGACCGTCAAGGCCCTGATTGGCAAATTCGCCACTGAAGCCGAGGGTCGCCTCCTCCCATGGAACACCGACTTCGTGCAGAACAAGGGCGAGGGCCGTATCTTCCTGCTGCATGGCACTCCCGGCGTTGGCAAGACGTCCACGGCCGAGTGCATCGCCGAATCAACGAACCGACCGCTCATTGCCATCACCAGCGGCGACCTTGGTGTCGACACATACCGCGTCGAAGAGTCCTTGAAATACTTCTTGGAACTTGGACAACGCTATGGCGCACTGCTGCTGCTTGACGAGGCTGACGTGTACCTCGAGCGTCGCCGCTCTATGGACATTACCCGCAACGGACTAGTGAGCACCTTCTTGCGTGCGCTCGAGTACTACCGTGGTGTACTCTTCCTCACGACCAACCGCGTGCAAGCCTTTGACAGCGCCTTTTTGAGTCGCATCCACGTAGCGCTGCACTACAAGAATCTACGCGACGAGGACCGCGAGCGCATCTGGGCGAACACTTTCGAACGCCTAGAGCGCGAGTCGAACGGCACCATCCACATATCGACGACGGCTCGAAACCTGCTACTGAGCAGCGCAGATGGCAAAAACAATCGGATCCGATCGCTCAAGTGGAACGGTCGTGAGATACGCAATGCCATGCAGATGATGTTGGCGATGGCCGAGTCCGAGGCGCGCGAGGAGGGCAGCAAGGTGGTGACTGTGAGCCAAAAGCATGTCTCGGCTATGGTCAACCTGAGCAGAGACTTCCGCGATTATCTGAAGAAAACGACACCGGTTGAGGGAATTCAGGATGTAGACGTCGAAGGCGATGAGTCCGACTAGGGAGAATGAAGCCGATGGTTTATGTTTCGATGGGCTGGATATACCTACAGATATCATTTTTTCAGCACGCGAACAATAAATCACTTAAACAGCTCCGGAAAGCCTGCCACTGCAAGCACTAATAGTTCAAATCTACTCTGCTGGGTCAACTGCATGTTACTCCTACTCTATAAGAACCGGCAAAATAGCGGCACCGTCATAGTAAGTCAGCAGAAGTCATCGTACCGAGTGTTCAATCTTGCAATACTAAGCTTGTTGTGGAGGAAAGAGAGAATTGAAGCCTTATGGCTCGATGTACAATATGCTACCTTTTTACCGTTGCCTCTTCAACTTTTACCGCACGTATCTGTCTGATGTTGTCTTTATATGCTCCCATGGAGATTCTATTAACAAACAAGAATGTTAGTGATCTAAGGAGCATTAAGAGTACACCGTAACAGCTCTTACTAACAAGATGTACGGGGGCCTTTTTGTGGGATTGTTCCACTAATGTTGTCTATCATTCCCTACTGCCCTTTCATATAATATCTGCAAGCACACGTACTACGAGATCATAAATTTAGGGATTTGCCTTAACTATGGAAGGAGCAGCGGTGTAGAAACTAAAGAGCAAAACACCACTTTTGAACTCTCTGTTTCTATTGCTCATAGTCAGTGCCTCAGGGAAGATACCTAGAGAGAGTTGTTTTAGTAGAAAGAACTACGACGATGTTGTTCATCTATCTGCCTCATCTGTCTGATGAATCTCTCTGTGGTTTCGGCAAATCGTGAAGATGTCAGTCCAGCTGAGTAAACGCAGCGCGTTTTGCCACCCCATATTCCTACACTTTACATTGTTCCAGTGCGTAAATCCCCCCGCCGTCTCCGGGGCCTGCCCGTTAACATCGCCACGAAAATCCATGCCATCACCGGACTGCGATATGAGAAAAGGTCCTCCTCAATGAATCAGGTTGTAGATCTCTAGGATTCATCCCTCAGTTTGGGGATTATTGGAATCAGATACTGTATCAGGTCAGTTAGTGAGTCTCTCCCACAGGGTTTACATAGTTTCAATAATTGGATGACTGCTTACCTTGACTCTTCGTGTCAGGCTCGGCATCCACGTATAGCCATTCTATTCGAGTGTCCTTTATCAATGTTTCTAAACGATATCTGTATTTCGGAGAGAAGACACGGCGAATAGTCGAATTGATACGATTCTCCTCAATTGACTGCTGGTTTCCTCCTCCATACTTGAGAGGACCACGTCCTCGGTTGCGCAAGAGGTATACCTTCTCAATAGATTTGGAGTTGTTGAGTTTTCCCACGAGTCTGCTGACCATCTCAAAAGTCGGCGGATCGTAGGTGTTTCTCCATGGGTTGACCATTAGGTTGCGAACCAAACTTGCCTCAGGCCCAAACCGAATACGAAAGTAATCCGCAGCCCATCGTGATTTCTGAGTCAGCATTAGCTATCTACCTCAAGCGTGATATAGCTGTATTTTGACAGTGTAGGAGTCTACAAGACGTGATTCTAGCTCTAACAGGGACCTCTACTTTTGAAAACGACGAGGACGAGAAGAAATTGACTCTATGGCCCACTCACCAGCAGACTCTCCGTGTGCCAGGATACCAGAATATCATCAGGCGACATGACAATATTGGTGACTCTTCGATCAGCGGGAAATATAGGATGAGCACGAAAGTCCTGGACGACTAAAAAGCGAATAGAGTAATGCTTGAGGGCAAAGAAACGACACTCATGGTTGACGAAAAAGTAAGGCGGGACTTGTTCGTATTGGGCGTCGTTGATATTGAGCCGGGGACCATGGCCTCTGGGACAGCCACGGCGCTTGTGTCCTCTGGTAATATCGCAGCCGCGGGCGTGCAGATGGACAAGACGCGGCTTCTCCATTGCCATCGCGAACTCCCAGACCATGAAACGAAGCTCGGGTGGGAGAAGCGAGAAGAGAGTGAAAGCCTCAGCGACGTTGTCGACAGCATCCGTCAAGTCGCTGCTATCAGCGGCATTGTGGTTGTTGGTATCCGGCTCGTTAGCTACTGCCGTAGCGTCGTTACTGCTACTCGCCATGATGCCCATTCGTACCGTGAAATGATATAGGAACCTGAAAAGTGGCATTGACGTATGATACAAGTGTTGAATATGGGTAGATACGGGGGTTCCTCAATATTAAAAAGTCACGAGTGACAGAGGGCTAGGTGGGATGGTATGTCAGTGCGGGCGCGCAGGCAGAGCGAAGATCTGCGTGCTCGTAATTTATGAAACAGTGCGCGTCGATAAAGCCGTTGAACATTAAAAGGCTTTGGGGATAATGGATAGTTGCGGATGTGGCTGGGTAAGGATGAGGCGAAGTAGAACTCACGTTGAATATATGGGCAAGGCGTGGCAAGAGCGTTTAGACAAGATGGGTAATCTCTAGACGCCGCCTACCTGCTGATCCCTTGCCTACTAAGATAGTAAGGGGGGTTTTTGGTGTTTTCGAGTCGTATATAAGCTTGACCATGCAAAATTTGGAAAGAGCACGAAGTAGTGCTATGTCGGCTGTAGTTTGCTAGGAAGCAGTTGCAGTGTACTGCTGGGTTGAGTGGAGGACGAGGGAGGGGATAAAGAGAAGGAGAAGGAAGAGGGGAAGGAAGGAAAATGAATAGGTAACTTCAAATTGGTCAAAATAATTATTGAAATTTTCACTTCAACAGCTTGATCCAGCTCGGGCTGCCCAGATGACCCTCCTGTAATTGAAGTTTGGAGTCAATGTAGGAAGGAACCTGGGGCGGACCCGGACCCGGACCGGGATAAGTGGATCCATATACGGAGTCGAGGTTCTGGGACCGGGGGTGCAAAGGCGGATTGCTTGTACCAGGCCGGCCCTGTGTGCCGTGGGCTTACATGAGCATTTAAATTTGCTACCTTAGTACCAAGGAGCTTGTGGAAATACTGCCTACACTGCACTTTGCCCAGAAACTTGAATTTAATACCTCTAATCCAGCTCAATATAGATCCTGCATTGGGCATTAATGTAGTCGAGTGAACAGCTTAGAGAGGCAGGCCATTGCTATCATTTTTATCACATGTCTTGCATGCTATTAACCACAATGTGATAGTACCCTGGTTTATTTGCTATTGTGATCTAGAATAACAAGTGCGGACGCGCCGTGTAATAGACCTAGCCAGAATGCAAGTAATGAATCTATACAACAATAGTCCCTTCCTGCGGGCAACTGAAGTCCCACCTCTATGACTAGCAATAACTATTGCACAGGAGTGTGCAGCATATTTGCACTATTGGTCACATATCCACAACTCCTAACACTGATGTAATAAACTGCGCCTCTGTTTTATTGTCTCCTTTTGGTGCTTGTGGCTTATTCGCTCAAGAAAGAGCTTAAGTCTTCACAAAGAACCATTTGGTGTGATGTTGAATTTAGCCGCAAAGGGATCAAAATCCTGTGGATGCGGTACGTATTCCTCGCGGCCCTCCACTACAAGAGCTAATTAGTTCTCTACCACAAGATCATAGGGCTCTCAGAGGTAAACAGAGCATCTTAAATGTCATTTTTGGCATCATATTTCCGATAAGGGTCGAAATGGGGGCAGATTGTCTCTTGTTTTTGACAACTTACCGTACTCGGCCCATTCCTTGCCCCAAATATGTTCAATCCATGCAAAGGCGAGATCGAGTCCTGCGGTGGCCTTGAGGTGACTCAAAATTAGCTCAACTTCTCAGGTATATAGAAAGGTCAAAGGGGATAAAGATAGGTGAAATAGTATAGTTATATCAAACTTACACCGGAAGAAGTCCAGATGTTCCCGTCCACGACCCAGCGTGCAGGGCTCACCCACGTAGTATTCGGCCCGCTACAACACTCAAGGTCAGTTATCGCTATTTGGAGCGTGATTTTCGAGGAATTCGATAGCTTCTAGGTACTGTTTGGTCCAAAAGGAGGTCTCATGTTCCGAAAGTTGCCAAAACCAGAAGAAAAAGGGTTCTGAGAATTACTCA
The DNA here is from genome assembly GCA_022495115.1 of Xylaria castorea. NCBI lineage: Eukaryota > Fungi > Ascomycota > Sordariomycetes > Xylariales > Xylariaceae > Xylaria > Xylaria castorea. The sequence continues at coordinate 258,597 of MU382635.1, read as the reverse complement.
CTAAGCTGTGATCGAAGCCCAAGCTTGCTTATTTGTCGTTGCCTTTCTACCATCGAGAACGCCCGACTTTGCTGCGAGTCCAGCCCCAGTGCAGACAGTCAAGAGGTATCGTAACTTCGGATATCTGTCCCGAATAAAATTCGTCATGGGAGAGACATCGGGGGCTCGCACGCCGGGTCCGCCTGGCACAATCAATACTTCGATGTCGTCCGGCGCCGTGTCGAAGGTGTGCGTTGGGTTGATCGTGGGCCAAAAAGATGAGTTATGAGCGTTCATTGACGCACTTGATGGCTCGGTAGTTACGGGGTCCGTTGTCGAGGAGAGAATATAGAGGTTCATGGGAAACTCGTGTGCTAAGACTTGCAACGGGTCTACCACGCCGACCATGTCTTGCATGAGCATGGCTCGAAAGACAACCACGCCGAAGTTTTTGGGGATAGTCTCATTGGTTTCTATATCATCTCCATCAGCGAGAGGCAAGGACGCTGAGGGCTTGGGGAACGATTGGGGACTTACGTCTGGGCTTTATGAAGGGTTGATGCAGCGGGCCTGCTTCGACGGCTGAGGCCATGGCTAGTGTGCATGAAAGCAACGAAGGGACGAATTCCTTTACAAACTTCATTTTGTAGACTGTTTACTGTTTTGAAGGGTTTTACTGACGGGATCATTTTCTTTATTGGGAAACTGGCTTAATTTATATACTACGGACACGATTCTGGACAATTATGACATCTCGACTTATTGATCGGCCTCTGCCTAAGAGATACTTCATCTGATGCGAATTTGTATCCGCAGATTGAAGGCCGCATCTTACTCAATATCGGAATTGAACCACCCGAACCGCCGTGGTCCAATTGAGAAGTTAAATTGCCGAAAAGAGAAACCGTGTCAACGGAGGCGTGCTTAGACTCCGTTGTTTTAGGCCTATATTAGATTTTGGTGCTAAGCAGAGCCAATTGATGTTGTCAGGCTGACCGCCTGATGAGACACGGAATGGAGCAAGGTGAGCAAGTTTCGAAGCCAAGCCTGCATCCACCAGCCGTTACCAAGGCTTACCTCCGCCCCCGCTTACATTGTTAAGGTTTCCACCAATTCCTGTAAAATAAGCGTGCTTATAGATTTAGACTCGTCGTTGAATTCGGGAGTAGTTTAAGGCCTCCAAGTTTCATGTCTATAGAGGAGTATGGGAGGTAAGAATGTAAGACAAGATTGAATAGGTTATTGAGTTACTCTAGATGTACACCTAATTCGTCTTCTCATGAGCTTGGCTTCAGTCCTAGGTTCTTGTATACGTCCTGTTGCAACTTCCCTTGGCAGTGGTACCGAGACGAAGGGATGTCTTTCTTATCCTGAAAGCCAATACATTTCCAGCACGTCAGGATATTCTCAGGGTCGTATTTGGCCTTAATCGTGAGCAGCTTCTCATAATTCTCGCGACCATAATACGACTCCTGCCAACCAGTCATGAAGGGGTTCGCCTCATTGAAGTGCGAGCCAGCGTTAGGACCTGCAAGTGCCTCAAGCTGGACCGTAGAGTTCGTTAGATTCGTAACGTAGTGTACCCGGTCCTCGTACGAGCTGTTCCAGGCCATTGATCCAATTGTTTGCAAATGCCAAAGCGAGCGGTACCACGCCGGTGTTAACGAGGTGCCGAATTCCTTGTTCGCGAAACCCTCGGGATCCTGTAATCGCTGGTACACGAATGGTGTCGACACAGGAGTGTAAAAGTTGACCGGGTTGAAGCCGATTTCGGCAATCGACCGAAAGTATGACATGAGCTTTTCTTTGCCTTCTTCCGTTGTGAATAGCTCATCGGGTATGAGACGACTGGATCCCATGCCCATATTACCCCCTTGCATCGTGTCAAGTGGCAGCAAGAACGCATTCCATATGTGTAGCCAGTTCGGGTATACGGCGACGTTACTAGTGCCTCCATGAGCTAAGGCGAAATCCGTCACACGCTGGAAAGAGGCACGAGCCTTGGTGCCATTGTCGGAAATGTAATCTGAGACCGGGTTGAAGTGGGTAACGTATGTGCCAGCAACATGACCACCCCAGCCTTGGCGGCCCCATTCTAAGGATTCGTCGACCAGAAGCTTAATCCATTCCAACGCTGTGTCAGATGAAATATTCGAAGGCAGGTGTACGTCAGCGAAAGCAATGGGCTTGCGAGGTATGACGCTGTGGGTGGCCCTGAGAACGACGCCGAAGCTGCTACCTCCACCTCCTCGTAGAGCAAAGAAGAGATCGGGATCCTGGCATTCATTGACAGTGCGCTCTTTACCATCCGGAGTAACAATCTGGAATTCGACGACACGGTCCGCTCCCATTCCATATACAGGCCCAAGGACACCGTGACCACCTCCCAATAGCCACCCACCGGAAACTGCCACAGTTGGTGAGTAAGGGCCTAGAATGACGCTATCATGCTTGTCAGCAAAGATATGCGCGTCGCCACTAGGTGTGCCGGCGCCGACGATCATAACCCTGCCAACATCGTCTTTGCATCCCTGAGGGACGAATGAATCGTGATATTCTATATCTTGTAAGTTGTGCGTCCAAAGACTCAGTGTGCCCTTCCCCGAGTTACGCGTCATATAGTCGTGTCTGTCACGGTGTTAGTTACTTAAAATCACGAGCGCTTCGAGAAGCCATTTGTGGCAAAGGGGTTTGACGGGTGGAAGACGGGAAGACCTCTATCGTTCGTCGCGTGCTACTTACCCGGCATTCTTGACCGAGAGGGTGACTTTGTGCTCTTTAGCAAACTTCAGAGCCGCGGTCACATCGGAGCCTTTGGTGATCTCAATGTAGTAGGATGGCACGCTTCCTTGGTTACAGGTAGCGTTGCTTGCGGGAATGCCGGCTGGATTTACGGTGTTGTCGATGAGGCATTGGTCTGCAGGCTCAGAAAGGCATGCCTCACTCTGTAGATTCATAAAGGCACCAGGGAAATTCGTTCGTAGTCCTCCCGTCTTCCAATCCTCTCGGACTGTAGTACATCTTGCATCATCCACCGAATTCGCCAAGCCACCGTAGGATGTAAAGCAGGGTAAAGCGATCGGCGTGGAAGCCCTTAGTCGACCCCCTACAGTTGCATTGAGGGCGTGCCATGGTTGTGAAGTATATGACGCGCCCGCTCCAACGAAAAGGGAGGCGATTGGAACAAGACCCTTCATGGCGACGGCAGAACGATGTTGATCCGTATGGCTAACGAGGGACTCCGAGGAACCGGAAACATACCGGGTCGCTTTACTTAATATTTGGTATTACGCTCGGGCCGGATGGGGGCGGAACGGACGTTCCCATTTCTGCTGACGCATATCATGATATGAACCTTCATGGCCTAAGCCGTAATAAGAAAGTGCGCATTACTACACCAAATATCCCTACATTCGCAGTTTATGAGCCGGGGTCAAGACAGTTATGATTGCTCCCTGCGACATTCATGAGTGGATTGCGTGAACCGTTGAGCGGTGAGAGACAGCTCTGATGCTGTCTGTCGATAGGAGTTCCCAGCGCCGAAATGGCGGAGGGGTTTATGATGCTGCGAGTTGCGCAAGTGGTAGTTAAAACATAGAGCGTACGTTTGCCCTCAACTCTAAGGTAGCAAACATAAGCTGCCTACCTACCTGATATAGTACACTAACCTGATAGAGCTAGGTACGTTAGCACGGCGTGGGACCCGCTTCATCGAGAATTCCACCAGCAGACTTCGAAATTCAGCCAATCAGCGGCAGCTTGAAACCCGCTGAGGTACAGTAACATTCAACCTCTGCAGCTAATCTGCGCTACAGTAGCCGGACAATAATCCTATAGAGTGGACCCAACCCCTATTATAGATGCCTAGATCCTCCTACGGAACTAGAGCATGCATGATTGCTTCATCAAATTTGAATGCGAGAAAGAAAAGAAAGGAAAAAAAACACGCCTAGCGGAGCGCATCACTGACCGTAGCAGGCAATACGCTAATTCAGGATTGATGATGTATCGCGTTATTCAGCTTTAATAATCTCCACTAGTCGTGCGGTCTGCTGAGCTACCGAGACTGCATTGCTGGTATATGATCCATCAATTAGTTGATGTTAGGGACTGTTGCTTTGGAGTCGCGAATTATCTTCGTATCGCACTACACTATGAGTTACTGTCTCGTTTTAGTACAGGGAGCAAGTGTTGAAGTAGCCCTCAATCATATCGCTACTCATATGTTCATATGTACCTCACAATCAGCCAATCTCGGATACAAGAGCTTATAGACGACATCGGATGCCCAGACCTACTGAGCAAAGCTACCTGAACCGCTATTGCCTAGACTAGCGATCCTGCGATCCTAGAACGCTGAGAGGGTTACAACACTCGGTGTTACATTACAACTGCAGGCTAGCTAACGTCAAAGACTGCATAGAATAAGCATAATCTCACGTCTTCCCCGCCACTGGAATCTGATACAACTTATCTGCCACACTTTTAGCCGTGCCATTGTGCCCAACTCATCAACAGTAAAGTCTCATTTCCGGCCGAACAGATGTGATCATGTATTTGTGAATGAGCCTCATTTCCATTCATTTACGTGAACATGTGGCTGGTTAACGTTGAGAATTACGAACTAGAATGGCTCGACAACTACTACACTCCACCCTACGCTATCTTGTCGCATACATGGGTTCACGGAGCCGAGGTCACCTATCAATACTGGAAAACGATATCCAACACAGCCATTCGTGCAACTTCTGGGGGGCTTAAGATCGTTAACTGCTGTGAAAAGGCCAAGCATAGCGGATATGCCTACATTTGAGCTGATACGTGAGCAGCCGCACGTTCTTCGTTTCTGTCGCCGTCTACCTAGTCTAATACTTGTTTGGCACAGGTGCTGCATCGACAAGACCAGTAGTGCCGAACTTTCTGAGGCGATCAATTCCATATTCACGTGGTATCAAAAGGCTGAAGTTTGCTATGCATAACTTGCCGATATACCAGGTTCCAATCACAGTTCCTCGTTGTTGTCAAATAATAAATGGTTCACCCGCGGGTGGACGCTCCAAGAATTGATTGCTTCGCGAAAAATGAGCTTTTATAGAGCAGACTGGCCTCTAATTGGAACAAGAGAGTCCCTCATCTCTGAAATTGCACGGGCTTGTGGCATTGGAGAAGAGTGTCTTACGGGCGACTTTAAAATGAGGATGGCGCGTCTACAGACAGCAAGCATCGCCAAAAGAATGTCATAGGCTGCCCCGAAAACTACGACTAGGTTGGAGGACATAGCCTACTGCCTGTTAGGCATCTTCGACACCAATATACCCCTCATATACGGGGAAGGTCGGAAGGCGTCGGCGAGACTTCAAGAGGAAATCATCAAATTATACCCGGACGATCATTCGATATACGCTTTAGGCCCTATTCCCGAACCAGGTGCGCAGAGTACGACGGTTCAACCCAGGCAACCGTGCTTTGTTGTAGCATTGAGCGACTTGAAGTATCTCGTCTGAGATGATGTGAGTATTCTACGCTGGTTAATGGGAGGTTTTGTTAAGGATTATTATCCATTTATGTTAGTAAAAGACTTGTCAACAGATTTCACTCGCTATAGTTACGATTACCTGCCGTCTAGATCTCTATGAAACTACATGAATTGCTCTAGCTTATCTCATTATCTCTAATACATCTTCCAGCAGTTCATCAGCCGTACAACGTATGACCATTAACCCGTAGTTTCCTCCTCGTTGGTATAACATGTCGCAATGGGCGTAGCCGGAGACGTTCGTACCCGGCACTGGTCGTATTATTAATGTCATAGCCAACAGGCGGACATTTTTCGAGCTCTTTCTTTAGTTCGTCTTCAGTATACGCACCAGTGTCTGTGCCTATGCTCGAATTAATAGCCCCCGCGATATCGAGAATATCTCTTGTAACACCAGTCCCAGGTCTGTGCATTCTGACGAGCTGACTCCTCGTTATGATAACGGACCACATCACAGTACACACTACTAACCAAGCAGCTTCAAGAGCTAGACCGATCAGGACCACAAAGCCTGAGAAGCCCCACCTATACCCCGTATCGTTCAAACAAATTTGATGGGAGGTTCGAAAGTCTTTTGAGAGAACATTCCCGTCAAAACAAAGACACAAGCCAAGGCTACCGCCGAACCACTGGCAATCGGTCCCTATTTCCAAGAAAGGTGCGCCTAATTTAACTCGAGTACTGTTCCACCACAGTGTCGAGTTGTAAGGCACCACACGATCTGCTTTTTTTATTTTCTCGTCAAGAATAAATGTAGTGTTGTAAGGGACATATTCTGAGTCGCCTGGTGTTTTGTCTCTTGTGTTTGATGGGAGGTTCTCACTTTGTTATTGTCCAAAGCCCGCATACTGCCAGTCAACTACAGACGTATACAAAGAGTTTCTCGTGCATGATTCTGTAAAGTTGTAGCCATTTGCTGTCTCGGCATCGCTTTTATAACAATCGTTATCATACCACGTGTCAGTGCGATTGATTTGATCCATATACGCCAAGTTTGGCCCCTGATAGCGATGGGAAAATGTTTCTTTAGCTTTTGCGTCTATATGGAATCAGTTCTAAAACTCTCATGCGTACTTTACACTATAAACTTACAAGCGTATATGTTTCTAAATGCTTCAGAGGTCTTCACTTCCGGGAATGTAGTATTCATTTTTAGCCGTTCGAATTCTTTGTTGTCTCCTATATGTTCCCAACGTCCGTATGCTTGAGCGAACGTCGGGCCAGTGATAGGTTTGCCTAGACTTTGCTCAACTCGGTTCAAGTCTTCGACAGACCAACACGTCGTAAGCAAATCAGAATCTTGTAGGACGAACGACCCAGAATCCAGTATGTCGTATGCGGGAACCGTGTCCGCTTCATACCCAGTGGCAGCACTCCAGATAGTAGCGAATGCCAAAACATGACCGATAAGGAAGGATAGGCTCACAGTTATAAATGTGGTGCTAATCGGGATTTTTGAGAATAAGATGCGGAAACACACCCAAAGAGACTCGATGGACACGGTAGAGAACTTGATCCCAAGAAGGAAGGCATATGGCAGAGTCGAACGCTCCAGAAGCAATGTTAATGCTTTCCAGACGAGCTGGTGCAAAATTAGACCGTGTATAAAACGTCCCCCTTGCCCAACAACCGTATTCCAGAGAAGATCAATAAATTTCGCTTCTGCAAATGATAGCCCGTTGAATACGACCAGATTAATACGAAACAACCATTCTGTTTCGGAGTTGTCCGAATCGATACAGCCATCTTTGAAGGAAGGGTCGCTATGTATCAACAGGCCGGCAACCAGGATAGTACCAACAATTGCTAGTAGAGAGAATATTAACCATGGCTCAGTATGTCTTCTCCTCAGCTGCCTGGTAGTGTAGCGCTTGAGATTCTTCGGGGGCAAAGGCTTGGTATCACTCGAAAATCCTTCTAGTTCCACTTTCGCGAGTAGATAAGGTATGTCGGCAGACTCTGCGTTGTTATTTCGGACGGTTGACGGCGTAGTGTATCCATCTTCGTTCATGATTCTTTTATTTAGACGATTCCACTCCTATTATTTTATATATAGATCAACAAATGACCCCACAAGCTGTGATTCGAATCTGTGAAATGCAGGGTCACGATAGTTGGATTTGGTGTTTTGGTGTATCCCGTCATGGGTCTTCTATTGATGATGGTTCTTAAAGTAAGGGGGAATATCTCGTGGGCTATACTAAGCACATAAAGATTACGGTGTGTGGAGTCTGTACGCCCATTCACTGCCCCTGAAGGATCCGCGCCAGCCACAACTGTACCACAAGCACCAGCTACTCTAGCAATGGCCCAGCCAGTTGCCAACAGAATATATTATAACCAAGTTTTATTTTAAGTGTTTAACACCTAAGCAAAAACCTTGGTTAGATATAGAATTTAAGGAGGAAGATTTGCAGGAGTAAGTAGGCTATTCGTTGGACCGTATTCTCCTACATGTAGTACTTTCAGTGGTGGTTTGCATATAAATAATGAAGGGTTAGTAGGAAACCTCTAGGACTTAGGAGGTTTTAGTATCCGAAAATAGAGTCCGTCGTACCATCCGTAACCCACAGGGCGGCGCACCTTCGCATGACCCTTTATCTCACGAAGTCTGGCCAAAGTCATCAATTCGAGTTGTCATCGCAGCTCGGGGAGCATATTAGATATGAAAAGATTACTCAGGATTTAATAGCAAGACTTGAGTTTGGAGCTGCCTGTTGAGTGCTATTGCCGCGGCCATCGAGACGCCCAGCTCCATGCAGCCTCGATGTCAGACTGCAGCGAAGTGGCTGTATCTTCGTGTTTCTACATTATTAGATGCTTCTCTCGGTAAGCTGCACTGTTCTTGTCAGGAGCCCTGTACCTGAGGTGGCTAATAAACATTTGTTGTTGTACGAAGGTCTTTAAAACTATTTTCGTAAAAGTAGCCAATAGACATTTAATTATTGTTGCACAAAGGTCTCTAATTCTATTTTTGCAAAAGTGGTCAGTAGACATTTGTTGTTACAAGAAGGTCTCTAAAATCATCTTCGCAATAAGGGCTATCTGGCTATATACAAGGAGTCTCTTTATCCTTGTCTGTGAGCCCTGCCTTGCCAATCACTAATTCGATTTTTTCGGGTGGTAGTAGTGGCTGGATGTAGGAAGTACGGCTTCGACAAATCTCACCAGGTAGGTTAACTCAGCTGTCGGCAGGTTAGTGGCTGTGTTGGATGTGTTACATGCAGCTCAATGCAGGCTGTGGAATGCTGTGGACGACGGCTTCTGAGATGGGCAAGGAGTAGCAAGACATTAATAGTAGAAACTTTCTCAATCTTGATTGGGCGGCAGCCCTCCCCTTAGACATCATGCATCTATTTCTTTCAACAGCGATACGTTACCATTAATTCACTTTATATCAGTTTAAGAAGATTCTATATCGAGATTATAGTATCTTAGAACTTGCATACTGATGATGTATTTGCATCCGCATTTCTGCAAGCTTAATTTAATGTACATAAAACCTGCGACAGCGACTTTAGTCAATAATCTTGTCCAAATATCGTGAGGTAAGGGTCACGTGAAAAAGACCAATGGTGTAGGTCACAGTTGGCACGGAGGGTTCCATTTTCGGGTCCCAAAACCTCCATTCCTGAAGGCTTCCATACCAACTCTTCAACATTTGTATGCATAATGAAGAGCCTTCTGCACATAGTCTATTTTAGCCTACGACTTTGTTTTAGACCTTCGCTTAAAAATTGTTCAACACCTATCTATATACCGTGATAGCTTCCCTTAGGACGCCGAGGTCCCTAATACGCAACGCCCGCATCATCGTTCGAACATCACTGGCCACTTTTTCTTGATCTCGCATAAACTATTAATGATATATATACGATATCGGTATGCTTGTGAAGAAATAAGGTTTTTTTTTGTTTTCGCCGTGGCGGAGTAGGGTACCCATGCCACTTTCAGGGTTTCCCGAGAGTACTTGTAACCAACAACGTACCTTGACAAAAAAGTAGAAAAGGTGCGGCGCGCCCAAGTCCGCCGCAACGTCAAAACATTACGGGTTTTTGTCTGTGACGTGGTGAGTCATCATCGGGATTTCCGCTGTTGCTCGTGTTGTCTTCCCCCCCAACCGTCGAATCATAGGGTAACGGCAAAGAGAGCAGATGTTGACTAATTAATGTTTAGCAATCAAGTTGCGCGTAAGCTAAAGTAGGGGGTCACGGGCCACTCCCTCACGAGCCACCCTGATTTTCATACAAACCAATAAAATCTTGAAAATTGGTTTAAAAGTGGAGAAAAACGCTAAAAATAAGTGGGTTCTAAAAAAACAAGTAGAAAGATTAAAAGTATTTATAATAAAATTTTCTAAATACTACATATTTTTTTATATTTAATAATACGGTGTTATTATACGTGTATTTTATTTTATTATTTTATTTGTTAAATTTCGAGAAATCTATTGTTTTAAACAGGGTGTAAAACTTTAATAAAAGTGGAAACTTATAAATGTTTTAATACTTTTTAAATAAAACGAGTTATAATATATTTTATTTAATTTTTTAATTATTTATACAATTTTTGTTTAATTAGTTATTTAACATAATAGCTACAATTTTAAGTAATATTTTTGAAAAGTTTACATATAAAATTTATACAGTTTACGCACTAGCCTGTTCTATATACAAATTTTAGTAAAAAAAACATTATAAATAATAGTTTTATTATTTAGCTATTTTGTTATATAAAATATTAAAAATAAACAACAATTATTTTAAAATACTTTTTATTTCGTTTTATTAAAATAAAATAAAATACTACTATGTTCCTACTTTTAATCTTTTATTAATAGCTTTTTAAATATTACGTTCTGCCAAAATTTATACAGTGCTAACAGATTTGCCAGCAAATTATATATAAATTTGTTAATAGCATATTTGTTATAACTAAAGTATTTATTTTAAAAATAAAAATATGTATAAACATATTTTTTTCAATTTTCTAATTAATAAACATTTATTTTTTGTAATTTAATCAAGTCCTCACTTATTTCTCCGAATTTTACCCGCTTTTATATTAAATAGCCCCGCTTTTTACATTTGTATGGCAATCACGTACAGTGCAGGTGGCTCGTGAGGGAGTGGTCCGTGACCCCCTACTTTAGCTTAGTGGGTACTTCACAACGATTCTCAGGTCTCTTTTAGGGTCTTCGCACAAAGCAATTGTTTAACCTGCTTAAAGACTGCATCGCTAACAGTGGTCATTCACTATTAATATATATACGTTCTTTAACGATAACGTAGCGGCGAATATATATTGATCCATCGAGTCCGCTGCTAGATACCTCGTTGCGAATCAGAACTATACATATTTCCAGAAATTTACTACAAAATCCAAGCTTCGAAATGACTGCACAACTCACTTTTGATAGCTTAAATCTGATCTCTAAGGAGATAACAGCAAAGGTTGGGATCAAGGATGTCTTGAATTTATCTTTGGTATCCAAAGCCGTACACGAAGGTATTTATCCTTGGATCTTAGAGGTCGATGGGGCTCAAAATCCCGTTTTCATTAAGCACCAGGGTCGGAAGGTGTGTCCTAACGCAGGCGAAAATGGGGCTATGCCGCGGTCTTTAAAATTCTTCCTCGAAACAGACAATGCTAATCTTGTTGGGTTATTTCTAGAACACTGGAATTTGAGTCCTTACACTGTATGTCATGCAAGTCCTCGGTGCCAAACAATTTTATGTGCTGCAGCTCGAGCAGGGGCTGTTTCAGTAGTCGAATTTCTCTTAAGGGCAGGGGGGAAAGCCAGAGGTGACGGGCATGACGACCAAAGCAGCTCGGATGATGCAAATTTACAATTACTGGAGTGCGTTGAATCAGTTGACTATCTGAACGGAAACACAATCGTACAAAAGCTTCTACCATACTGTTCTGATGTTAATCAGAAAAACGAGTACGGTTTTACGGTCCTCCATCAAGTTGTTCGTAATGTATTGCATGATTCGTCTCCAGAAATTATCAAATCAATCATTGAAGCAGGAATAGACATCAATGCCCTCAGCCGTGGGGAAGGAAGCTATGGCAGGTTGCTTCGCCGAACAGCACTAAACTACGCCTGTTTGAACGCTCGACCCAGAAATATCCAAACCTTACTAGAAAATGGGGCCTCGGCCCAAGGAGCGTTAGCATTCGATTTTACGGGACCGACAGCTGTAAAATCCCGAAGAAGAAGGGTCTTTTTCTACGGTCCACCAATACATGAGTCTCAGGTATCGCTAACGTACGCAGCTCCCGCGCCGATATATGACCTTCTCCTTGGGGCGCATAGATATTGGGAGGAACAAATGGTGAGGGCAGTTACTCTTACAGACTTGGATGGCTGGGCTAACGGGCTTTCACAGTGGAATTTCCACAAGGCGAATGTCTATGAATCTGTCAAGCTATTGATCCACCACGGACTAGTCGGACCGCAAGGTCTCTTGGGCGCAAGCCGGGACATGATCGTTGATACTTCTACTGTGTGTGCCCGGCTCAACTTTGACTATCCCGAGTTATGGGCTATTCTTATAGAGGGCGGTGTGTTAGATGTACATCGCCGCAATGAATTTGCTCAGACATTCCTCAACCAAATTGCTTCGCGTTGCTGTGGAAAAACTCTCATACACGTCTGTTCTTGGAAGCCAAATCTAGTACGTGCTCTTATTGAAGCAGGTTCAGATCCCAATACCGTCGATGACAGCGGAATGACACCTTTGCACTGGGCTATACTTTACAACGATTTCGACCTCGTCAAACTGCTAGTTGAGCTTGGTGCCAACCCAGCCAAAGAGATCAACGGCGCAACACCAACCCACTACGCTTTTGGTAAACCATTCACCCCGCGCGGGCTTGTTGCACATAAAGTCATGTCAGCACTCAGGAGGCAGTTGACCAAACTTCTTCGTAACAATGGACAGCGCGAGGTATTCTCCCGAAGTCGAAAACGTAAATGGCACCCGATTGCGTTAATATTATCAAGCCGCTTTATGCGGGAAAGTCACACGACAGTGACTAGAGATGCGGAAAGACAAATGCTTTCTATCATGGCTTTGTTATCGCCATTCGCAGAAATTGGTAGAGACGAAAACGGAAATACTTCAAGAAATATCGTGGAGAACATAGGACTACTCAGGCAGGGCGATAGCCTAGTTCTTCGCCCTGGAGTGTTTTATGTTGTGAAAAGAGGGTCGTATCCCTGTCATCTAGCTCTTGCCAGGTTTCAATCGTCCTGTGAATCTGACTGTTCCTTTTGTTTTTCCTTCCCACGACAACTACTTGATCTTGGTACTGGTAAGGCCCGTCCGATTCCCTTGACCCAAATTGAGCCCCCGCTATGATGGGCCGTTCTGGATTATTCTGACTGCTTTAAACCATTTCAGTCCAAATAGACGATAAATAGCTTCTAGATTGATAAATTAGACTTATGTACTCCTAAGCTACTTGAAGAAATACTTTTGCATGTATTTAATTTCACTGCATATTTGAGCCTTTTTACGACATACTCGCTCGATATTACTGTAGACATATTGGAGTGCCATCCGTGAGACTAGACACCCCTCCAAATCACCTCAACATGAGGGCCTTCTCGTCAATAATACTATACAACGGCTAAATTGTAGGGTATATCTCTTCGATCCCGTTTCCTATTGGTTCGGGAAATGCCCAGGGGTCATAGTGATGCTTTTCCTATATAGAAACCTCTTGTGTAAATTGTGTTGTGTTGTTCTTTTCTGATTCCTATCTTTGACACTTCCATTCTCTCTCCTTTATTTTGTCCTCCAAAGAAATGGTGCTGGTACATAGACTCTTCTATGCTGCCCGGACACTCTGTCTTGCAATGGTCGCGTCAGCCCTACCCAGCGTGACGGTGACCCCTCTTGCGAGTAGTTGCACATCATTCCCCAGCTACAATAACAATACCGGAATAGCGGCCCCTCTTAGGGTCGTCGCAGCTTCTACAGGGAAGGGCATCGATGGGACTAGCTTCGTGCCAAAGTATGCAACAGCAGTAGGGGGTGGCTCTTGGGGATTTGTATGATTCTTTCCCTCCCTATAAGTGATAGAAAATATATAACATTTCTTATATGGAATGCCGAGCTACGTGCACGTGACTAATCAGCTTCCCCAAATAGATAACAATACCACTAGGTGCTTCCATCAACGAGACGGCAGTTCCAATGCGGTGCGGCAACGGCTCGTTGCAAGCCCAGTTGAACACAGGGATCAATGGTATCCAATGGCAGACACTCGTTGCGGCCGGAACACCCGCCGAGTCCGTCTTCGGATTCGGACTGCCGAACCTGCCTGACCCGAACTACAAACTCGAGCCTTATATGCACGAATTTGACGGCGTTAGACAACCTGGAGTGTTCATTGGGTCCGTCAATGTCACAACCTGGGGGTTTAACTACCAGAATAGCTCTGAGACTGGTGAATACTATTTTCTGAGACTGTTAGGTCCTAATAGCCATAACCTTGCGACTGGGGAGCAGTTGAATGAGGGCGAATTCACGGGGTATATCAAAGTCGACGGCTGACTATGTAGAAGTCGAAATGCAAGGTAACGTAACAGTATAATCGTCCTGATTCATCGAGGAAGACGGTATCAGTTACTCGAAGAAGTCTGAAGTTAGTGGCGCTCAACCGTGAAATTCAGTCGATGTTGTCATTTACCAGTTCTCATTGCTTCATAACTCTACAATGTTCTAGCCAATTGGTCATTCCCTGTTCCGATTTCCGAGCAGCTCAAATACGATCTCGATAATCCTCCAGACCAGACCTCAGAGTAAAAAGTTAGTCCGCGTACCTAGCCCACGTGCCTACAAACATCGATCGGGTATTACGGCGATTAACAACGTTTGCAGAACGTCACCTCCTCATTATCAGCGACTCAGCCACTATTTTCCAGGTTTACAGTTGGCTGAAAGGGCTACACAGTAACGATGTGTAGACCACACGGGGCTTGCTGTCTGCGGGGAAACATTGGCGGGAAACCGGAAGTAAATAGCCAGTCAGCTAATTCAGCCCTAAACTGGTTATTAATAATCCAATAAATAGCACACTGATGAGCTGCAATTAGAAGGCCAAGGTCGTCGGCCACGGGGAGCACAGTAGCATCACCCGAAATTTGACGTCTACGTATAACTTACTCTTCGTAAGTAAGTGGCATTAAAATTTGGGTGACCCGTGGGCCGCCAAGTCTGGCTATACATAGTTGTTGGATACAATGATGAAGGCCAAGAACCTCCAAGTCCGGTACGTGACGATGCGCGTCGTCATTTTGAGAGGCGGTGTCATATGAGATCTACAAGTTAGAGGCTAAGTGCCGATTGAATGCGCTCGCCGTTGTTGATAAATTGAACGGTTTTCCTTTTGCCAGTCTATAGAACATTCAGCCTCTAGGGTCACGATCATCTCGTTTGTACTTGTCTCGAGGGAATTCCAGTCACAGCTATAATTGCACGCACATACTCACGCAAATTTCACTTCCTAAAATGCAAACCAAAATTCTCACAGCTATCTTCTTATTCGCTGCTTTTGGCGCTACACAGGATGTAGACCTGGATGATTTCCCACGGGCTTGCCAGCAGGACTGCCAGGACATCACGAGATTGTCGGATGACTGTGACAGGAACACCACCGACGATGCGGCGGAGCGGGATTGCATCTGCAATGCCGACAATGCACAACAACAAGCCAACAGTTGCGCTGCATGTGTCAAGGCAAATATCCAGAATGACAATGACGATGATGACGGTGAGTATAATCCTGTCATTGAGTTTTATCATGAACACTACGCTTATGCATACTATCTTGATATTAAACGAAGACACTTGCCAATCCAAAATGACACCATTTTTAGATCTCTCCGATCTCTTCAGGGCTTGTGGCTGGAACTATGCCGATGTTAGTCCTACCAGCTCCTCAGCCACGGCGAGCAGCACACAAAGCAACAACGGCACAAGCAGCACAAGCGGCGTGGTAACCACCACGCAAACTTTCCCCGCCACGACTACGACGGACACGTCTTCCGGCACTCCCACCACAGAGACCATCCCGGCTACTTCAGTTACCTCCACCAGGCCAGCTTCCCCGAGCGAAACCGAGAATCCTGACAACGTTGGCTCTAGCCTGAGTGTTGGCTTTGGTTTCGTCGCTGCCGGTCTATTGGCTGCCCTACCAGTTGTTTTGCGAATGTAGTTTCACACAGCAGTTTCATGAGCTTGGGCGCAGCTTCAAATTCCCATCGAGGCTAGTTAAACTACAGCGATGCTAGAATTGTCGAAGGCTTTCTGTAGATTAGTAGAGCCTTGTCGATTCTTCGCTAATTTGCTGGTGAAACCGGCCAGTTATGTTTGCGTATAATCATATATACGTTTATGAGTGCTCATCCGAACTAATCACGATATGATCGTATGCCTTGCTAGACTATAATCGACTTCGACCATTTAGCTGTGTTATTGAAACGGCCGGAAGTTTATGTTACGGAACGCTATATATTTCATTGAATGTTAATTTACAATTCCATGTTCGACATATATAAGTTCGACAAAATCCTACACAAAAGATTCCAACGCAGGGCTACGCTTCATCTGCCTTCCCTATCCCTGACCAGTCGTCCCAAAGTACTGTTGACAGTGATATTACATGAGACAAAGGTGTCATCTACCTTGCTTGTGCCTTGCACCGATTTTGACCTTGTACATAGCGACGTCTTGTAATCGCAGAATCGCCTGCATGAATGCTGACATGTGTGAACCGCATTAAAATTCAAACAATGGCCTTCGTAACTACTCCGGTTTCAAGTTAGAACCCCTGGCCACTTAGGCGCAATGATATACGATATTGTCAACGGCCCGAAAACCCAGTCTTCTCCAGTGGGGGCCGTGTTCGGGAGGCAGCCCGATACCGAAACTGGGCTTAGATACCATATAGGAAGCGTCGAATATAAGCTGTCGTGTCGCACATGTAGATGTCGCGGTGGCTTTGATTGATGTGCGACATGTCAACGGATAACGGACGCAGTGGTTTGTGAAAATTTGATATTATGCGATATGGCTAGGCACCATGATTGAGTCCCAGACCCAGCCGCATATCTATCTCTATTAGATTGGGTATCATATTCCGAAAATTCTGGCTAGGAAAATATTAGGGTAATTGAAGTCTGTATCACTGCAATTCCGCTCTCGGTCTTTGGTCGTTTACTTCAGGGATGAAATGATGTCCCTGCCCACCATCGAGCTCTACTCCGCGGGTCTCTCCAGTCTCTGGAGGCTTATAGTAGCCCGCTAGAGCTTGCTGATTGCTGTCATACGGCTGCGCATTTTGGAAATGCGGCGAAAAGTCCCTATTGAGAGGCATTTCGTACGGCTGGGGACCCGGGGGTTGTTGTCTTCCCTTCGATTTCCGCCAAAACAGGAATGCGGCGGCGAGAGCAGCGAGGCCAAGTACTCCCACCCCCACTCCGACGCCAATACCGATTTTGCTTCCCTCAGATAGCCCTGCACTGGGCGTGCTTGTAGGAGTGGGAGTAGGGGTTGAACTGGATTCTGGGTTGCGGATTAGCATAACGATGCGACTAAACTCTGGGACGACATACCACCGCCGATGGCTGTTTTCGCCGGTGCTGTGGCCGAAGTCGAAAGGGTAGAAAAGGTAGTCGTCGGCGTCGTGTTCTCTTTAACAGGGATGTAGAACGCAGCGCTCACGAAACCTCCCACGGCTTTCTGATCAGCTGTCCCTGTTCCATTCACTCCGCGAAAAACGTATATCTCTGATGAGTTTGTCGAGCCCGTGGTGACTTCCCATTGGAACCATGTTGCCGCCGAGTTTGCTACACGACAAGTTAACTTTCGCGTCCCTCCATGAAAGCGGCGTCGCAAATAGACTGGGTATGTGGTGACGAACTAGTTAGTTGGGTGGGAGCGGCCCAGTCATAGCCCACGATTAAGTATATATTCGTGGTTTCATATGTGGTTGTCCAGCTAATATTCATCTTGTTGCCCGGGCTGTAACTCCATGTGCCTCCGTTCGGTTCGCCGAATGACCCATCAGTATAGTCAAGTGCCGGTTCGCCTGGTGGAGGAAGGGCATCATCTCCCAGGGTGCAGGCGATCAGAAGGGAGATGGGCAATAACGAGAGTAGTCGCATTTTGGACGAAGTCGTTTCTGGACACTTGCGGGACACGAGAAGAGACGAGAGGCTCGGCGAGAGCAGGTCAGCTCAAGTGAAAAGTAAGGGAAATAGGTGGCAAGCGGTCCTAATAGGTACACCAATGAAAGATATGCTCTGCCTCCAAGATACCCCAGCTGCCCAGCACTCTACCCAAACACGTTTTACATATTATTACCCATGGCATGATGGGGCTATCTACACTACACTACACTAATTTGGTTGCATCCTTGGCTTGTGATCTCGCTAGACTCGTTGGAGAGAGTAAAACGCGGATCTCACGACACCCGGACAGGACCCGGACTCCCTCTCACTTAGTATCACACTAAGTATATACTACTACCTCTATAGTCGTATAGCAGTATACGCAGGCAGAACTTAGTGAGCAGTTCATACACAAGTAATTGTACGAATTATAGGGCATTCGAGTGTTAGACATGGATATAGAGAATGCTCATATTACTTTAATATGAGCAAGGCTTCAGCCAAATGCCGAAGATTATAGAGAGAGCAGAGCTTCTAAGATGGAGACCTATAGTTACCTATATTGCCTGAGTCCTAGATTTCTATAATAAGATATATAGAGGACATGTTAAGACGGGGGCTGACATACACTACAGCACTACATAAGGGCGGCCCCCTTGCTCGTGGGCTGACTGGCAATATACCTAGGTACCTACTGTATGTACTGCTCAACTATCAATCTAATATCGCTGCTAAGACGAGGACAGAATGAGTAGTATATTCTTTAATCCATACGATAACTACCTCGTTCTCGAGGCGCGACGTACAAGTGAAGATTAATACTATGACGCGCATAAGCGGAGAAGCAAAATCCTGTACCAGCACCCGGGAACCCAAGAAAAGGGGGCGCAGTAGGTATCCATGTTCTTCTCGCATCCTTATCTACCTAACCTTCAGCCCTGCGGGGTGTCGCACTGTTGTGCAGAGCGTCTAACTAATTTAGATGTGTTTAAAATTGGATCTTTTTGCTAATCTGAAACAGGCTTGGTTAACTGTCTTTGGGGGTTTCATAAGCCTTAAGCGTACCGTGCTATACTGATACTGTATTATACGCCGCTGCAAAATCCCGTCGTAGTGGCACAAGAGTGGTCGATAAATCGACGCGATGTGGAGATCATACCCGACAAAGACGTGAAGATGATGGGTTTTCTTAGTCAGGGCGCGCTTCTTTCTTCGCATACTAGAAGAGAGGCTCAACTCGTTGACTTTCGCATATGCCTGCCACCTTGAACAAATTTTTTTTAACAAAACGCCGCGCAAGTTGTCTCTTCACCCAACTCACAGTTTGTTATTTACTTATCCTCATTCGTCTTCTCACCTGTAGAAGATCGTTCAAGAATGGCACTATTCGCCACTAATCAATCGCTTGCTCTACTATGTAGAACTTTACAGTAGTATAATATTTATAGGTACACTAAATGAAAGAATGCAGGGGTTAACCATCCTTGCACATCAATAGCCAGTTGAACAGTCGGGACATGATTCAGACCCCTCTGCGACCGCTGCTATGGTGTCCCAACTCGATTCTGACTGGTGGATTGATTAAGGGGCCTCTAACTTGGTAGGCAAAGTGGCTACACTACTGTACTGACATACCAGTGTGGCACTCTCCTGGAAACCCCTGCAAACAAGCTGACATGTGGCGCGAATAGCTTCCCATTCAGAAAGGTGCTGAATCCCATTTTTGTCTTCGTTCACATCACGATGTGATACCGTCTTCTGGTGCAGTCTACCGCCTCTTTTCTTAAGCTCATTCTCCTTTCTTTGGAAAAGTGCTTTGTCTAAGTCTCCCTATATTGTGCGCTCTGTCTTAGCCACGACGCGATTCACGCGTCCCTTTTTTGCTTTTTAATTTCCCAGTCGCTGTCGCCTCTCATTTCGAAGCATCTCTCGATCGTTTGCTTGATGTCGGTCCTTTTTTGAGCTACGTTCGCATAAGTTTCCGTACGATGTTGCCAACGGTGCTGTCCCGGCTGACACGATCGCCGAGCCGAGTCTTCATCGTAATCCTAATCATACTAGTAATATGTCAACTATTCAGTATTCGATCGCAGCCGATAGCGAACTTCGGTAGCCGTTATACAGAAAAGTACGATCCGTGTGAGGGCCTCGAAGGCCTTGAAGATATCTTCGTAACGCTTAGAACTGGTACCACAGAAGCACCGAAAAAGCTTCCAGCGCATTACACGACGACCCTACGTTGCCTACCACACTACGAGATCTATTCGGATTTCGAGGAGGTCATAGATGGCAAGCACTTGTATGACGTTTTGGATGAGGTGAACCCGGACATCGTAGCGACACATCCCGATTTCGCTTACTATAATAAGCTTAAAGGCAAAGGAAGAGATGCCTTCACAGCGGAAGAGATGGCCCAATGGGCCGCGGCTAAGAATACAAACGGTGGTCGCGACAGTCCTGGCTGGAAGCTAGACAAGTGGAAATTTCTCCCACTAGCCGACAAGGCATTGAGAATTCGGCCCCAGGCAAAGTGGTTCGTTTTTATGGAGTCTGATACATACGTGCTCTGGAAGCCATTGCTTGCCTGGCTTGAACACTTTGACGCATCTAAACCGTGGTATCTGGGCCAACAGATGCAGATCGGCGATGTTGTCTTTGCCTACGGCGGGGCTGGTTTTGCCATTTCTCAGCCTGCCTTGAAGAAGGTTGTTGAGCATCGCAACACAAATCTTAAATACTACGATGACTTCACTGCAGGCCACTGGGCTGGCGATTGCGTCCTGGGCAAAGCCCTCGCTGATGTTGGAGTACCTCTAACATGGTCATTTCCAACACTCTCGAGCGAGGAACCGGCGGACACCGACTTCGAATCAGGCTTTGGCGGCCCCACGAAGCACCCGTGGTGTTATTATGCAGCGAGCTATCATCATCTCCCACCTGCAGAATACCCTGGGTTTTACTCTTTTGAGCAGAATTGGTATCAAGCAGTGAGTATCTGTCTTTCTCGGACGCGAAGGCGTTGGGGTGCCGACCAAGCTGACCTTAACTGTTTTCCAGAATAAAACTATGATACGACATAAAGATGTTTTCCACAACTATGTACTGCCACGGTTAACTGATGAACGTGACGACTGGGACAATCACTCAGACAAAGATGAAGAGACAGCGAGCTCATTTGCAGCCTGCCGGAATGCCTGTAAGAGCGATCCCGCTTGCATGCAGTTCTCAGTATCCGGCTATACATGCAAGACATCTACCGCGTTGAGACTAGGCCGTAAAGCTTCTGCTGCTGAACAAGTGAAGTCCGGGTGGATGGTAGACCGTATTGATCCTTTCATCGAGCGCATGGAGTCTGCATGCAACAACAGGGATTGGGTCTTGCCATAGTGGCACAACAGTCACACAACTAAGCCAACGGCGTGCTACAATTCCGAACCGTTCAGTCGCACAGAGTGTAAGACAGCTGCCCTACTGTGGGTACGGCGTCCATCCGTATCGACTTAGCTGTCTGGGGCTGCCCCTTCACGCTTCAAGCGGCCTCGTCGTCTTCAGAACCCACGCTCAAATCGACGAGTGTACCTTCAGCATATCTCTCAGGCAGGTATTATCTGCACAAGCACACAAATTATCCATGCGCTCGGTAAACCATGCTACGTCAAGTTAGTACTTACTCTCGACTCAAGTAACACATTTTAAAGCTGAATGCGGATACCTTGGCTCATATACGTATTGCTCGTTCCCAGTTGGATGAGAACAGGATAGAAGGGTAATGAGAGGCTTTTCATTTGAAGGAAAATGCGTATTACTTATCAACACCGGACAGATAGTAGACACGTATCTCAAAATAGAAAATCATCAGGCTCCATTTATCAACCTCCTTCTCGCCTATCCACCCCTGCATTTGTCCCTATTTAGGAGACTGTTCACAATATAGCAGTGACGCTGCCAATAGCCAGGTGTTATACTAAGTCAGTCTTAATAACCAGATTACATAGCCACTCGCCGCTTTGTGCTCAGGTCCTACTCAGGCTCCTAGATTGCCTGCCTTAATCCTGTAGCTCATCTATCAACGTTAAAATTCCCTCGAAACCCTGCACATATCTATAGACAGGGCCTCCAAAACTCTTGATTCTGCGATTCGACTACTGCATTCTTAAATACATATTTGATGGTATCATCTGGACCCGCACACATGTCCCATGGTACGTAAATCGTCAAACTCAGCAAGTACAGCAACATAGCCAACGCCCTCACTGTCGCCTTGTTTAGACATACCCTTAGACATGGGGTCCCCGTTCTGATAGTATTCGGCATCACTAAAGGTTAAACCATGTCAGCCCACATCGCTCTGTATAAAAAGCGCCAGTTGGTGTTGTTATGATACCTCCCCTGGAACGAATGACGTGTACGTATACAGCTAATAACTAGCTGTCAAGAGAATGGGCGTCCCAGAGTGAATAGATAGACCTGTCTGCAACCAGGGTAGCAGTCAGGGCTTAATAGGGTAGTTAATTGATTCTTGGACTTCTTAAATCTAAGGGGGAGGTTCAGTTATTTATATATATATATAATCCCATTAGTCCTACACTATAAGGTAGCTGGTAACTAGTTTTCTGACATTGGCCTACAAAGGTGTTAAGACCGTTTGCGGCGCAACAAGGGTCTGTGCATGCCCCATACTTGACCTACGAGATCCTGACAGGTATAAAACGATAAAATACTACTCGGGTTTCGCTTGCAAAGTAATCTAACTAATAACGTTTTAGCTGTTGACGCTGGTGGTGTCACGAATGCTTCTGCATTAGGCCGCCCAAGACTCGATTATATGGAATTTACCATCCTGAATATTTGATATCGGTAAGTTTATGAGTTGGAACATTATCGCTTATTGGTTATTAGAGAGACACAACCCACGTTTAAGCGAGTATTCTTAAAGTCGTTAAAGGTCTTGATCGCCTGCTCTTGTAAGGTTGAGTTGGGGACAGAGGCGAAGCCAACTTGTGTAACGGTCATTGTGTATATGAGCTCGTTGAGAATAGATAGCTGTAAGATAAAATAGAAAGAATAAATGATAAGGTCTAGCTAACCTTAGAAGAATAAAAAGATTAGTTTAAAGCCGTCTCTATTGCTTTATACAATGGTCAGCCGTATCCCCCCTTTAACGATGCAATCTTATCGCACTACGTGTAATTCACTGTCACAGTACGTATATAAACACCTGCAGATGGCCAAGTCTCCGACTTGACAACGTTCTATCTTTTGGTAGTGTTGTGGTATAGCGCTGCAGTTCTGTTCCGTGACAGTCGATCTTGTTCTCTGAGGTATTACCCTCACGTGTAGCAACCTGCAAATAGAGTACAAGAGTCCAATTGACCCACCTAGTAATATAGACATTAATTTCTCCTCACGTTTTAGTGAACCTACAGCTCCTGCCCCAAGCAACTACACCTCCAACTGCTTACTATTGTCAAAAGAGCTTGGAGGAAACTTTACATTAACCTAATAATCTTCTGTGGGGTCACGAGGGCTATGAAGCTTCCCTTTTGGACTGTTGAGGAGATCTACGACATTATACTCGGAATAGTCTCGCTTCTAGTTATTTACTTCGCTTTCGTGTAGTCTCCTCAAGGGGCTATAAGAAATCAGAAGAGTGGTTGGGAACTGAAAGGCCTTATATGATTGTATTCATGACTTCGTCGCCTCAGACCCCCTGATAACTATCTATATCGGTTTTTTTTAAAGGAAAATCTCTTTCAGTGAGCCCAACTACGATTTATGATTGGTCTTATCCACTGAGTCATAAGTCCTTCCCATGCAAGTATGAATAGACCAACGCTATAGCCAATAATAACTTAGATAGGCTGTGTGAATCCAGCTTTCAATCATTTCCATGGTCGCTGATTTAGTTGAAATACATATTAGTCTCTCAGATCCGTCAACTCTGTGGCCAATGGTAGCTTAATTCAAGATGCTGTGGTTAAAGTATATGTTTATCTCTAATTTTAAGTCACTTTCTGGCCAATCATAAGTTAGATGAGGTTTAATCAAGCCTTGAATTGTGCTAATCCGTAAGATCAAGTAACTCCTCGATTAATCACAGCTAAGAAGATCATTAGTAACAACCACGACGCTTTCTAATTAGCCAGTCATAAACCAATGATACCATACTTTAACATCTTTTCAACTATTTCCTCATGTCACACGGACGACCCGAAGGATTGGGACTGCCTCAGGCACCCGAAACCCTTCGGGCCAAAACTCCAATATCATGTATATAATTATATGAGCGACAAGGCTGGTTCCCGTACCCTTCCGTACCCGTTCAGCTAGGCTTCGCTCCCGCGATGATTTGATCGGCTAAACTTGCTCCCGTATACAGGCTATACGAGAGCGAGGGCCAGTAACGAAAGCGAGGCTTTCACATATAGAGACAAACGTCGCCGCCTGGCTCAAGGAGAAGGACTAGACCTTCATGACCCCCTTGACGCCCTAGATGATTATTGCAATATGAACACTCTTCCAAGCCCTTGTCACACCTCATCAAATTGTCCTTGTATTGCATGGCTAAGCTCCACATGGAAGGTAAGCACGTATTGCGCGTTATGATAGTGGGATGAGGCTTACGAGGCTCCCGTAGCTCGCTGAAATTCTTCAGTCAGCCACTCATGGCAGGAACATTGAGATGAATAACTACCATGTCTTTTGAGCTATCCTGTCAATGATCCGTATGACCATCCGTGGAGCCTATACTGTATCAAAAACCTACTACTTCGTCTTCTAGCGTAAACTGGACAGATGGAATTCCAGCTACAATGCTCTTAACATCTTGATCAGTCTGAGATTACTACCCTCGTCAATTGGACGAGCACAACTCTATGCTCTGTTGGGCATATGTGTAACCATTAGCTTCGCTCGTAAGTCTTGCGCTGCAAGCTTGTCATAATTCCGAGCTTCTTGGGTGGGCGAGTGTCTTTCCTAACTGAGTGATGATATATCTTGCCATTGCCTGTATAAAGCTAAAAATTAATAACAGCAGAGCTAATTTCGTTCAACTAACAGGTTGTGACCTGCATACCACGCAACTAATTCCTCTAATATTGCTTCATGCGAAGCCAGGGACTCTTCGCTGCTGACGGCGCGTATGGGTGAGTTCTTGAGCTATTGGTTCGTCACCATCTAAAGGATGTAGGGAGAGAGAGGGGGGGAAGGAGGGCAGAGCCGTCGTGAGTGTCGTTAGAGAGAATACGGCTCCAGAGATCGCATAAAGAACGTGATCACACGTGTTGAAAGGCAAGTTAACCATATCTAACTTCTTTAAAAGGTATTATGAATGGACATGTTGCAGTGGGATTTCGCGTTTCGTGTATGAGCTGGAAAGGATGTGTAAGAGGGCGTCTAATGTAAGGAAAACCCTCAAGAAAATAGGGAATGCACCCCGGCGCATCAGGCTCAGTGTGAAATGGAGCCTGCACTCATCATCAGCTACCATCTGCAAGTTTGATACTGAATGTTCCAATAGCTAAGATGAGGATACTCACATACTTGGGGTACTAACTAGAAATACCGGGCCACACCATGTTCCGTATTTTTATTTGTAACCTATACTGCCTTTTTGGGCCGGCATGCGTAAAGTTGTAAACGGTTATAATAACTCTTACAAGGTATGAGATATGTTTTCAAGATTGAAAAAGGGGTTCACTAACGGGGCTCATATGTGATAATGTTTTGTTCGTTCATTCATTCATTCAATTGTGGTCAGTGGTTTCTCCCGTCTCATGGCAATAAACTAAGTTTGAGGTTGGAGAAGATGCTACGGGTAGAGGACCTAATGTTAAGAGTAGATACAATAGAAGTACTCTGATAAAAAGACCAAGCCTCCCAGGGGTAAATGATTTTTGGTTGTGGCTTGACTGCATGGCTTGTGGCTTGTGGGTGTAGAATTGTCTTCACCAGTATGGCACATCTGGATATTAGGAGCAGACTAGTTGTACTTTTGAGAGCTGTAATGTTTTCTATGGATATGCGGGATCAAGTGTTTACCTATTAGTCATGGTATGGAAATTATAACGGTTGAACTCTTGCGTTTTCGGGTGTGGTAGTATGATAGGCCTACCCTGCCGAGACTATTAATAGCATTTTGATGGTGTTTTGCGGGGAAAAGTAAGTTAAGCATCCCAAGCACGGACCACAGATCCTAATTTCGAATAGTTATACATAGGCCTAGAGGCAATGGCTATCAATTGAGGTTATTTAGAGCCTCTGACCCCCAATTTTGTTCCGTCATCAAGGACGAATAGCGCGTTCGCAAGGGGACTCGGTACGGATAATTTGTCTTGGACCATGTTTTCCCCGCCGCATATAGCCAACCTAGGAGCCCTTGGCCTGCTTCTAATTGCCGCGCTTTAACTCTAATACACTGCCAGCCGCGACAGATTTTTAGTATACCAAAAGCGCGACAATGCTCAAGGCGTCCCTCCAACTTTCCCTTACATATTCCCATTATTGGGAAGCATGCCAATCACGTACCTGTGGAAACCGAGAGCCTTCGTCTTGAATCCAGAGTATAAGCGCACCCGATCAGGTATTAGAGACCCGTCGATCACGACTGACTTGTCGCAGTAATTTCTTCCAGAGTGCACAACCAACCCGTGTCAAGATTCTCACGCAAGAGTTCTATGTCATCCGCGGGCCGGAGAACATTAAAGCTCTCTTCAAGAATTCTTGGGCCTGCACATCAATCCCTTTCGTTAAATTCGCGCTTGGAAATGCGTTCGGGTTGCCGGCCAAGGCACTGAGTCTCTACGACAAGGACGACTCTGGCGGTGGTCATGTGCTTCATCTGGGTAGCAAGGTGGAGGCGCGCAACCATATTGACTATCGTGTGCACTAATCCTTGGGTTGGTTTTTGGAAGGAGTAGGGCTCTCGCCCTTTTGGAACAGATTCGTAGACAATGTCACTCAGCGGTTACATGGTCTGCACAGTCGCGTTGGGCCTGACTGGGATTACCATACCGATTTGATAGAGGTTGTTGGAGACGAAGTCACCACCTCCATTACCAATGCTCTTTGCGGCCCATACCTCCTGGGCCTCAATCCGCATTTCCTGGAGGACTTTTGGGATTTTGACCGCAACTTGCAGACCTATCTTCAGGGTATAGTCTTATAAGTACATACAATATCTTATCTCCTGCTGACTCTATTCATAGGCGTTCCTTGGTTTATTGCGCCCAAGGCCTACAGGGTTCGAAGGAGGGTGCTGCACGCCGTCAAAGCCTGGCAACAGCACGCGAGAGACCACTACAAAGACTCGGCCGTCGATGCTGACGGCGATGATCCATTCTGGGGAAGCAGTTTCTTTCGGGAGAGGCAGGAAATGTTTCTTGAAATGGACGATTTCGACTACGACGCTATCGCATCCCAGGATTTTGGCGCAATATGGGCGTAAGCAATAAGTCTGTGCCTCAAGGTTGAGACTCCTTCCAGCTAAGTTTTTATATAGGGCAAGGAATTCCGTTACTGCTGCCTCGTGGGCCATCTTTGAGGTATATCAAGACCCTGAGCTGCTCGCTGGCCTAAGAGCCGAGGTTGATTCTTGTACGATCGAATCTGCAGACGGCCGTATCCGGTTTGATACCGACCGATTATTTCGCCTGCCAGTCCTTCAAGCCATCCACGCTGGGACCCTGCGCCTCAGGATGCACTTCTACATCATTAGGATGGCAGATAGGGTTGACATGAATATCCGAGATTGGATTATACCGAGGCGAAAAGTCATCGTTACGTCAACCACAGTTGCACACATGGATTCTAAAGCATGGAACACCGGCTTGAACAACGAGCACCCAGTGGAGCAGTTTTGGATTGGGAGGTTCCTCAAATATCCATATGCGAGCGCCAGTGACAAAGCACAGCCGCACAATTTCGTACAGCCTCCAATATTCTCGACGAAGGGGGTCGAAGGGTCATGGATTCCCTACGGAGGCGGCCCGCGCCAATGCCCCGGCCGGCACTTTGCGAAACGTCAGATATTACTCACTACTGCCTTGATGGTAAGCTTGTTCGACTGTGAGATATTAGGGGAGTGTAAGGATGTGCGGGAGGATTTCACGCTAAAGGGTTTCGGCGGCGGCGTGTCGCATCCAGCTGGCAAAGTGCCTATGAAAATTCGGCGCAGAGTCAATGACGCATGTAAACAGGTATCTTAGACGAACCATGCCGCTACCCCGGCCGAGGGTAGGCATCATATGCAAGGCCACCAGAGTTACAGCCAACATGAAACTTCCAACCTCTTGGAACTAGTGATTAGTAGTGAAGCACGCACGCTTTCGGTACTGCTTGCATACTTCGTCCATGAGGGGTAACAAGAGAACGAATAGAATGTTATTATAGTGCTTGATTAATCTGCCGGTTCACGTACTTATGTGCTCGGTATCTCTCTATAAGCGTCGGGTGTGGCTCTGCTTAGGTGAGAGGAGAGAACACTTGTCACATGCGCTGACCGACTTGTCTTATGAAGCCGTTAAGGGCTAGCCAAGCGCCTTGGCAACAAAAACTGCACCCCAGACCCAGATTGTCGGCACGCCGCGTGGGGGATCGAGGTGTTTGGATCTGACTGTCCACTAGCTTGGTTGTCCGGTCCGAAGCTATAGTCGAGCTACTGATCCCTCTTATGAGACGGTACCTGATCACATGTCGACTCAAGGCTCGACACCGTCACCGTTGTAGATAAGCTGCGCCTCATCCCGGCAGCCTTCGTTAGTTCGTCCATCCGGCGGAACCGTTCCATCGGACCGTCATCTCACTAGGGTGCCTCGCGGCCGATTGAGTGCCCCTGCTCTTGAATACACCTTTGCCGCGAAGACCGCCAGATAATTAAGCCTTCACTATTTTACCAACACGCTAAGTGGAGTGGGATAGTGGAGAGGCTCTAGGACTTTGATAAATGACTCGTCGCTTCCGCCTATCCGCGACTCATGGATATAAAATGATAGTAGTTTGCTCGTTTCTGTCGAAAGGATGATAAATCGTGTTGTAATTCCTAGAAAACGAGAACTTGCAATGGCGATTATACGCAGCCCTTACGAGAAGCACGCGCCCTCGGCTGAAACAGCGGGTCTTCTGCCCGCTTGGGTAAACCCAGACCTAGATCGGCTCATGGTGATCAAGAAAGCCGAAGGTGACTTCCAGTCATGGGCCGAGTCACTTGTCGATCTACCGGCCGGGGCCGTCTTTGCGCGCATCACGGGCGTGAATACAGTATCACTCCCGTCATGGAGCTCGGTGCAGGTCAGAATCTACATCCTGTCAAGAGACTACTGATGGAAAAACTATGGCATCCACTAATGCTGAGTTCGAACTAACTAGGCCGGGCGAAACCTTCATATAGAACTTAACTCCGATCTCGTTTTCGTCAACCATAGCTGTACCCCAACGCTAGAATGGGATATGGAACGAATGGAAGTACGAGTTGGTAGAAACCGTGATCTAAGGAAGGGAGACTGTGAGTAACACACTTAATATCCTATTTAATTCAACTTTATGTTGCATGAGAGCATTTGCTCCGTTTTCCGATTGTTGAGACCCTCGATGTTTATTAAATCGGGCTATGGAAACTTGTTAAAAATGCATCGTTCCTCAATTATATATTTCAACCTATAATCACTAACTACAAATACTATAGTACTCAGTTTCTTTTATCCAAGTACTGAGTTTGAGATGGCACAGCCCTTCGACTGCTGGTGCGGGGCTGGCGACAGGTGTTTTGGGCGAGTCGAAGGTGCTGCTCAGTTAGGTGTCGAGAGGTTAGGTGGCTACTGGATCAATGGGTATATAAAGGAGATGCTTGAAGAGGCATAGAATAACAGAGGAAATGGCTATTATACACCTATCTATACTGTAAGCCGCTGGATGTCGTTATGGTTTATTTGTAGGTGCGTGGTAGCGACTCACACCGCCATGGCGTACATGAGTTTTCCCTTGTGCTTTCATTGGTATTCAAGTAGCGCTTGAATATCAGGACAAAAGTCAGAAGTGCAGTTCTGGCTCCAGTGTCAAAGACAAAGCGATAGCATATGGGCTCCAATGGTGTCTAGATCCACTGCGGCTCCTATATGCGGCTCATCGAAATAATATATCTGAATTGGTTCTGGACACCTCTAGATCTATTCAATAATCGGGACGATATGACTGTATTTACTGAACTGTTTAGTGCTATATAGCTGGTGATTGGGGTAACTGATGCATAGTCGGTGTCTTGGAATCCGGAAATGAAATCCCTCATGCCATTGTGATCCGCCAGGAGGTAATTCTCGTAATAATATGAGTAGATATTCAGCTCACGACAACCAGTATTCTCATCAATACTTCAGATAACAAGTGAAGTTGAGAAAAATCAAAAAAGGAGGAAGTTAGGCTTTCCTATACTATAGCTGATATAAACTCCTTATATGCGTAACATCATGCCATATGAGAATAATACATCATATTACTGTGATATTGGAATATTGGCTAGCAGTCTGCTTGGGGCCGAAACCGTTGCTGGATCTTGGCGCAGCTGTTGGAACCAACAGTACCGAAATCTTATGCGCCAAGCTGCATCTCCCTTGTTCCGTCTTCTTCGGGTTTCTTTCTTGAACTCTAGCCGTCGGGACCGAGCTATGATATATCATGCCAGCGATACCACCCTGTATACGGAGTACTAGGTACATAGATGGCAATGGTGTAACCTAGACCAATAAAGATGTCGTAGAAAGTATGGTCTATTCGATAAAAAGCACTACAAGATGGATATCTCTCGCGATTTCTTTGATGGTTCCAATGTTTACTACCGTAGCTTAGGTGCTGGAAAATTGTAACCCATCGGCATGCTAAGTTATTAGCACTTCCGCCCGAAGGGCTTGGGTAAGCATGTTCAACTGACCAATAGAGAACACTAGCAATGTGGTAGTCTTTAAGTTGTCAAGACTACGTAATTCCATTCAAATTACGCCTGTCCTATTTCTAGCTGATTCTAAGAGATAACCTTCTGATCTTCAGTTCCAAAGGTGCTTACCAGCTATCGGGTTGACTAACATCATTGGAAAAGGGGCGTGCGCCAAGACCGCTTAGGTAAGGAGCAGAACCAGGACTGACAGCTAAGTACGGCGGCATATGTTACTACCTTGGTGAGAAATTTCAAGTAACATCATCGATGGCCCAGCCCAGAAGACATGATAGGCGAACACTGTGATACGATTCTCAAAGTTGGATCTGCAGATAACATACACCATGATGCACTCTACCTTATTATGGGGATTGTGGGACACCAAATATTAATTTCTCTGCTTTTGATGATCGAGCCCAAAAAATACATACGAAGGGTCTCGTTGCTCTATGGAATAGTGAAAGGTTGTATTCATTAGAATCTGACACATACACGGGTCCCGTTCGATGGTACACCTCCTCCAGGATGTCGAATGTTAGTACGGTTACAAGCCCCGTAATCTACCGTTTTAAGCATCGATTTGCAGCAGGCCTCCCGGACAGTTATTCTCAACTCACCCAAAAACCCTAGGCAGTTACTTTCAACTCACCCAGGGCCCCGGCTAGGTACCCTTAGTTTGGTGGATAACAAGCAATTTTGTAAGTAAACAAAGTGTGGTTAATCCCCTGTTTAAACCCTGGTTTTGTACCCGTACTAACATTCGACATCCTGGAGGAGGTGTAGTTGTTAGCTAGCAACAATAGACGGGAATCATCATCTCTCTATACACGATTTCCGCTTCGGGTAGTTGCCCTTTTAGCACTAGCCTATATTTGATTGGATGTGGGGCGTATATACCAGAGGTGTACAGCTCACAAACGATCAGTTAAATAACTATCAGGCCTCTTAGACTGCAGGCAAATCGCTCTCTACGTGTAAGTAGGTGTGCAGGCTTCATATGAGGGTATAAACCTATGTTGTCTCAATAGACGAGTCGCGTTGTACGATCATGTCTCGGGTTCTATGCTTTATGTCCATGTGGGAGATAAGCTTAAATCGAGAAGTCCGAAGTCCGCCCCACCTCGTGTAATTAGCTTCCATGGTGGTGATACCAACTCTGGGACATATTCAACGACAGTGTAATTCGCATCAGTTTCAGAAACAGATTTCGACTATATAAAGAGGGCATACCAGCGATCATGCTCTCATATCACCTTCTCAGAGCATCAGGACTTCCATCGCCAGCTTGCCTACCAACCACTATTCTCTAATTACTTACCATTGTTTGTTATTACTTACCATCTCACAACTTACACTCACCATAAACTTGTCAAAATGGTCTTTTCACCTCCTGCTGCTCCCAAGACTGTTCTTGGACGACACCGTCTCCTCGCCCCATCGGTGTCTGTCCGTGTCAGTCCCCTCTGTCTAGGAGGCATGAGTACGTTCGATCACCCCATATCTGTTGTTTGTTTGCTATCAATAAATGAACTGACCATCGCAAAGGCATCGGGAATGCATGGTCGTTCGGGATGGGGGAGTGTACCAAGGAGTCAGCGTTCGAGCTTCTTGACACCTTCTACGACCTCGGTGGCAACTTCATTGACACTGCCAATACATACCAGGCTGGCGAGAGCGAACTCTGGATAGGTGAGTGGATGCAGAAGTCCAACCGCCGCTCGGAGATGGTCATTGCCACCAAGTATACCATGAGCCCCAAGTCTGGCCACGCCGTCCAGCAGAGCAACTACGGAGGTACTGGTGCCAAGTCACTGCACGTCTCCATCCATAATAGCCTGAAGGCCCTACAGACCGATTATGTTGACATTGTAAGTTCACTTAGGGGGTGATATGAGAAATTTGTCTGACCCCCACCTTCAGCTCTACGTCCACTGCTGGGACTATGCTACCGAGATTCCAGAGCTTATGCATTCCTTGAATGGCCTCATCAACCAAGGCAAGGTTCTTTACTTGGGTATCAGTGACTCGCCTGCCTGGCTAGTCACCAAGGCCAATATGTACGCGCGCCAGAATGGTCTGCGTCCTTTCTGTATTTACCAAGGCCGCTTCTCTGCTCAGGAGCGTGACCTGGAGCGAGAGGTCATTCCCATGTGTCAAGCTGAAGGCATGGCATTCCAGCCCTTCGGTGTTATGGGCGGTGGATATTTCAAGTCTCCGGGAAAGGAGAACACCGGTGCTCGCAATATCGCCCCGCATTTTTTGGTCGGGCGTGAGGAGCAGATGTCCAAGGTCCTGGATGTTATCGCCACACGCCACAATGTACCTGTCACGAGCGTTGCTTTGGCTTACGTTCTCCAAAAGGTGAGCAAAAGCTGAAGGTACTATGAATCCCGTCTATTAATAATGATTGTAGGCCCCCAATATCTTCCCTGTCCTTGGAGGTCGCAAAGTAGAGCACCTGAAGGCCAATATCGAGGCCCTCAGCCTCGAACTTTCCCACGAGGACATCAAAGAAATCGAAGGTGGCTACGAATTCGATCTTGGCTTCCCTCATAAATTCATGAGCCTGAACGGCTCTATGATTCAAGGACCCCAGGACATCAATATTCTAAGCCTTATGGGCCACTTCGATTACGTTGCACCAGCAAAGGCCATAAAGCCTCACAAGGGCGATCTTACTGCGCCCTGGCAGGCTCCAGCTTGAAGGCTCTTATAACGTCAGGCGAATGCCATTGATATTCATAAGGCATTGCTCTTAAAGCAAAAGTTCGGCCTCAAGTTCCCAATAGTTAACCGCGCTACATGATAGAGTTATCCTAGCTTGGTATCAATATTTATAAGTTACACGCACAATTCCTGAAGACACGAGACATGCCGTAAAGAATTATATGTGACCAAGAACGAGTAAGCGAGTAAACGAACATACGACCTCTAACTACCGCCTTTAGTAGATTCATTGCACAATCGACTTAAAGGAAATATGTATATGTCATGTCCGTCTTTCTGTGTCAATTATAAACATACGATGGTTTGCTGTCAGCTATCCAGTGGTCGGTCATCTCTTGAAGCTAGCATCATGATTTTGAATTAAGACAACAGAACAGCATATAGCGCCACCAGGTACACAAAGTATGGTGAGAAGTTCGCAGAAAAGAAAAGAAAAGAAAAGAAGGTG
Organism: Xylaria castorea; assembly: GCA_022495115.1. Taxonomy (NCBI): domain Eukaryota; kingdom Fungi; phylum Ascomycota; class Sordariomycetes; order Xylariales; family Xylariaceae; genus Xylaria; species Xylaria castorea. The sequence goes on along the minus strand of MU382635.1, from coordinate 224,795 downwards.
ATAGCATGAATATACTTTTTCTCGGATAAGTCTAAAAGATTTGCTAGTTCTATAACTGTCAGTATTCGAGACTTAATTTTTCCCCGCCCTTCTCAATCGTTCATTATCACTCGGGGATATTTTAGAGCTAAGTAGTTGACTTGTGAATAAAACCGCGTTTTTGCTTCACTTACAACCCGACTCTTACTGGCTACAAATATACTCAGGAACATATGTCACGCTAGTAAACGGGATTAAACGGTGTTTTAGACGGAAGACAGAAAGAATTAGGCGCGGGTGTAGTGTCTTCGTCGGTGACTAGAGGGGTTGCAAGTGGGACTATCATGCTTTAATAGGTCAAGTCTTGGCGGACTTAACGGTCCGGACTTCTCGGACTTTCTTGGTCATCTAAAAACCATCAACTAACTAAGTAGTCTAAGGGACATACAAGTTACCGTTCAAAACAATTAGAGGAACCCATTAAACAAGTCCTTAGAATACACGATAGACATCGTGATCTTTTCGCCCATTCTTTCTCGGTATCTACGTGCCTGGCAATATGGCTACAGCTATCGCAAAGACTATTGTTGCTACTGGTGCCTCATCAGGCCTGGTCGGTTTTCCGTAATTACCCCGTTTTTGGCCAAGTCACACATACTGATCGTAAACATAGGGGTTTGAGGCCGTGAAACAGCTGCTTCAGCAGACACAGCCCTATAGATTTATACTTGGCGCTCGCGATCTAAGATCTACGCAGGCAGCATATGATGGACTCAAATACGACGCTGCAATGCATAGTGTCTCAATTCTGCCCTTGGAGCTGGCAGATTTGAGAGGTGTGAAGTCCTTCGCGCAGCAGACGCTGGATAAGTTGGGGAATGATAACTTGGACATACTCCTTCTCAATGCCGCAATGAACAAGCCTGCTACCGGCCCTGGACCGAACGGCTCCAAGTGGTGTGAGGCGTTGGTAGTTAATAATCTGTGTGAGTCTGCTATGCTGAATTATCTACCGAAATGTAGGAAACTAGATCCTAATGTATATTTGGGATGATAGCACAACACTACCTCACGCATCTTCTTGAAGAGAAAGTGCGCGAGTCGCGCTCGCGAGTCGTCGTTGTGTCGTCCGGAAGCATCCGAAACATTCGGGACGACGACCCCGGTATGTTTCTCAAGGTTGACTTTACATAGTTCGAGAAGCTAGCAACTAAGCTAATGCTACAGATACACTCGATATCGATCTCAAAGCCGACTCTGGCGCGGACGGTTTCGTCGTCTACGGGGCTTCGAAGTTTGCTCAGCTTCTATCAACCCATTGGTGGCGACGCCGCCTCGGCAACTCGGCTCGAGTCGTAGCGGTTTCGCCGGGCTTGATCCCTGGGACGGGTCTCGGGAGACACCTTGATATCAAATTCGACATGAATAGCCTACCTGATGCGAAACCGGTAGACGAGGGTAGGTCTATTTCCTCACTGAATATCATAAAAGAGTCACACGAGGGCGCTGATCTAACAATGGGTACAGGCGCCAAGAGTATCCTCCAAGCACTTACACGCGATGACTTCCCGAGTGACCCGGAGCAGATCTTTCTCACGAGTTGGGGTGAGTGGTGGCCTAAGGACGTATATAGTTTGTCGCTTGATGAGGCTTTACAATGCAAGTGGTCTCCGAGCAAGGAACAGATTGAAAAAGAAGAACTGGCGAGGTGACCTCCTCCTCAAGGAGGAATGTGTGAGGTGGTCAGTAAATGAATACCAGAGGAGCTAGCGGCTGCTATGTGCATATTTATGATTTGGAGATACACCTTGGGTTGAAGCAGAGAAGTACTTCCCGGGGGTTCGATTTGGTGCGGAAGGAAAAATTACTATCTATCAATTCAATTGATGATGATTCGGTACCAAGCTATATCATGTAGACCGAGTATACAGTGCATTGTTTATTGTGAGCTAGAGTCTAGAGATGTTGTACACATGGAAGAAAACTGTTAGAGCACTTATATATGATGCTCTCGCTTGAAGAGCCAAAGTCAAGCAGCTAATAGGTTACTCAGGCTAAGAGCCAGATGGCGGTCAACCAGGTATCAATCACACGCGAAGGATGGAAGGTTGATTTTCCATATATATTGATTAAATTACCGATTTTTCTAGTCCATGTTGAATATGATTCGTTCTGTTCCCCACCTGAGAACTCCACGCCATTACACCGTACCAAGGGTATCTGCCGCGGAACAAAACGAGGGTATAAGTGTATGAGAGTGAATGAAAGCCCATGAATATCATGATTTCGTTAACGAGTGAGAACGCCTAACCTTCGATGTAGACGAACAGGCTACAACAATTACTGAGTGATGGTGCGCAATATGATCAAGGTCCTTGTCGCCTGCAGTACCGCTGCCCAAGGGATATTGGCGTTTGACGTAGGGGCGATTATTAAATCCTCCATCGGCGACAATAGTTTATGCGGTCACAGCGGCATTGTCGGCAGGGGCTGCCGTTGTCGTCTTCTCGGGGAATTGGCCGGCATTGTGAACACGTCCGTACCTAGTGAAAGCTGCGAGAAATATTAGTCGTCGTTCATAGTCGTGCGTCGACAACTGTCGCATTCAGAGGTCACTTACCCATGTTCAATTGGCCGTAGTCCCATCTGCGAGCGAGGAAGATGAAAGCGAAGGCCAAGACAGGGATCAAGAACAAATCTAGAACACCGAAAAAGATGAACATCGGCGTGACACCGATGCGATTGCCACCATCGCTCAGACCAAACGCAATGGGGTACAGAAGCCAGAGTAAATTAACCCAGCCGGACAGCAGCGTGTGGTCGCGCGACACGCCTAGGCGCTTAGCCGAGGAGCTGGCGCTGAAGGTGTTGAAGGCCAATAGTAACCATGAGACGGTGCCGAAAGCGTAGAAGCCCCATTTGTAGTTTGAGGTTGTAAACGCCGAGATCAGATACGAGATGACCCTACGCTAGATTAGGACCCTTCCTTTGTAAAACATCAAGTTCTTGTAATCATGTTACTTACCATGTCCACGAGAGGAAGATATTGTAGAGAATAGTAGCCCACGGTACACCGCTGAGAAGACCGGTTGCGGTTATAACGGCCGGGAAACTAACGACCCAATTGACATACTTGGGCCAGAAGATCTGCCGAGACAATGCGAGCCTCGGGCTCGAGTTTACTTGATTAACCAATACATAGCCTAGGTCTGATGCTTGGGCGAAGTAGGCGATCGAACCAACAAGTAGGGCGATGGTGAAGATATAGTGGAAGATCTTCTCCCCGGACCGGGCCACGAAAGTTAGACCGAAGAAACCAAGGAATGAAACAACGTAGATGGCTGTCACTGCCCACAGCCAATCGCTGCCATGCACGCTGAGTTCCTCACTGCCAGCTGGCGGGTTCACGTCTAACGCGGCGTTTCCACGACCAAATAGAACGGGCATATTGGAAAGTACTTTTGAACTGATACTTGTAAATGGTGAAGGACTCCTATATTCTTCGCTGGGTGTAATCTGTTACTGGCGCAGCTCTGTTGTCGATTAATGTCTGAAATAGAAGGGCAATGAAGGGCGGAGGGGTGACATTTATATTGACTCAAAGTGAGGGGACCACTGATCCAGAGGGCGAGCGATGGCCCGGATCTCGATCAGGGCGGGAATTGATTCATCTCGCGAGTTGGAGAGCCTTGGGCGAGCAGATAGTTTGCTGTAAACCCGAGCTGCCCGAAGCCGGTCTAATCTGACGATCGGCCAACGTCTGACAAACGCAATGATGATAAATCATACCCAACCGCATCTTCCTCACCGGAACAGCCAGTTACCTTCTGCGCTTTCCGCTGGGATCGTACAATCACCAAGGTCAGGTGTCAACTCAAGGACCAGGACGCGAGTGGATTGGATTGCCTTGCTGCATGAGCTTCTATCTAGTCTAGCGGCCGAGTACCCTGACGGTTGGGACCGAGTGAGCGACCACTACATTACTGATACCCGATCGTCATTATTAAAAGCCGAGAAACTTCTAGATAGTGTGCCACTCATTGCATCTGAATGCTACTGTAAATAGAAGCGATGTACCACCCGAGCCGGTGAGGCTTGGCGCCTGCTACGCATTTCCTATTTACCTTTTGAGTTAGGTATTACCTGAACAGCAGTTGATACTACTCCAGTCGATGCTATGTGTATTTTAATGAGGACGCCATAGCGAGAACTAAGAGAGTGTGTGATAGTCCCTAAAGCGTGGCCATATCGGCCGTTGCATTTAAAAGCGACACCGAGATACTATGGGATTCATGGAACCCATCGGCAACGACCGGCAAGGTCGGATCGCATTACTGACAATTGTAGGCAAGTGATGCATTGGAAGTCAGTCGAGCCAGGGAGCATTAAAAACCGACGAGGAGTGGCGTTCCGGCAGATGCCGGTGGCATCCGAGTAGAATGTGGTCGATGTCGTGACTCATGACAATCGAATCAGGCGTTTGTCAGGACACTGTATTTTATGGAGGCATGGGAACTGTGTCCGACGAGGTCCAAAAAGAGATACTCTGGCTAGGATCCTGGCGGGGTCCGATCGTCGGTACAACCAATTTATTACCATCTCGTCCTCCTGTTGTAGACAACTAACGACGTTAACCTGTAAGGTTCGCTCGATGATGCTTGTGACTGATGCGGACATACAACATCACAGGTAGCAGATGTTACGCGACAAAATTATGCATATGCGGTTCCTTTGTGACGGCCAAACAGCCAATAATGACGAGGATTTAATATGGGAGATGCAGTCAGATCGGTGTCCGAGTGGGGAGCAACATCCATTCAGAGCCTCACATCATGCGTTGCGCGGGACTGTCGGTAGTTGACGTGATAGTGAAAGTAATGGACCGTAGCACCCCCCATCATGCATGAGCTAGAATTGGGTCATGATCGGCAGCCGTAGGCTGCCTTGGCCGCCACCTTGCCATGCAAGTTTTGCAGTTGGTATGTCTTGGAAATGGACGAGAGGCTGCTGTAAATATGACTGGATTGGGGGCGAAGAAAGATCACGGAGGATAGTTTCTAAGAGAGTTCTGATGCCAATGGTAATTGTGATTGTGTATGGAAATATCAGGGGAAGTACTAAAAACCATGCCAACATAATGTAGAGACAAACGAGGTCACGTGCGTTTGAATAGCTGAAGTCACATGAATTCCTCTTGACACAGTCAGCTGTGGCCCGCTCAAGACCACACATCATCGAGTTGGTGAGAATTAGTGTTGTGATTCAACATACACCAGTAGTATAGCGCTTTAAGACCTTGTTTTCCAACCACCAATATTCCTATTAAGGTATTGAAATCTCTTATCAGTCATTGCCACGATGTCAGCATCGCCCATACCCAGAGCCTACCGCTTGCTATTCACCACGTTCGAGCCTCTGCTCGCGACGTCAGGCGCAATCAATGCCTTCTTCTTCCCAACGACGCTCCTCAGCTCAACGGTACCGAGCGTGCCGTACTCACCAGCGTTGTCCCCGCTCTTCACACAAATGACGGGAGCTTGGTTGATGTTGGCGTTTCACGACTTCGTGACACTGCGGTCCGATGACTTCAAGAATGACGTGCGTGTCTGGCGGCACACATTGGCCGCCTCTGCCGTTAGCGACGTCTTCTACACGGCCAGCCTCATACAGAGCATGGGTCCCGCCTGGTTTTTTAACCCATTGCGGTGGGATGTAATGACTGCGGTAGCTATTATCACGACTGTTACACCGTTTCTCGGCAAGCTGTGCTTTCTCGCGGGCGTAGGTTTGCCGAAAATTGGTGTTATGAGAAAGAGGGACGGGAAGAAGACAGAGTGATAGAGGACATATTTATATGGTTAGAAATAATGCGCCATTGAAGGTATTAGTTCCTGACGCATATCAAAAATGCTCAGGAGGAAGTAGGTTGTAAAACTATCACGAACTCGTCCCAGCATGACGCACCGATGAGTACAACCATTCAATGCCTTGCGCCAGTTATGCCCCGTTTCCGCTGCGTCTACTGGTCATACCAATACAAACTTCAAATGCCATTGAAGTGCCGATGCTGCTATATAATCACCCCATGACGTTAATGTAACTCTTGCCACCGAAAATCATTCTCTTAGTAACCTTGTTTCATCTGCCAGAGGGCTGATTTGGCGCGCTCGCGTACGTCCAATTCGTCATCACTCTGGCTTAGGGCTTCTAGTTTCTTAAGAAACCCTAAGTTCTTCAGCTCCGTCGCCCGTTGCGAGCACGCACTTGCGTCGCTCATATCATCTTGCCATGTCAGATTGTTAATCAAGTGACACAGCGCTACTCGCACTTCCCGATCTTGGCTGCTGGAGAGCTTGGCCAGTTGTTTGAGCAAATCTGTCTGCGCGATAACTAGTTGCCGGTGTCGCGGTATACTTGCGGCGATATGGACCAGAATAAAGATTACTGCTTCTATAATTTTGGCTTGGGGTGGAAGAACTCGAGTCTCGTTACCGCTAGTGCCTCGTCGACTGAAGGGATGTAGAACCCTGGGCTTTAATTTAGAGGCTAGAATCGCAAAGAGGCGATCCTGACCCAGGGCGTTTAGAAGATAGTCAATCATTTCCATCGTGTCGTTAGCAGAATCTGGGCTATTGCTAGAGTGTGCCCCGCCGATCAAATTTCGGATAAAATCGAGTCCTTGTTCTTGTATAGCTAGGTCATCGTGCCTGGCTTTACGGACGGGATTCTGTTCTAACTCTTTGAGAGTTTCCAGTCGAGATTCTGCCAATTGGAGGATTCGAATGTCTGATTTGGGTGTGGTCGAGGTAGTCTTGTAGAGAGAGCTTGCAAGCCATGGACGATTTTGCTCGTCTACAAAACCCATATCTACATCTTCGTCCATGACATCTGGTGTAGCTGAGGCCGACGGCCGTTCTGATCGAGTCTTTGCAGAAAATAGTGCCTCGTCTTCGGTATCGTCACAGATCAGCTGGACTAGCCAACCCGACTCGAGCTCTTCCACGCATCGTTTTTTATGGTCTATGCTAGCAGAATCAACCAAGTTTTTCAGAGCCCATAATGCATTAAGTCTCAACGCCGAGTTCATAGAATGTGCATGTTCACACAAGACTTTAAGTACACCAGCGTCGACCAGAGGCTGGAACATAGTTGTTAGAAGAACACTTCACACTATCTGGGCGATACTCACATCTCTCATTGGGCTAAAATCCGGCACGAGATTGCATATACAAGCCGTCGCAGCAATTTGAACTTCAACATCAGGATGCCGAAGTAGGCGAAACAAAGGTTCCGAGGCGTTCTGGTCAACTAAGGCAGTTCGTAACGTATTAACTGAACGTGACAGCATTCGAATTCCATAGCACGCTGCAACGATAACCGATACAGGGTTCTGCTCCAGTAACGACGTTTTACTTCTAGAGCAGCTGTGATGCAACACATCTTGGTCTTTTGCGTGCTTGAGACTGCCGGCAAACGGATTTAGGGCGTCGATTATGTAGGTCACCACTTGCTGGTCTACAATCGCTTTACGGAAGTCTTCTTTGAAGGTTGCTAGCGCACCAAGGGCCCTCAGCGTAGTTTCTCTCACCCTTCTGTGATGAATAAGTTGGGGGTGTTGGCCCTCGTCACCCAACCGACACTCGGATGCGAGGCTACCTAGGATGCCAATATGGTCACCATGTGGCGACCAAGGGCGAGACTCTGCTGTAGACAGTGGTGTATCATAGCTACTCTTAAGCAGCTTACATATCGTCTTAACAGCACCGCATTCAAATGCAGCTTTTTGCATAGACTCACTATCTGTGATGAGGCGAGCAAGAACGGCTGGCGTCTCTTCGATTACATCCAGCCTCGTCCTCGCATCACGGTTTGTCCAGCCATTTGCAGATTCTTTCATCTTCGCATCCGCATCTTCGAGTAGCTCTAACAGAACCGGGACCACCAACAGTCCCATGCTTGCTTCTCTCGTCTTGTATACAAATCCGGTCTTAAAAAGGGAAGTGAGCACGGAGGCGGCCATTAGCGCTTCACTTCCAGTACGGGTGCGTACTAGATGGATAAGCCACGGCACGAGTGGAGATTCGACATCTCCCAGATGATCCGCATTGCGTGCAGTGTTCTCTTCGGGTGGTGTCCAGGACACTAGACTTGTCTGCAGTTTCGAAGACGGCCGACCGTTTGTGCTAGGGGCCTCTCTGGACGATGGAGCGCTGGGCGGCGAGAATCCTCCACTATTCCCAAGTACACGTGGGAAAGATGGCGTTACGGGCAGCAGCAAGTCCATTATCGAATCCATTCTCCCGGGGCCCTTAGGTTTCGTTGGCCTTAAACCTGGTAGTATAATGAACTCAGGCGGTGTATTTGGATATTGGCCGCCGCCTGTGTTAATATTTGGGAAGATGGCGATGATCGACGGTGAGTATACCAGTTTGCAAACTCGAAAGGGAGAGTCCGTAATGATAGCAGCAACCGCGCCCAGCAATTCGTCCAGACTCCCACTAGATATAGGGGTTTCCGGTATGTGCTCTCCCAGTCCTTCTATTCGAGCACGCACCTCGGCATTTGGTAGCACATATCCCTCGGTCATAGCAAAGGTCGCTATCCTTGTCGCGAGTGCATCCAAAATACCAGAGTCCACTAGAATGGTTTGGTGGCGTTCCTCACAGCAGAGAGTCCTAACGAGATAGGCGACAATTGTTATCGGAGCTTCATTTTCGCGATCCAATGTCTGCGGCAACAAGATCTGACGTAAACTCTCCAAATAGCCATCGGAAAATATAATGTCTGCCAGAGACTTGGGGTTTATAGGCGAGGATGCCGAGGCAGATGCCGTGGCCACTGCCAAGTGCTTGATCACGCGCAGGGCGGCGAGAACGATTTCGGGATGCTCGTTTTGGAGACAGGATTCGCCCAAGACGGCGGGCAATGCACCGGCGGCGAAGAGCGGCAAGAGGAACGCGGGACCGGCTACAGATAAGTCATCGTCAGCTCCGAGTCACAGCCATCAGTAGGAGAAGCGAGACTGCTGGCGTACCGTTCGCAAAGCTGGCCAGAAGCTGAAGAGCTTGTAATCGAGCGGTCTCATCGACGGCGGTAGTGTCGAGAGCTAGGAAGGGCTGCCGCGCCTCCTTCCCATTTGCATTTCTTCCGGAGTCATCGGACAACAAAAGTTTCACTATGTGCGGGATCAGACCATGTTGCACCCAGAGTGTCTTTTTCTGGATGTCGCCGATCACATCGTTTTTAAGCCGCCGAAGAGCAGCCACACGGTCAACGGAACTCGCATTGAGCTGAGCTATAATCGCCTGCGGGTCAAGGTCCATCTTGATCAATGGCGAATTGGTATGTATCTATGGATGCAAAATGCGCCGACTATACATTAGACAAATCCTCTTCGATAAGGCTATCTGAGAGGCAGGGTTAATGTAGAGAGTTCCGGGTAGTGGCGATAAGTTAGTTGGCGTTGTCGCGCAAATGCCAAAGCATGCATTCAACAACCTTACCACACCAATCCGGCCGATCAGGTGTTCTGTAGATACTACGTAGTTAGGTGGTACAGTAAGTATAGTACTACATTGCGACAGCGATAGGGACTGGCTGGCTCGTGCGCCTCCAAGCCAATGCCGATCTGAATCAGCCCCGTCCGCTTCTGCATAGTACCCGGCTTAGGTAATCCAGCGCTGTGATAAGTACCTAGACTAACCAGTAGTGTACAGCATTCTGGTTCACTACTTACTACCTGCTTTCAATATCGTACATAATTTAAATGAGACTTTAAGTGTCACATAGATTCATTATAGTTCATCTGCAGGCGTAGGGAGTTTGTGGAATCCAGAGTGGACCGTACCTAAGGTTAGGTACTTACACATGCACCTAGTCTACATCATAATCTATAATGGATCTAAGACAAGTTGAGGGCCACGCTTAGACAACACAGTCTTAAATGTGATGCGTTCGTCTGTCAATTCCTCGGATTAAAAACGTAATCTCAATAATACCCGGTGACAAGATGCAACGCTACCTACGCAGTATGCTACCATGTGTTGTCACCTAAAATACTGAAGGCAGTCAGATGGATAGCTACCTACGTATGGGAGGTAGCAGCCTGAGTCGCTCAATATTCCCTTTGTCTTGTCCGTTTAGTATGTGCCTTTCTAATTGGTAAATAGGCACATTTAGGTACTATGTAGTGTAGTCTAAATGCGTGTCCATTAATAAAGACTTGGTGCGTCAGGGCTGGCGGTAGTTAGCGTGTAGAATCAAATGACGAGGCAGAACTACCTAGCCCGCTCGGCATGACCTAACCGGTGAGCCTGTTTCTCCTACATAGTATAAAAATTAGACTCGGACGTCTACTCTCAATTCTCAATATATCAACGCTGATAGCTTGGTCCAGACGCGCTCTGTTCCTTTAGTTCAGCGGCCCCGAGGCCATGTACAGTGCCATTGTTGAGTGCCGTTGTTGTGTCTACGTATAAGTAGGTAGGTAGCGTTTGACCTGCTGGTACTTACTGAGTACGGCTGCGACCCCACCATCCATCACTGCGAGCCCTGAACTTGACGGCCAGCACAGAACACCCCGCCAAAGTCCCAGTCTAGTCTAAAGTTTGCGAGTGGCCATAACGAGCTGGTGCAACCGCCACGGCCTTCCCGCCTCGCGCGCGTGCCCGACCCGAGACATGACCATGATGCCCTGGAGACCATGTTGACCTCGTCTCCTGTAGCGCCACGGCCCATGAGCGCTTCTGCCTCTCCGCGAGACTTCCGCTATGCACCCTCGACCCGCTCTCCCCACCAGTCCCCCAAGATAACCGCTTCTTTGCGCCGCCGCCATTCCAGGCACTCGGCCCCTTCACCGCCGCCGCCCGGCTCCCACAAGTCGCCATCGCCATCGCAGCTCAGGCCGAAGCAATATGTGGGCGTGGATGCAGCCACGCAGTACTCGCCCATGGAACCCTTCGACCCAACGGTTCCTCTGCGAGCCGCTGATGCGCCTGCTCCGCGCAAGCCCACCTCAACTTCCGCAGCCGAGAATATAGCAACGCGGCCTCTGCCACCGTCCGCACCCATAGAACCGCCTGTCGAACCGAGTCCGGAGGCTGCTCAGCCGGACAGGCTGTCGGCGAACCCCCTCTCCCCTACAAAAAGGCGCAACTCTCACGATCATGGAGTTGTATCCGCTGTTGGAGCCAGCCAATCCAGCTCCCCAAAACGCACCCGCCCCAACGCAAGTCCTCCCAAAGTATTGCCATTACGCTACGAGTTTTGCGATGTCGAGGACATGGTCACCCTTATCGCCAACATGATAGGGGAATTGATTGAAACCAACGACTCTTTGGCGATGAAGAGCGGCAATCTCACGAGGTTTCATTCTCGGTAAGACACCAGACTTCTTGTCTTAACTATGTAGGGATTCTCACCCGTGATCTGCAGAACCGCGCCTGGCATCTCCGTCTTAGACTACCTACAACGCCTTGCGAGACATGCCACCCTAACTCCACCTCTCTTGCTTTCTATGGTATACTATATCGACCGATTATGCGCATTATACCCAGATTTCACCATCAACACCTTGACTGTTCATCGATTCTTGATTACTGCGGCTACAGTGGCTGGGAAGGGGCTCTCCGATTCATTCTGGAATAATTCGTTCTACGCGCGGGTTGGCGGTGTGAAAGTGGCAGAGTTGAAACTCCTGGAGCTGGAGTTTCTCTATCGCGTCGACTGGCGGATAGTGCCTATTCCAGAAGTTCTGGAAGCCTATTATAAGGGACTAGTCGAACGTTGCGATGGATATAGTATCGAAGAAACGCTAGAGCCCGCCGCGGTGGAAGACGAGACAGACGAAGTTGATGAGGAGGAAGAAAGTGACGTGCCTTCTAAAGAAAATGCGGCATCATGAATCATGGGGACACGGGGTTTGGAGTTCGGCGAGGGTTAGGTTTTGGTCGTCGGGCGGCAGATATTCGAATTGCACAATGCGGCATTATAACGCCTGTGTGGTATCAGGCGAGTGCATCAAAGTCTACAACAGGTTGAACAAGATGGGTTGATCACAAGCTACTAAGAACTTGCCCAGGTTCGTCAGCTTGGAACACTCGAGATCCTGTTACGTAGGTAGCTCACTTTGTACCTATAATTTAATAGAATACAAGTACTTAAATTTCTATACTTTTTATTTGTGGTGAAGGTGAGGTGTACATAGACAGGTTTATATGAACAAAATGTATCTATCTACATTAGGTACCTTACCTACAGACTTAAATTAGATCATGATGGCTGTATTAGATAACGAAGAAATAGAGAAGTGATGTTGTAAGCCTGCTTTGACAACAAAGTGGCTGATAAGTATGTAGTACGGTATGTTGATACGGTACTTTGCACTAGAGAATCCGATTCGTCCAGCTGTCCCACCCCTTAATCAGTACCTTAAGTACCTACCTACTTATCCACCAAGCTCATCGACAGGTTGTCTCCATTCTACCTACACTGTTGAATCACTTCTCTTTTGCAGCCGGATTGAATTGTACTATATATGCGACTGAAATACCATGAAGGTAGCGACAATATTATCGGGCCTAGCCGGCCTCGGATTAACAAGGCTCGCCAACGCCAGCGAGCGAACGGCTGCCATCTACGTCCAGGCAGTAGCGGCGTCGCCAGCAGCACCTGTCCCGCTCGCCGAGCTTCAGTACGACGTATTCGCGCCCTCTGAGGCCCAGGTTCTCACATACGAAGCACCCGAACTACCCGACGAGACGAGGCTCGTGCGCGTCGGCGTCTACGACCCCGCAGCGAAGCAGTGGTCCTCTTCGACCTCCGTTGCGTCCGTGGACAACTTCGATAAGGGGTTTTCGCCAGCCCTCATGCTGTCGGTAGATCATTCTGGCGTACCGATCAGCGCGGCAATCCGTGGCGTGAGAATTGATGCGGGACAGACTAGGGATTTTGGACCGCAGGCTATGATTCTTGTGGCCGAGGCTGGGAAGCAGCCCGATCTGAACAGACCTGTTGTCTTGTCTCCTGAGGGAAAACAGGTTGTTCCGGAGCAGAAGTCGATGTTTCAGAAGTACGTAATCCCTTGTTGAGCTCGACGAGGAAGAGCTGGCCTTTCTCACATGCATCCACATACTTAACGATGCCTACTATTCTCTTAATCATATCGACTTGCTTGCTAACTGTCCACAGGTACTGGTGGGTGATAGCACTTGTTGTCATGATGAGTTTTCTAGGTGGTGGCGACGACAAGAAATAATAAGCTCCGGTACTTTTTCGACACATTACGAGAAACCTTTGCCCTCCTATCTCTCTTTTAACAAAATGTCTTTCCAGTGACTTGTTAGTTTTGATTGTTTGCTTATTACGCTGCAAGTCTCAGGAAGTGACAACATGGAGACCATGGAGACTTGGACACCATAGGCAAGAAGAAATCAAAAATTCATGGTGGCTGTCCTCTCGAGCTGTCAAATGAGACAACCAACCTACCCTATATCGCCATTGTCACCCTACCTAACTGTGCCTTCCTTTGCCTGAGCTGGCATGCTCCTTCCCTTCACACGGAGATTTAGGTGTGGAGGTAGCGGTACTTAGGTATCCCCATTCTTCTTCTCCACTTTGTTTTAGTGGCTGCATGCTTATCGATACGAAGGCGGTGAAGGCGGACGCCTGGCAGAACCTGTGCCTGGTTGGTGGGTAACCCGGCGACGTGAATTGGTTGGTTGGCAGCTGAGCTCACCCAATAAACACTCGGCCTTCTCTCGTTCACTTTAACTTTCCTTAAAACCATAACAACTTACGACTCAACCCCTGCGCTCTTTCAACCTCGAATCTCTGCATTCTCTGCACTTTAAACCTCATACAAACCAATACACCCTTGACCCCAGTCACAATGGCTTCTGAGAACAACGCCACTCTCCCCGAGGACCCCACTAAGGTCGCCGGCGAGACCACCGATCTGAAGGGCAAGGGCAAGGGCAAAGCTACTGAAGAGCCCGTCGATCAGTCCATGGACGAGGATGACGATGAAGAAACTGGCGACGAAGAGGTAAGTTCAAACAAAACTTAGGAATACTATAATTGCGCAATCAACTAACAATTGACTGTCCAGGCTGGTGAGGATGGTAGGCACCTGATCCAATCAAATAATTTTAGATCGAATCTCAATTAACACGTGCCTGTATTGTAGCCGATGACGACAATATGGACGAGATTGACCTCAACAACATTGTTGATGGTGGCCGCCGCACTCGTGGTCGAGTTATCGATTGGGCCAAGGCTGCCGAAGAGAATCCCGCTGATGATGATGACGATGACGAGGATGAGGATGACTTTCAACCGGAAGTAACGGAGGGCGAGGTAGATGGCGATAAGATGGACGAGGACTAATGACGCCGACTCGGCTCATAATCATACGGTTGTAGATACGTCCGCGCCTTCTTGCGCTTTCGATAACATCGCGCATCTCATCTTACGTTTCTTCAGTCTCGGCATAAGACGATGAATGCGTACTTCCGCACAATCATGCTTGCGCGACTATAAATATAGTTGTTTCTAGCTTGGATCAGCACGTATCTAATTTTGCACGAACCAGTCATCACGGTCAGTATAGCTATTGGTCGCGTGTCTGAATATACACAATTCCAGCCAATGGTGGTATGCTCGATGCTTCAGTGTTGTGCCTGAATATCGAATCTCCTAATAACTACACAATTTAAGCTGTGTTGAACAAATCGCAACAGCACTGCAGGTGTTCCCATTGTCACGGCTTGAGCACCCTTGACACAACCAATGCCCTGTCACCGCCGACTTACGCCTTGCTATCATGCTCATTGAGAAGCCCTCAGCTGTGTAGGAATCAAGCAGGAATACCATGCACACTATATTAACCTAGAAGTAATTTCTGAGATTGTACATGATAGTATCTACATCCTACTTACCCAGGTCGTTACATATGGTCATCCCTGTTCAACAAAGCACAAATATCGCTTCATGTAGCCATAAGAACCTGGACGTGGCCGGAGATTTTCTAATAATGAAGTATGAGAAGGTACAACAATACAACATCAACATCACAGTTTCGCCGAAACTGTAATGAAGGTATGGGTCACAGTGTATAGATTACAGCCCTCATAAAGCTTTCATGTCATTTGCTCGTTAACTTAAACAACATCAATATCTGCCTTGCCTTGCAACAAAACCTCAACTTTGATAAAGTAGTTAGATCAGGAAGCTGTACGGAAAGGGCGAGGTAACAGTGCATATAGGGCCATATCCCAAAAGCACAGTAGGGTTGCAGTGTCTAAAAGAAGGTTCGCCCGGTTCGCACTTCCTAAGAGGATTCACCGTCTAGGCTACCTGATAAGTTTAAAAGTCTTTAATTGGCTACGTTACGCTCATCAAAGTAGACCACCTACTCCTGCCACCTTTTCTGGCTGCTCATGCCACCCTCTAACCTTTTACGGTCACATCTACTCCACTTATATAAATCTTGCCCTATATATAATTAAAATTATAGCAAAGGTTTATAATTACTATATATTTCTACGTAACTTAGGTACAAAGTATACGCATAACTATGCTACAATTATATATACAATTGTATATAAGCTAAAGTATTTACTACGGGTGCAGTAAATATTGTAGTACTGCGCAGCTATATATACAGCTATACAGCTACACAGCTATACAGCTATACAGCTATACAGCTATACAGCTACATAAACTACCTAACTAAGCCACACAGAGGCTGAACATAGAACATAGATAACTTGGGGCAGCGGAAGGCCATACAGGGCACTTGGAAACTTGGCTGGCTGGTTAATTGTATATTACATGTACAGGTGGGGAAAAGGTGGCATATCCAGCCAGAAAGGGTGGCAGGAGTAGGTGGTCTACATCAAAGTGGGTATCTTAGCCACCGATCCAGCCACAAGGGTTCCTCGACAAGGACAAGAGCGGTATCGGGGACGGACCATGGCTTACCTACGCATACGTACCTACACTTACAGCATAGGTATCTCAACAATACCACAGATTGAACAATAGGAGGGTTATCAATAAGGGTATTCTTTGTTCCCTATTTGTGATTTCTTAGAGACTTAGCACCATCAATTAAGTGAGCGAAAAACACCAGTCGACGCAGGATCTTAATCTGCCTCCTCATTATCTCTTTCTAGCCGACCTTGCAATTTCATACTAGTCGACAACAATGCGACTCAACACAATCGAAGTTGTTCTAGATCTTTGCAGTAGAGACACTAGGCGCATAGGCTAAGCAAGCTGGCTTTACCTTTGAAACAAGATGCTGAACTAGGTCTTTACACGGAGAAGATTGATGAAGATCATCTCGGAATTTTCTGTTTGCGCTGTCATTGCTCCGGGTTCCCCACACTAGACTAAGCTAATGCGGGAAAGCCCTTACAACAGTTCAATTTCTAAAAATAGAATACTGACTACTTAAGAACCTAGCCGTACCCCTTTTACCTACATACTCATACAGCCTACTTATGGACCAGGTTTGCACGGTCCCCGCCTCTTCGCCATCAAAGCTGTGTGGTGAGTTCTATGTTCCCCTTGTTTCTGAAGAGTTTGAAAACTTGGAATATCAATCTTTATGAGAAACGAGAGAGATCGGACGATGCTACCATACCCTTCGCTACCGTGTGATACTACTTTACCTCGGCTATCTAGCAGCTAAAGGTATCTATAGTGATGTGCGACTGTACTAAACACCATGAGCATATCTACGTGGTTGTCACGATCTGAATACTGTATTCTAGCATCCCTAATCCCGTCTTATGAAGATAACTTTTGGCTCTAATTGTACGCCCGCCTCGTCGATTTTATAGTTCCCAACTGCTCATCTATAGCTCAGCACCTATAGCAATTCAACCCGAGGTTCCTAGATGATAAAGGCATCAACTCAAAGGGTCTGTAATCGAGTGACATTGTATGGAACATTTCTGATTATCGCTCGCCCATTAGCCTTTAGCAGCAATAGGACACACCATGGTAATTCGAGCATGATCTCATTATGACTACGGCTCAGAATGAGAATAATCGATTCTCTGTCTTTACTGCCCTTGGTGGCACTTTCTGTGTCCAGTTCTAGTATCAAGCTTGACAGCCTCGACACTTTCCAAGATCTTGATCTCATAACGCATACCACTTCTCAAGACATCGACGTATATGATAAAACAGAAGAGCCTAACGAAAGGCAACTTGTTGAAAAGGAGGCGCGTCTAACGGGAGGCTCAGACCCCTTAACTCCATCCGCCTTAACATCAGTCAATATCAATCGTCCTCAACATGCACGGAGTCCCAAGCCTAAGGAGGAAGATGCCTGCGGTTTGCATCCTCGATCTGATCATTTCAACGAACTTGCCTTTTCCCGGGTATCATCGAGCGTGTCATCCAGCGTATCGTCGGCGATTTCAAGCAGTGTTTCAAACAATGATGCATCGATCCTCACGTCATCTTTATCGGCTGCACGTGATGAAGGTTTTCGAGATGGGCAAAGCAGGGCCAGTGAAAGCGCCCAGAGTGCTATAGATTCTGCCAAGGCCAGTGCTTCTTCCGTGGTGGAAAGTGTTTACTCTGCCGTGGGAAGTACTCCGTCTACCGAGGAAACTGTTCCGTCTGTTGTAGTAAGTCAGCTTAATTCTTCTTGGCAGTATATGGTCTAACAAACCGAAGGATGGTTCGAATAGAGTGTCTCACGGTCTGGTCATCGATGCAGGCCAATTAGCAGGCATTGTAGTGGGGGTCTTCTTCGCGTCGTCTATCTTGTCCGTCTCAATGACATTATTCTTTCTGTCGTACAGGAGACGAAAAACTGCTATTACACACAATACACACCACTTTCCGGTCGAAGAAAAAAAGAAAATGCTTTGGCCGACGCTAGGAAAGCTCCGTGGTAATCTGTTCTATCCCTCGTCTGCCGCGAGTGGAACAGCTGGTCGCCGCGATCTCTCTAAGATATTAACTCCTGGGTTGAAGCTTGGGAGGCCGTCCCAAAGCCAGCAGGAATTGCCCACCGCCAATCGAATTCCCCTCGCTTCTCCTATCAGTCCTAGCTCGAACAGCGATCAAATATTTCCGGTATCTCCACTGTCAGACCAGCCACCTGATAGTTCCGGGAGAGATAGCTCGCCCAGCTTGGGAATTGGGCTGTATGGAAACAGAACACAAACCTCTTCTGGGTCTGAACCCAGCGATGGATCGCCCATCGGGTTCTCATCTATAAGGAATCTAAATCAACCTCAAACTCCGCAGGCGCCAATTATCCGTATGGGGGGACAGGACACTAACTCGCGCCTCCTTTCGAACATGTGGGCAGCACAGACATTCCCATCGAATGAGAGGTCGACTGCTTTTACGGAGTTTCATGAAGGGCCCGACATGCGAGACGCTACCAACAGAATGGAGAGAGGGACGGTGACCCTCACGCCGATGGCGGACAGGAGTGTCCTTTCTCCCCCTATCATTCCTTTGCGATTTAGTAGTCTGAATGCGCACAAAGGCCCCCCAATGCTGAGTTCAGCAGGTCTTCATGATAACGATGGAACCTTTCTTCTCTCTACAGATGAGGAATCCGCAGATCGCGATCCCGAACTCCCGCAGAACCAATCCGGACTTCGATCACCTTCTTCTTCACGTTCGAGCATAATATCACAGGATCTCACACAGTTCGACCCCGGCGGTCCGGGTCCACAACCGACATCTAGGTTTTCGGTATCATCCGCACCACTCTCTCTGGGCTACTCGGCTTCGTCATCCTCGCCTGCGCCTCAGGACCATCAGCAACAGCAACAGCAACACGAGCGCCCGGAAATAAGTCCATTGCGACCGGCGCCGCCGAGCCCCTCGCGGCTACACTCGCCAGTGCCCAGACGGCTCAACGCTGCCGCAAATCTGGCGTCGCTGGAACCGCCTATACATCGGAATTCACAAGGAGAAACGAAAATTCATGCCGGTTCTGAGGATGAGGAAGGGGGGACTGGTGGCGGGTAGGGCTTAACATCGCTGTGCTACGCTATCAAGGGAGTAACAAAAGGCACTATTCCAAAGAGGCGCATACGGACGCATCTGCTTGGAGGTAGAGAGATTCTACTAGTTGACTCAGTAGCTTTCTGTGGGCCTGCATTCCTTCTTTTCCCCAAAACATAATGTCTTGGTCGCTTATGAAGTTAGGTTTATGTTGGGACATGTACTGGATAATCGCTAATTTAATTAAATCTGGCAATTTTTAAATTCTCACTTTCTCTTGCGCCTTGTTCAGTCCGGAATGCTGGATATTGTTCGAACGTCGGGGCTTGATTGATTTATCGTGAAAATCACCCTACAACACAAGCAAACTAACATCAACTTTCTTCAAAAGTTTAACGAGCAATCGTGCAACACGCCTTCCCGCCAAGCTATCATTGTCGCCCCCCAGCGAAATATTTTGAGCCTGGTGCCGTTGAGGGGCCAAAGCTCTTGGGATTGGAAAGCCAATGCGATGACATTTCTGGAAACCTCAGTGTTCCAGTAGTTAACAACGATAATGCTATCTGTGCTCTCGCTGTCAATTTCTCTTCAGTTGAATGAAGAGGAAGAGGAAGAGGGCGAACCAAAATCCCATGTTATTCGCCTCCTCAGTATCATGCCCAACCACACTACCCTCGAAAGCCGAGATCAAGAGAAGTCGAATATGTCCAACGCATGAGCGAGTATGGTAGTCACTGCCTACGACATGATAATGGCGTCGGTAGCTTTGTTCTAAAGGACCACAACATTTATATTAATCACGCGACAATGCTTGTAAGCTTCAAACCCAGATGGTCCCGAATTCATTGGCGCACGACGGACTCAAATCCATTTTCGCCAAAAAAGCAAGTGATGTTATCGCTCTCTTGAGACTGGTTCCCCATGCTTGTCGGCGGTGGTGGCTGCGTTCATCTTTGCCTTGAAGTGCCTTGAAGTGCCTTGAAGTGCCCTGAAACGAGAGAAGCAGGCTGTGGAACAAATCATTGAGGATATACACACCATGATCTCGAAACAGACAAGAAATATCCTCCCCAAGACTTATTCCATTCGTCTTTTTACATATGTATACATCCACATGGCCTGTGCCGTCAAGGGATACACTGGCTCGACTATCCCGAGTCTACAAGCAGTTTCGGTCCTTCTGGATTTCGAGTTCCGTCCATTCGGAAACCCTAACGAAGAGATATGTCAGTCAGGATATTTTGAGTCGGAACGCTTAATGTTTAGCAATTTTGGGGGATAGTTACTATGAGACTTGGAAATATGGAGCCATTCGGGTAGCTGGGGTGGAGAGTCTCGGGGTTTGCTTGTAACTTATCATACGATGTAATATAGGAAAGGTAACGAAGAGAGTGCCCAAAGAGCTATGCTTATAACTTCCCCGCGAGCATGTTACCTAGAATCAAAGAAAGGCAAAAGGAGGTCAACGCCCTGTATTGTATATGTAGTGAATCTATCAAAATGGTACATATAAGCGTTGTTGAATTCCAAGCAATTCCTCTACGTGCGACGAGCGGCCCTTGAAACATTTCTTCAGGCCTACTCTTTCGCTTGAAATGATCAACGTTCAGATCTTCTGGTGTCATTCCCATCTTGCCGCGTAGCAAGGTACTATCAAGTCCCTGCGCACCCCCCGCTATGAGTTCTCGCGTTCCCTGGTCTGAGCTGACGTCGCGGGGTGTTCGAGAGCGCGCATGGGTTACCCCCGGATTCGAGCACCGCGCCATGATTGTACGGCTTGAGGCGAACGAGATTTTATTAGACGAGAATACATCTTATATGTACAAAATTACATTGTCTAGGGTAAAATCGTAACCGTGATCGCCTGGCTTGCCCAGTTCCCTTAAATCCACCTTCCGTTACCCCTTTGATGATGAGCACACTTTCCCCCCTTTTCTTTCTTACAAGACCAACTCCAAATTGCACCGCCAAAACGCCAGTCATGTCCATTGGAAAAGCCGTGACTTTGACAGAAACTAATACTCAATCGATTACACACGTTGACATACACTTTAATGCGTACACGAACGTTGTGGATCGATGATATGCCGACTAGGCCCTAGACGTCCCAAGTATGTGAGGCTGGGCGCATTCAGCGTCCTGTACTCATACGGGCTCGGACTACATTTCTTTCTGAGAGTAGGTAAAGCTAAGTCTGTCTCCTTTATACCGGTAGCTTGAACTTCTTGCCCTTCATGACCTTGGTGTAGTAGATCCAGAAGAAGTCTGAGTACAAAATAGTCTGGATGACACCGGCAACAATGGCAATCCAATCGGCCTTATGGTTTGGCTCGGTCAACCAGCGGTAGATCCAGTTGGGGATGTAAAGTCCGCGGTAGATGCCCAGAGCGAATAGGTAGTGCGTCGTGATGGTCTCAGCCTCGCCTGTGCGCTGCAACATAAACAGCTGCGGCAGGATCGCCACCGATTCCAGCCAGATCGAGAAGGCCCATAGAATCTCAGATAAATTGTATCGATAGGGTATCAGAATAGCCAACACCGCGGCGCCGCCCAGCAAATATTGCACTCGGAAGGTGTCGAGGTTTGGGTCGTGCGTTGGCTTGTATTTGGTCGTCATCAGGTACACGATGTATCCTTGTGAGCCGATAAAGAGGATCTTAAAGACTATATTGTAGATGCTCTCGGTGCTGAATAGGTCTGTTTGTTGCCATGCCTGGTTAGTCTACCAATGCCCGTCTTGAACCAACTTAACCGGGAAAATCTTAAGAGAGACGTACCGAGATACCGAGTGATGTATACTACCAGATACAAGGCTTGCGATTTGAACGATATGCCGGTGCAGCCCTAAGTTCTTGTTAGTTGCTGTGCCTTGCCCCATTCCTCGCGAGATAGAAGACAAACATTGAGCTCCGTCATCTTATGCAGTAGGATGAAAATCGACGCCAGATGGGAGAAGTCCCCTGAGAACAAAAGCAATTAGTCGGTGATCTTAACTACACAGGTAGTAGAATGAATACACACCCAGGACTCGAAACAAGTTGAGCGACATGGTGTGGTGCTATTCGGAGAGCTTAGCTCCTGAAAGCAGCTGTTTTGGCACGATGCGCTCTGACGCAGTTTTCGAAGACTAGTTGTCGAATGAGGATATTAGGAGATGGGACGAGAAAAACGGAGGGCCCGTCGCGATATCGTGGTTGGCATCAAATCTGCCGTATGAAAAGTGTGTGTGGTTAGATGTTGGAAAAGCTGGAGGAGGAAACGATTCAGGAACTAGAAATGCTCCCCAGTTGAAAGGACACAATGCACCTAACTGAGTACTGTACTGACGACGCGACGGACCTGTGATTGGATCCCTGGCGAGCCTACACAAGCCCTGGCTACCTAAACTATTGCAACAATAGCTCCAGCTTTCTGTCTCGTTTGGGATCGGGACTTGGAGCAACCTTGAAAGAGTGGGTCATGTATCATTAAGTGCATATTTGGTCTACTCCGATTCGGGCACGCTAAAGATAGTATTCTGATGATGTCAGGCAGCCTGAGACTGGGTTGCTGCCGGAATGCCGAGCGTCGGTGATAATGATTAGGAGCCGGCAACCACTTACTGCGAAGTCATCTTAAGTACGTATTACAAAGCTGCCTACGCCAACACGTAGCACACAAAGGCTGTATACATACCAATGGATTGTAGAACCTTCGATTGAAACTTTAGGTTGTCCGTCCGCTCACTATCTAACCTTAGTAATGTTGAAGAGATAGGATCATTGAATCGTTCTTATAAATACACATTCGTTCATGCTATTACGGATTACTATCCTCTGCAACACAATCTTAGTCTACAAATCTGGGAGAGCAATATTGCCTCCTGCGGAGTCGGCCAGACCCGGCTCTACACTTACGATTGAGAACGAGGTGATCTTGTAAAGCGATATCCGAAATGATTCCCATTACTTTCGTTCATCGTGGGAAAACCCACACATTTGACATGCAACCGGACGCAACGGTGACCGACCTTGCCGACCAGATTCAAAGTGTTCTACGCATTCCGGTCGAGAACCAGAAACTCATGGTGCCCAAGATGGCACTTTTAAAAGCGCCCTTCGGCGACCGCCCCATCACCGACCTACAAAACAAGAAGATCACCCTCCTGGGCACCACGAGCGCCGAGATCGCCGGCTTGACAGCAGCGTCCGAGAAAGCCACGGCCCGGGAAGCCCACCTCGCCTCCGCGCGCCGGAACCTGCCCGCGGCGTTCTCGCGGCGCGATCCGCTGCGCGCGCAGGAGGAGGGCCAGTACACCTTCATGGCGCTCCGGCCGCTGCCCAACCTGCCGCGGCCCGAGCGGTCGCTCGCCTTCCTCGAGCGGCTTCAGGCCGACCCGGGCATCCGCGCCGCCATGCGCCGCCACAAGTTCAGTGTCGGGCTCCTCACGGAGATGGACCCCCTGTCGTACACGGAGTCCAGCCACGAGGGCACGACGCGGATCCTGGGACTGAACCGGAACCGGGGAGAGGTGATCGAGCTCCGCCTGCGCACCGACGCGTACGACGGGTACCGGGACTACAAGACGATCCGCAACACGCTCTGCCACGAGCTCGCGCACAACGTGCACGGCCCCCACGATAGGCAGTTTTGGGACCTCTGCCACCAGATCGAGCGCGACGTCGCCAAGGCCGATTGGAAGAGTGGGGGGAGTACCGTGGGCGGGGGCGACTCCTACGAACCCGGCGAGGAGATCGCGTATGACCATGGAGGCTGGACGGGTGGCGAGTTCATACTTGGTGGCGGCGGCCCGTCGAGCCAGAGCGCCGACGCCGCGGCTGGCACGACGCTGAGCAGGCGCGAGATTATTGCGAAAGCGGCCGAGGAGCGCCTGAAGAAGCAGAACGAGAAGCAGGCCGACCCATAGTCGGCTTCGGGTATTGTTAATTTGTTTTCATACTTTGCGTTAGCATTTGCGGCATATATATATACCCCTTTCTTCACTGTATTTTATAGCATCCGAAGTTATATATATTAGCACATTGTGGATATGGAGGTTTTGATACCTTTCTTCGTTGTATATTAGCTCTATCCTACGTAAGTTGTCATATCGTGTATTTTTATCCAGACACGCATGTTTCTACTCGCAATACATTCACACAACATATTGATTCTCGATCTCATCCATGTCGACGGCGCAGCTGTGCCTTGCAATTGCTAGTATTCTCTAGGGTATCTTAATAACACCAGGCGCCGACCGATTAAGAGCTCTATTACAAGTAGACCATAAAACAGATGCAGCAGTCGTCAAAACTTCATCGAGTCGTAATCGGACATAGCCTTCCTCTAACTAACAGGCATATATATATGCTTCACTTCGCGGCAGGAGGCGGCCGCCTTCTCGTAGGCGTATCGTTATTAAAAGAATTCTCCTTATTCCTCGCTCTCCTCTGCTTTAGGGCCGACCACTCCATCTTCCACGCGTCGATGCTTTCGCTGAGCTCTCGGTCGGCATCCTTGGGCACGTAGCTGAGGCATTGTACCTCGATGGCTTTTAGCTGGATCCGCAGATTCAGCAGCTCCGTCTCGCCTTCCTTCCGCTGAATTTCGCTTTTCCGGCATAAGTTAGTATGTTGTCTCGGAAAGGCAGCCCATGTTGGGAGGGAAGAATTGAATGAAGACCACACTAACAGGTCTTGATGCTGTTCCTCTAGCTCAATGATGCGCTGTGCTGCGCGCTCCAGCCGTGTGATCAGAAGGGCGTGGATGTGCTAATGATAGTTAGTGAAATCCGTGATGAAGTTGAAGAGAATGAGAATGGAGGTTGTGAGCTTGCCTCGGTCTCTTCCTGTCGATCGCGAAGGTTCGAGATTACGACTTCTAAGCTCTTATGTAAATCATGTGCTTCTGCCAATACTTGCTTAGCCTGTGCCACTGTCAATCTAGAGGCACGAGATTTCGCCTTTCTTTGGGTTTGGTGGTCCACTCCAGTCTTGGCCGATGGAGACGACGGTCTGGGTGAAGCGAGACTGGACACATCAGACGGTAGTAGACTATCGGGATGAGGTAGATCCCAAGAGTGGTTGCTCCCGTCTTGGTCACTATCGCCCAGACTTAGGGGTGGTGGCTCTCTCTTGGATGAATCGTTGGGAGTATACAAGATATTCTCCAACTCAACTACCTTGTCATGCAGAACATTAATATCCTCGTCCTTGACATGGTGTTGTTGACTCAACCTAGCGGCGAGATCATTTAGACGCTGCACTAATACATCTCTGCTATCTTGGGCGACATCCTCGTGATCTCTGTGATCAAGATCCAAACGATCCGGGTCTGAATGTGGAAATAACGGCGAGAGTGGAGACATCCTCAAGGAGTAGAGGTTCATGGACGGAGAGGCTGGCGGGGATAAACGAGTTGGGGACGCGGCATCGCTGTCATCTCCGCGATACGGATGGTGTGGCTCCGGAAGAGCTCGCCGTTGCGGCGGTGGGCCACCGTGCTCGTCATCGGAGTCTTTGTCGGCCATGAATATGGAGGAAACCCCGGAATCACATGAATGCGGGATGTCAGGCGGCAAAGACTTGTGGATCTTTGTAGAATATCCGAGGTGTTTAACTGGATGACCGAAGTGTACTATGGAACGGCTTGTGGCTTTAGATTGTACGGCAGGGAACATCCCTTTTTTTCTTTTTCCTAAGCTTGAGTGCTAAATAAGTTTTAGAAATTGCCTCATTGGGAATACGGGTTTCTTAAGCGTGCCTAACGAGCAAAGTTATTGGAAGCAGCGTTAAAACCATGCAGTAGGACAGGTTGCATTGACCACGTCTGAGCATTCAATATCCACCTGGGCGAGCATTTATCCAGGCATTTCTCCCTGTGTAACTGACTGTTTTCACAGTCTGCAGCATTTCGTTAACGATACGACTTCCATAAAGGTTCCCGCCTTAGTAATCATGTACATCAAGGAACATGTCAACAGGCTTTACTACAGGAACCGAAAGATAGGGTAGTGCATAGGAGAGCTATATCGTGATATCGTCTCAAAGCCTCTGCACCACATACTAATGCTGTGCAGACCGTAGTACATAGGTATGCTTTCAAGCAATCTGCCAAGGACAGACAGATAAACTCAGCAGCGGTACTGCTGTGCTTAGCTGCTGGCGTTCTTCTATCGCCTAGAAATGGTTACATAGTGCATGCGTACCAAAGAAGCCCCAAGAGGCCACACCAATACGAATGTATACTGAAACGGCCAACCTGATTGCGTGTCACTTCACTGCCTGTGTGTTGTTTATAGCACAACTATGAGGTATTAATTGATTCACCTATGATCAGCCATCAACAAAATAACGCAGTCGGTCACGCAGACCTCGTCCTGTCGACGCCACAGGCAACAACGAAGAGGGGTGCGGTAAGTAGACGTCAGATGACCGGCCGGCTATGTAATTTGCTAACCCAGGCCCTGGTAATAAAAGTTGAGAGTTCGAGGGTTCAGATGGTATAAGCCGCAGAGGACCCCACAGACAGCTGTGGCTGGTGGGCTATGCGGGGCAGCTTTCAGGTGACGTCCCAAGTTCTTCCGGTGGTCCAGTGGCGTCGTGTGTCAATTCAAATGGTCCTCGGCTATGATGGCACGCATTCGGCAAGTCCAGTCCAGTGGGCATGTCGCAAACAAGCAATCCGGGGCAGGACAAGCTTGCTGATGTGATGTCCTGTTGGAAACCGTACCTAGGTACAGTAGTCTAGGTAGTTAGTGCGCTGTCCCATACTACATGGTACTAACTTAACAGAGGGAGCTAACGCTGACCGTTCCAGAGCCACGAGCCAATCCCGGCCGTGCAGAATTAACTTTGACATCTGCCTCGAGTCTAAGTACTGTAGGTACCGAGCAAGTCGATCCGACCGCCGACTCTGGTCCCCGTCACACGACCGCGAGTCATCCCCGAACCCTTTCACCTCTACTTTGATGTTGACTGCCAATCTGGGCTTTCCTCAAAAGGTGAATTGATCAGTTGTGTTGCCATTTCTCTCGTCTTATCCTGCCGCCGCTTTTGTTGTGCTTCGTCTTGTCCACCTGGCTACCTGTACTATACCTCCGCCGCCGAGTTACGTCGTACTTGTAGCTCCAGCGTCATTGTCTTTATCGCGGGGTTCCGCTTCCGTGAATAACCAACACCGCCATTCACGTCCACCATTCCAGCTCCATGGCCTGTAGAGCTCCCTACCGAAGCCGTTGAGACCCGCCGCAGCCAGGCAGTCGGGAGAAGCAATTAGTCTCAATTGCTGGTTGTGCGACGCTGCCCATCATGTCGTGGAAGGCCTCCGAAAGGTTGATGGACACCATCCGCCATTATGCTAACTTCCCGGCCACCGGCGTTAGTCTGAGGCAGATGGTGCAATTTGGCGAAAAACCATCAGTTGGTATGATTGATTCCTGAGCTCTGATATCGTGATCTTCGAGGCGCGGTCTAACTGTCTCCTTCTCACCAATAGGGACCTTATTCCGCGCCTCCCAATTCCTCGCCGAAGAGCTACCCATTCGCCTCGCGCATCGTGTAGAAGAGCTCACGAGCTTACCCGACGGGCTTAATGAGATGGCGTCTGTCAAAAAGGTCCAGGAATGGTACGCACAGTCGTTTGAGGTTCGTGCATGGCTGCTCCAAGGTATTGTCTATGACTCACACTAACTCGGGTGATCACAGGAGATTACCGGTTTACCACGGCCAAACCTTGAACGGGATGTACGAGAACGACTTCTGAACCCTGGGAAGTTTCAAAATGGTAGAGGAGCAATGCTCTCTGAAGCGATACCAAACCCTAGTATTCGCGAAGGACAATACGCCTCCTCGCCCGTAGGACAAACAGGAATGAGTAACGGCAATAAGAAGCATCAGGGAGCCCGGAGATACTTCGCCATGGTCGACGACGTCGGGGACTGGCCTCCCGAACTTCAAGCCTACAACTCTAAATTTGCTCAGTGCTTACACAAAATCAAAAGGAGGCACGACGGCGTGGTTACGACTATGGCGCAAGGCATCTTAGAGTACAAGCGCAAGCGGCAGCGCATGCAAATTGACAATAATATTCAGTCATTCCTGGATCGTTTCTACATGTCACGAATCGGCATTCGGATGCTTATAGGGCAGCATATTGCTCTAACAGACCAGAGCCATCACCGAGATCCTACATATGTCGGTATTATCTGCACCAAGACTAATGTCCATGATCTCGCCCATGAAGCCATTGAAAACGCTCGATTCGTTTGTGAGGATCACTATGGGCTCTTTGAAGCGCCCAAGGTTCAATTAGTCTGCAATCCGGATTTGAACTTTATGTATGTCCCGGGGCATCTATCACATATGTTATTCGAAACCTTGAAGAATTCATTGAGAGCAGTGGTCGAGACACATGGACAGGACAAACAAGAATTCCCAGTCACAAAGGTCATCGTCGCAGAAGGCCGGGAAGACATTACGATTAAAATCTCGGATGAGGGTGGCGGCATCCCTCGAAGCGCTATACCACTCGTGTGGACGTATATGTATACTACTGTGGATCGGACGCCGAACCTTGATCCGGACTTCGATAAGAGCGATTTTAAAGCCCCCATGGCGGGCTTCGGGTATGGTTTACCCATATCGAGACTTTATGCTCGGTATTTTGGCGGCGATTTGAAACTTATCAGTATGGAAGGGTAAGCTCGTTTACTCCAACTACTTGCATTCTCTAGGCCAAGATTGCTAACATCTCCCGCTCGTCATCATTAGATACGGTACAGATGTTTACCTTCACCTAAACCGTCTATCAAGTTCCTCGGAACCTTTGCAATAGCAATCAGCAGTCATGAGGGATGGATCATCCCGAGGATTGGCGATACCTTTGAGAATGATGCATAAGCGGCTCAAGCCTTTCGAGGTATCCGAACGCAAGCAGGTCGGCGATGCCGAGTCCATGATCTCCCAGGAGCGCGGCCGGTTCAGGTGGGATGAAACTGGCGGCGAGCTGTAAAAAAAAACAAAACAAAAGCATAACAAAACGCACAACACGGGTATAGACAATCCGCCCCGTGGGGATATCTAAATCAGGGGACTGCCTATACGCATTTCGAAGGGAAAAGCGGGCTCGCAGGCGATAAGCGGGCCATAAGAGGAGGAGCTTGTGTATTAAAAGCCCCGCAAAAATAACCAATATATTTGGCACAGTAGTCTTCTAAGGAAGAGTACCGAGGGCGGCATGCTCTCCCATCTATCTATCCGCTGCATCCCTATTCCGAGTCTTATCTAGTTAGTTCGAGAGGGACACAGTATCCTCCCCGGCGCGAGAGTTGGGAAATATCTATCAGATGGGAGAAAGGGAGGCGAACGGGAACCTTTGATCACCCCCCCCCCCCAATCAATCATCAGTATCTATCTATCTAGTATCAGTCGATAGATGAAAGATACAGACTTGACTTTTATGTCTGTCTATGAGTTCACAGTAATCAATCCATGAGCAATAATATTTTTGATCAAAATTGATGCAGTACCCAGTCTAGTGTACTTTGTTTGTATAATACAATGTTGTTTTCGACAAGTCATTTTTAACAACAAGATCGTCTGTCAGAGGCCTGATACGATACTTTCCCAAAAACGTAAATGTAGGCATATATATATCATGCAACAAACAGTAGAGTTGACGCAAGCACCCCAAATTCGGCCTGCAAAGCAGACGTGAGATGGATAGGTACGCATACATGTACATGAGGTGAGTTAGTAGTGGTAGTAGTAGATAAAAATTAATGAATGAACGGGATTAATAAAGTTGTTGTCCCTTCCAAAAAAAAAAGAAAAATCCTCATCTTACAGCATAGTATGCATGCATTGCAGACGCGCCATTTCAGCCAAGCAACTTTTTAACGCTATGCATTTCCCTAGCTCTTACAAGCAAGAACAACTCCCTTCTTTTACGCTACGGGGCATATTTATTAGGCCTTATACATGAGATCCAAGAATCCCGTGGCGAGATCGACGACGACGGCCTTGTTGGGCAGGGAGCCCGCGACGCCGTAGAGCGCGGCCGTGTCGCCGGTGGCCTTTCCCCTGGGGCCTTTCCCCTCGACGGCGCGGGCGCGCTCCTTCTCGCGCTCGGCCTCGACGACGGCCTCGAGGTCGGCGACGAGGCGCTCCCAGACCTTGGTGATGGGCATGGTGACGGCGACGTGCATGGCGGGCGGGTTCTGGAGGGCGTTGAGGTGCCAGCCCTTGGCCGACATGCCGTCGGCGATGTCGTAGATGTTGAGGTTGCGCGCCGTGAAGGCGACGACGGAGACGAGGGGGCGGCCGACGATGTCCAGCTCCGCGGCCAGCGCGGGCGACTGCGCGACGTGCTCGGCCATCTTCTTGGCGCAGCCGACGATCTTGACGCACGCGTCCACGTAGCCCGCCTCGCCGACTTTCATCATGCTCGTCCAGCACCCCGCGATCAGGGCGCCCGGCCGAGAGCCCGCGATGCCTGGCGAGGCGTACACGCCGCCGGACCAGTCGGGCGACACGAAGTACTGGTACGTGCGCAGCTCCTGCGTACGGTACAGCACGGTCGAGTTGCCCTTGGGCGCAAAGCCGTATTTGTGCGTATCGCACGAGATGGATGTCACGCCCTTTAGACGAAAGTCAAACAGCTCCGTCTCGAACCCGGCCCGCTCGAGGAAGGGGACGAGGAAAGAACCCAGACAGCAGTCTACGTGTAAGGGTAACCGGCGCTTGAGAGCCAGCTTGGATAGGGCCGATATGTCGTCCATGATACCGTGAGGAAAGTTGGGCGCTGAGCCTACGAGCATGATTGTGTTGGAGTTGATGAGTCGTGATACCCGGTGGATATCTACTTGATATGTAGGTGCAGGACATGGGACCAGGTGAATCTTGATTTTGAAATAATCACCTGCCTTGCGGAATGCTGTGTGTGCTGTCTCTGGTAGGATCCTATATCAAATATCAGCATGACTATGACATGATTGAAGAGGTAGCTGGCGATGAAATCAACCTACATCTCCGGTTCTGTAACACCCCGCTCAACGTAGGCCTTTTGTCGTGCGCTGTAGCACGCCATGAGAATACTCTCCGTGCCACCGCTCGTCGATACACCGGCGCCAGTGGATGGCGCATGGAACATGGACAGGACCATGGCAACAACCTCGGCCTCCATCTTGCGGACACCGGGGAAGACGTCCGGATGAATTGGGTTTGCGACGGTGAACTTTCCGTACGCCTCAGTCTGCAGCTTCAGAAGATCATCTTCGCCATGGTATACGGCACCCGACACGAATCCGTCCTCCCACCTCGTGTGATCCATGTTGGCAAGAGTCTCGAGCTCCTTCCGCACCGCTTCTTCTGTCCATCCCTCCTTCGGCAGCGCCAGGTAGCGCGACCCGGTGGTGGGAATCATCTTGGCATGAACCTTTGCCAGGGACTCGTCGACCTGCTTGCGCACCTTGGTCCGGATGCCCGGAGCGCGGAGAAAGTAGCCATAGAGTATGCGACGTGCATCTGTGTATAATTCGACAATGGTGCCAATGAGGCCGCGGCCCTTGAGCTTCCAAAAAGTACGGCGGATTATGCGGAGGACGAAGAAGAAGAAGACAATATTGCGGAACCTATAGTGTGGTAAAGAAGAGGTTTCCATTAGTGTCTGTTTTTTTCATCCAGCGCATACTATCCTGCTTGGAACTTTTCCACGTTCCGGATCCCGGATCCCGGATCCAGCGGCGACACAAAGACGGAGAATTAGACTTCATACTCACAGGTCGAGATTGATGAATTGTAGCGACTGCAGCGTGTTCACCGGCCGTGCGCGCTTGACCATATTCAAGCTCTCTCGCAGGCTGATGGGCATCCGCGACGAGCCCGGCATGATGTCGAGTGTGCCTCGGCGAATTGTGGGATGCGTCTACCTCGGCTTTTACAGCAGCATATACGCCCGTCCGTCTAGCGTTCAGTAGCAACTTAGAAAAGCGAGCGAGCGAACTCGAAACATCTGGTCCAACGTCTGCGGGACACTCGCTGTCTTTGTAGTGCAGATGCGATGCAGTGTCGTTCTTTAATGGAGCAAGTTGTAAGTAAGTAAGTGGTTATGGTTCTGACAGCGGACGAATAGAAATGCTCGGTTATGGCTACAGCCGGTGCAGACTTCAGAAAATGGAAGCTTCCCTGGTCAGCGCCGGGGTTGACGTGCCCCGCAAAGGGAATTCGGCTGGACAGCTGCCTAGGTCCAGTAAGGGTACAACCTATAACCACTAACGCTAGCCGCAACTGCACCCTCATCGTCACATGCAAAGTCATTGGTATGGGTTCGGTGGCGCGCTAGCACCCTTGCTCCCCGCTGCCAAGCATGCGAATGCGAGCTCGCTTCTCTACTTATCTGATCTGATGGGATGACAATCAGCTTGAATCTCACTGGTCGAAATGAGAATTTCTAGGTAGACGAATGCGAAGGGTTTCAATACCATATAATCCCTACTGGGGGGTTTCTTGTCCACGATCGCCGGAGGGAGAAGTTGTAAATGAAGCAGGTAGTTTCATCATGTAGGTAGTATTTAATCCCTCAAGCCACACCACTCATCAAAGCTCATCAAAGCCGTGCCTCCTCTAGTATTGAATACACTTCAGAATATCTTCTAAACTATGATTTCTTTCTTTGCACCAGACCTTTCTATGAGGCTGAGAAATTTGTAAACTATCTCCATTATACATAGAACACTACGATTAGGGAAATTGGATATAGTCCCCACAGTCCCCCAACCTGGAAAGCAACACGACTGCCGGTAAACAGCAACGAAATGACAACAGATATACAAAACACCAGGTGTAAATGCCAGAGTCCTATCTATCTGGCCCAGCCGTCAAACCAGAGGATGCCCTCATGTAATAATATCCATAAACGCCAACCTCATTAACATGCCCAGCCTCTCCCCCTATTTTCTCTTACGTTGCATAATGGTACATAGATCATCAGTTATTAAGAAGCCGTGTACGCCATCTAATCTTTCGCACCTTCGCGCTAATGACCAGCGCCAAAGGCTGACCGCCAGTGTTGCGAATAACGTTCGGCTTCGTTGGCGCAACTCTTGGTTCCTGTGCCCGAGCATTGCGCAAAGACAATAGCAATGTCGCCATCTTTGTACTGCGCACCGTGGTCCACTGTAGCATAGGCATTAATGGCACGTTGCGGGACGATCGCTAGCTTCGAAAGGATGGTGGGATGCCACTGCACGATATGTTCCTTCGAAAGGGTTAGTATAGGCACATTATGCACATGAACGACGATGAGAAAACATACTAATGCGTGTGTCTCGGCCTTCTGAAAATTGTAGCTTCGGTACATGGGGTCGAACCATGTGTCAAGAAAGAATTTGGCCCATTCGCCATTTCTGAGGACCACGCTGCTCGTCGCAAGGCCGTCGCTATCCTGCGTGATAACGAAGTCGATGTCACGAGCCTTGAGGTGGGAGAAGGTCTTTATGATGCTCTCCGGTGGCACAACCGGATGATCCTTCAGCATCATGTCTTCAAGCCTCTGGGCACCCATCACATGCTCTTCCACTTTAGAGTGGGGGTTCATTATGAGCGCGTGCTGATCGAGGTACCATATGTATTTGCAGTCGGGAAATTTCGTGATGGCATGTCGCATGGCCACCACCTTGGACCAGGAAGCGGGTGCCCCTGATAACTCGTAGTCGCTCGCTTTGGCAATGAATGTGCCATATCCTAGAATGTGTTAAAAGAAGTTGGCTCGAGAGCTGCAAATGGCGATCTTACCATGCTTCTCGGCGTACTGTATCCGATTGTCTTGGATGTGTTTCGAGTAGGCGGTGTTCTCGTACTTGTCGTCAAAAACGGTGACCACGACAACGGGCGGCTTGCCCGTTATTGGGCGAGGGCCTTTATGTTTTGAGCCAGAAAATAGCCATATTAAGCCGATTATGGCCAGCCCGAATAGCAGTATTGTCTTCAAGTGACTTCTTCGTATCACCGGCAGACGCGATCTCCGAGGTCTAAAGGGGGCAGGATGGGAATCCTTTCGCGGTGGGTAGGCGTAGTGCATCGTGCCTTGTGGCTCGTCTCCCCGACGTAGGGAAAGAGGAACTCGGACCAAACGGGATAGTCGACAGAGGCACGGTTCGCTTCGATATGCGACTCGTCGTATAAGGTACGTAGCAATGGTTACACGTTCTCAGCCCCGAAGGACTGTCGTGCGAACACCGAAGCGAAGGGGAAGGCTGATCGGGTATGCGTTGTCACTTGTCGAGTAAATATTCGTCTTAGGCCTGGATAAGATCTGGTCGCGAAGCGCAAGCGATGTATCAATATTTGGAACTGCAGACAGAGGATTGCGACAATTAAAAGTGGACGAGTTGAAGTGGCGCAAGC
The DNA here is from genome assembly GCA_022495115.1 of Xylaria castorea. Lineage (NCBI taxonomy): Eukaryota > Fungi > Ascomycota > Sordariomycetes > Xylariales > Xylariaceae > Xylaria > Xylaria castorea. Next base: position 190,446 of record MU382635.1, on the reverse strand, counting down.
GACAGACTGGTTAGGTACACGCTTAAAAGCTGAGCGGTTATCGAATACAATCAATTGATAGGTTCAGTAGATTTCCAGGCATAAATACAATGCCAATCCGAAGAGATAGATGCCGTAGACATTTTACTAGAGGATCCACACATAGTGCACCCTCTTCGCTGACGCTCAGAGGGCGTCAAAACTATGGATCAGGTCAAAACCTATGGATCACTTGGACACCTAAAATAAGCGTAAATAACAGCTTTAAAGCTAAATAACTAGCATAACGTATATAGTTCAAAGGTTTTAAGTTTGTATATACGTTTAAAATATATGCTAAAGTAATATTGTATTTTTTTTTATTTTTTTAAACACTATTTTAAAAAAAATAGTGTTTTTTTAAAAAATTTAAGCTTTAGCTTAAATAATATATTATTATATTCTAAAAATAAAGCAAAAAAAAACAAAAATAATGCATACCTATTAACCTTTATAATACACATGTTGCATAAGTTATTTAGCTGTAAAAGTATAAAAAAACAAGCAAATACGCAGTTAATGACCCGATCCATAGTTTTGACCTGATCCATAGTTTTGACGCCCTCTGAGCGTCAGCGAAGAGGGTGCACTATGTGTGGATCCTCTAGTAATGAGATCGCGGGAAACGCCAAATTGCAGGGAGTCTAGATTCAAGGGAGGTTAAGCGACCTGGCTTGATTAGGCATTGATAGACTTACAGGGGCTGCTGCTCAACGTTGATTGAGAAAGGTTTCCACTAAGACTGAACTAGCTCTACTAGGTTCAGATGCAACTGCCGGAATTGATCTTGTACCGCATATATCACTATCTATTACTGTAGGTAAATAGAAGATGTACCTACCCGGTAATTATATGCGGAGCGAGATCGACCTCGGACACTGCCCGGCATTGAACGTCGTTGAGAACATGTGCATATTCAACGTTCACTCCGACTTTCTCCATGGAATTATAAACGTTCGAGAAGAAATTAAGCTGTATATACACTGCCCAATGCGGAGTAGGCTTCGAGTTTGTTGCAATTAGAGACTGTCTGCTTATTTATTTTCATCAAGCGCTCGTTTCATGGTCATACTGAAATTAGGTACTAAACCCATATCGAGCCGGCTACAACATAATCTGTTTATTATAGCAATGACTATTTAAAGAAGTTGTACGGAGGCACTACCACCCGAGTTGTCTTCGTTGTTTGTAGAAAACATAGAAGACAATCCGTCAGACCAGAACGACTTGTCTTCCGCTTACCGAGACCCTAATCGAATGAAAACCAACAAGGGCACTAGGTCGGGGGTTAGGAGGTTCTATCGACAAACTACAGGAGCCGCTGAAACAGACCCCCCCGCATAATGGTCTTGGGACTTGAGGAGATGCCCAGTGTAATCAACGATCGGGGTTTTACCAACGGCAACTCGTCCAAATACGTATTTCTTTGAAGCTTTAGAATACGGGGTTACGAAGGCTCCTGTTGATTTACATAGTGACTAGCACGAACCCTTCTGAGATGGTTGCAACCTGTCGGATGCAACATACCGTAACATTTTGGGGAAGCTGTAGTTAGACACTGGTTATATAAGCTCGCGTATTCTTGGTCATTCACCAAATTGTTAAGAGAGAAAATAGGGTTGGGGACGTCACCATTTAGCTTCAAGACTGAAGAATTAGACAGATATATCACTTCATCCTACATAGGTTAACTAAACGATAAAAAGGTATATTTGGCTACACTGCATCGAAACGTAAAACCTAAAGTTATAGAGGTATTTAAAATATGTCAAGCTCTCCCAAAGCGCACCTCCACTCATATAGATGCCTAGAACGGCGAGGGCTAGCTATATCCATTCGAACAGCCCCGAAAGACCGACGCGGATATTTGGTAGTGTGCTTGACTTCTCTGATTTACTGTTTTGGAGCATAGACAAGACGCCTGTACTCTACAGCTGGATTCAGGGTATCAATCTCTGCACACAGACTAGTTGACAAGGCATGGAAGAGCAGCTTCTAGGCAACTTAAGAGTGTGCAACGAAATATCATGGCGCCATTGCGGAATGTTTGACCAAGACAGGAGAAGGGGACAGTTATTCATCAAATACTTCCTACTAATCGTCTTCGTCATCACTATCTTCATGAGTAGTCTGGACATTCAGGATTCTCTGGCTAGCTCTATCAAGCGTCCGCTGAGTGTATTTCCTAGTCGCTTTCCACACAGCCTGTGTCATCTGTTAGTTAATTGCTATTGAAAAAGGGTGATCAACTTACGTAGAGAAAAGTCAGGACGCCAATGAGGACCAGCGTCAGGTTGATGTTTTCCATCCTTTGCCGTCCCGTGCCCGCCCTGCGGGCTCCTCCGCTTACAATCCCACTCGTGCGTAGATTCCACCATTGCCAAGGGCTCATGGCAAGAAATGCCTTAACGAAGCCTAAAAGACCGAGTGAGAAAACACCTTTGAGCAAATGTTCAAACCACCCATCTGCTTCGCCCAGATCGATAACGTCTTCATCTGCAAATCTACCGCCGGGGATGACAGTGTCTGTGATAGTCCCAACAGGATCAAGCCAAAGACCAAGGATAGGATCAGCGACAAAGCCAAGCAGGAAGATAGTGACCAAGAGAATGGTCAGTGTCATCATAAGAGAGATGAACGGACTTCGGAGTCGCTGAGCCCAGGACAGTCGCTCCATCCGATATTGGTACATGCAAATATCACACTGGTATCCCTTTGAAGGGTTCTCGTTCATCCAGAGTTGCAAACATCCTTCGTGCATATATTTGATGGAGCCTTTGCACAAGCATGGGCTAATTAGTCGATCTCCATCTTCAGATATGTACTGCCTCCTTGGGCGCCGGTTGCGGATTCCGCCAAGAACTCCAGCATCTTCATATGTAGGAGGAACCCATTCTAGGCATATCCGACATTTCCGACTGTGTTTCGGTTCACCATCTGCGTTGGTTTCGGGAGGCGATGTACGTTGTCCAGCATGTCCGTTCTCATGGGGAGGACTGGGAGGACGTTGGGGTCCTGAGCCTGCGTTCGCGTTCGTGGTAGTTCCCGGAGTAGACGGGATATCCCCCCAGCTCCAGTTTGACGAGGCGGCTTGCATTCCGATATAAGCTGTAGAGACTGCTGAAGACAGGTAGTTAAGAAAGAATGAGGTTCAAAGCAGTGAATATCGTTGATCCGTATCAAGCTAGTATGCTAATGATGGCTGAATTTGACTGTGGGGTTTGGAAGGCGAGAACATGCGACGGTTGAACACGTGCAGACTTGATACAACTATTAATAATGCAGAGCTGAAGTAGCCGAAGTACAAACCATTGTTCGCCTAAGCCGAGCTCAAAGGACACGTGTGATCCAAATGAGCAGGCTCCAGTCGGTACTCAAAGACTTGGCAAAGCTCGAGAAACGTGAAGAGTTGTGAAATGAGCAACAAAAAACTCACGAGGAGGTTCAACCTCCTTCTGGGCAATGAAGCGTGCAGGTAAACACAATCGAATGATGCCTACTCGGAATAAAGCAGCGTTGTCTGGCTCGCTTATTTTCCGGAACAATAAGCAATAATTGGGCAGCAGAAGCCGTCCAATGAGAGAAATCAAGGTGACCGTCAGGCTTGACTCCTCAATTTGGGCATTTGATAGGAAAGCCAGAGAACCTGAATGATCATTGTACAATAGACAAAAGCCACTGATGAAAGAAAGAAGAGTCCAAAAAATCACCCATCGCTAGAATGGTCGGCGCCGGCCCACTTCTCGCTTACGTAATACCGACGGCTCCGACTACCGTGCCTGTAAGGTGGGAGGTACGTACCGCCTGCAGAGACAGGTACCTGAGTACTTTGCTACCTATGAGGTAGCTGCATTGTGCTGGAGCTTTGACGCGCACTGGCGATGCCTGGAGGTCAGAAGCTGGCAAAGCAAGCAAGAAAGACCACACCCAGCTCTATCAAGCAAGGCTTCACAGCCGCGTGCACCTCATTCCTCAACCAAACCGCCCACTAAACTAGACATTCGACTGCTCCCATATCCTCAAAGCCTCTGATACTCTCGCATCCAGGTAGCCATGGCAGACCGCTACTCATTCTCCTTGACCACCTTTTCCCCCAGGTAGACTCTCTGCCCTTGCCAGCACCCGGTCGTTTGCTCCAGCCCAGCTAATTAATTATATGACAGTGGGAAGCTCGTGCAAATCGGTACGTCGTTCTTCAGCCGTGTCCTTGATACACGCATCCACGCACGCACTTGATCCCCGTTGAGAAGTATCCGTCCCGCCATGGTCGTGCTAACAGCGCGGGGAAATAATAGAGTATGCTCTAAACGCAGTCAACCAGGGTGTGACAGCCCTTGGCATCAAAGGTGAACCTACCTGCTGCTCCATGCTGGTTCAAAGTCGTATTGACCGTAATAGCCACCAATGGTATCGTCTTAGCGACCGAAAAGAAGTCATCATCGCCGCTTACCGATCCCGCCTCCCTCTCCAAGATCAGTCTCATCACTCCAAACATCGGCATGGTATACGCTGGTATGGGCCCAGACTACCGAGTCTTGGTCGATAAGGCCCGCAAAGTCTCTCATACCAACTACAAGCGGGTTTACAATGAGTACCCTCCAACCCGAATATTAGTGCAGGACGTTGCGCGAGTTATGCAAGAAGCGACACAATCTGGTGGTGTCCGACCCTACGGTGTCAGTCTCCTGATTGCCGGCTGGGACGAGGGTATTATGCCGGACGAGCAAGCTGCCGTGGAGGGCGAGACCGAGGGTGAGAAGAAGCCTACGGGCAAGACCGGCGGCATACTCAAGGGCGGGCCTATGCTTTACCAAGTCGACCCCTCAGGAGCTTACTATCCCTGGAAAGCTACCGCCATCGGCAAGAGCGCTACTACGGCCAAGACTTTCCTGGAGAAGAGATACACTGAGGGCCTTGAGTTGGAAGATGCTGTGCACATTGCACTGCTAACACTGAAGGAGACTATTGAAGGAGAGATGAACGGAGAGACGATTGAAATTGGTGAGTTGCTTCAGACCTCTTCATGATAGCGTTTGCTGACAGGCGATAGGTATTGTTGGCCCACCTGCAGATCATCTCCTCGGCGTTGAGGGTGTCAAAGGAGCGACAGGTCCTCGGTTCCGGAAGTTAACGCCGCAAGAGATTGAGGATTACTTGACGAACCTGTGATCTTGGGCGTTCCGGACTCCGCGCAATGTCATATGTATCATAGAACAATATCATAGAGGGCTAAGATGGACCTGCTAAGTAAGACAAGCATTCCTTGTCACGATGAACGAGCTTCGCTGTCCTGCTTTGACACCTACAATGGCCTCTTGCCTAGGAGACAAGGGGACCTTTTCCCACTTGGGGATTCCCTCTGATAGCACCCCAAGTTGGCCGTTGGTATTCTCGCCTATAACATATACGTCACCATCCGTAGTTAAGACAATCATGTGCGTTTCGCCCACCGAGCAATCTAGAATATCGTTTTCCTCCACATCTACCGGACTAGGACTGCTTGATAGCGTGTCAAGAATTGGCTGGCGCGCTGGATGGCCGCCCCAGCCATAAAGATCGTGACCCTCGGTTAGGGCAAGTACTATATAGCCTCCCGCCTCAATTCTCTTGATCTTGCCCGAAGGCAAGTTTTCCAGGTCCTCTACAAGGCCAGGCTTTTCTGACGGGCTACAAAATGTCAGCCGTTGTATCTCAACGCCACAATATCCAGTCTTTTCACCTTGCTGCCGTAATTTCCCTTCCTAGGGTGGCACTGTATCGTTCATCTCCCCACGTCCAGACCTTGCCATCCCTCGAGAGGGCCACAAAGCCTGTTTCGTAGGCCACTAACTGGATGATGTCATGCATACCGGGGAACGTTTGGCTACTTTCTGTCCCAGTAGGTTGTAGTAAGGCTGCGTGCTGGACGATTGCATCGTGTCCATTGTATACTTCGCTCTAGTCAATAAGCGCGGCCAGTCTACAAGAATTGCGTAGAAACTGACTGGCAACAATTCCGTTCCCCGCAACAGCAGCCGTGGGAGATAGGAGCTTCTGTGTAAGCCCTAGCTCAACATTCTCATCGGCGCAGCCGGCATATCGTAATCCAGCAGAAGTATTAACTTATCATGGCCAAATATTAGACAATATCAGATCACGGAGGTATTCCCACTTACCCACGGTATAAGTCAGGGACGCACACCAAACCTCGATAAGCTCGTCCGAGAGTACTTTTTGGAAGGATGCGATATCTTCTGGCTCCTTGGCCGAAGTTTCGAGAGACGAGAACTCTAGTTGCCTCCAGGCATTGAAGCCGGCCGCATATAAATTCATGTTACTGGCTCGTTGGTGTTGGTGTTTGTGCTACGGAGAGCCAAGTTATTCGGGCAATTTCCATATTCGTGTACACAGTACAGATACTGTCAGCCCCTCACTGTACGGTATTACAGCCCAAGTCTGCCAGCCAGTCTTGACTTCCCACGTGCAAAGGTGCAACCTCGTTACTTGTGCATCAAGCCTCAAAATTCCAGTGGCCCCGCGCAAAGAAGAAGGCTGAGACAAACCCCAAGCATTGATCGCTTCCATGAGCTTCTACTTTGACGCTTGTGACCAGGAACACGGACAGCTGCATTTGGCAATCGACCTTAGAACTTGTGCCCCTCCAATCTTACGCACGCCTTGACCTCCATTATCGACAACCAACCTCCAAGCGGTCGGGAACATAAACTTTCTAGTTGTCTCGCTACCCGAAATCCAATTTCAGTCGTTGCTTACGTTCTACATAAGCTACGCAGCCCCTCATCGTTGAATAAAATCAGCAGAATAGATCAAGCCGATCTTATGAAGGGACCGTAGCTGTGGAGATGTATTCACCTATGCAAGGTGTCATTACACCGATAGCTGAAGATGACAACTATTCAAGCGAAGAAGACCTAAGCTCTCTTGAACTTACTCCTACCCCTGAGAACGTGTCCGATCAGGTCTCTAGGGTTGACAATGGGGCATACATGACATCCTCTCGCGTTGATGCTCCTATTGAGGCAGACTCTACTACAGACCCCGTAGAGGACAATGTAGTTATACATGCTCGTGCATACCAGGTGGAGATGTTTGAAAAAAGCCTCAAACAGAACATTATTGTTGCAGTATGTTAAATTTCGCTAGGTATTTGTCGCCTAAATCTCTAACCCGAGCCATAAGATGGATACAGGAAGCGGCAAGACACAGGTGTAAGTCACTATTGAGCATCTCGCATAGGAGTTCAACACGCTATCATTTCCTCGTCGCTCTATCTCACGGGTCTCCGCGAATAGGTAGTCCAATAATCATGGTGATGTAGTGCGGTGCTCCGGATCCAGGCCGAACTCGAGAAATATTCAGACAAGGTTAGCATACTGGCTCTTAAGGTGGTTTCCTTAAACTAATATGTATGTTGAGATAATCTGGTTCCTTGCACCAACTGTCGCCCTGTGTCAGCAGCAATTCAGAGTGCTGAAGTCTCAACTTGGGGCAGCCCAAATCAAGCTCCTTAGTGGCGCTGACGGTGTCGATACCTGGTCTGATACCCGCATTTGGGATGACTACCTGAAGGACGTTCGGGTTGTAGTGTCAACATATCAGATTCTCCTCGATGCCGTAACCCATGCGTTCGTACAATTCAATCGACTTTGTCTCATAGTCTTTGATGAAGGTAAGTATGTCGATAACATGACAAATAATATTTTGGATTAACAGATATATAGCGCATAACTGCGTCGGAAAACACCCCGGAAGCAAGATCATGGAGCGATATCACAGGCACAAAAACAATGGCATGCCGTGTCCAGCAATACTCGGCCTCACAGCTAGTCCTATCATGAGGTCGGACCTCAAGGGCATTGAGATAATAGAGCAGACTTTGGACGCCGTATGCAAAGCTCCTACCATCCACAGGGAAGAGCTCCTGTCTGCAGTAAAGCGACCGACCTTGTCATCCGTAGCCGTTCCGGATTGTGGCGATCGTCCTCCTACGCAAAGTATGGTTAGTCTAGCAAAAGCCTATCTGAACCTTGATATCTACCAGGACCCGTACATATTACGACTTCGAAGAGAAGGAACTGAGAAGAGCTTATTCAAGCTTAAAAAAGCTCTCGAGAAAAGAAACACCTACACTATAAAGCAGATGCAGTCCCTGTACCACAAAAGTACGGAAATTCACCGGGAACTTGGCCCTTGGGCTTCCGAATATTTCATCTACGAGGCTATAACCCATTTCCAGGACTCAATCGACCGAAGCCTCACTTGGTTCGAAACTTGGGACAAAGCGGAAAAGCAGTATATTGCCAATGTACTCCGACAGGTCGAGATCAAGCTGCCGCGGCCATTTAAGGACACTACCGAACCCGATCTGTCGAATAAATTCATTAGTCTCGTTCGAGAGCTACAATCAGCGCCAGACAACACCCGCTGTATCATCTTTGTCTTAGAAACTATTACTGTAGCCGTATTAGCTCATATGCTCTCTTCAACTACATCGGTTAGCAACCGCTTTCGAGTCGGCACCATGATCGGAACCAGTAACCATGCGGCGCGAAAACGAGACATTGGAGATCTCAACCAAGTGAAGGATAATCCAGATCTAGAAGACTTCAGGACAGGAAAGCTGAATCTACTAGTCGCCACCAGCGTTGCAGAGGAGGGCATTGACGTTCCTGCCTGCAATCTAGTTATTTGCTTGAACGCACCGCCAAATGTGAAGTCTTTCATTCAAAGGCGAGGAAGAGCAAGGATGGAGAACTCAAGAATTGTCCTACTCTTAGAAGGGTCTCCCAACCAACACGACGTATGGACGGAATTAGAGAGTATGATGAAGAAGTGCATTGAAGACGACACAAGAGCTGCTCGTGAAGTAGCAGAGCTCGAAGCCCTGGATACTGATCCATGTATCTCCCCCTTGAGCATTCCTAGGACTGGAGCACAGCTCGATTTCGATCAAGCTAAATCGCATCTCGAGCACTTCTGCCTAAAGATGACGTCCAGACAATACATTGACCACCGGCCTTTTTATATTTCAAAAGAAATTGGCGGTTCTTCCAATAATCTTCCAAGATTTAGTGCAGTAGTCCATCTTCCGCCGTCAATGCCTCAATCTATTCGCCGGGTGAAAGGCCTTAGGGAATGGTACTCAGAGAAGAACGCTTTCAAAGACGCTGCGTTCCAGGCATTTAAAGCGGTCTATGAAGCTGGTCTGGTTAATGACAATCTAATGCCATTAATAGACGATATTTTGGAAGGTATTGAGACACGTGGCTCAATAGTAGAGGTCAATGATCTCTGGAGACCATGGCGGAAAGTTGCTCAGCTATGGGGACAACGTAACGAGCGAGTACAGCGTGAGCTTCTCTTAAAAGACGGCGACAGAGTGATGGCCAGGTTTCAAGCATCGCTTCCATGTTCTTTCCCGTGTTTACCCCCTTTTAAAATTTATTGGGACGCGCATAATACGTGGGTAGTCGAAACAAGCGAGCGTGCCAACCTTGCCACGGCATGTGCCCTCCAAGATGACCAGAGCGCAGCTTTGATTGATTTAGCATATGGTCATCGCTGGCCAGTCGAGGACTCGCCGCACATCTTGCACCTTCAATCCGCTGAGCAAATCGCGTTTCGTCAACACGTGGGAATGCGGGCAGTTGAGAAAGGCGCCCTTGATCCCGAGTTTGTGGTTCGAAACAAAGCCGGAAGAGCTCACCTGTTCATAGAATGGCTACCTTCCAAACCATCCCCGGAGTCGGTAACACGTATTGGAGCGGATGCGCGAGACGAGCCAGAAGACACCCCGTGGCTAGCGCTCAAAAATTGGCCACGGCGTCAAGACTTGCTTCATCCCATTCTAGATGCTCCGAAACCAGGCGGACGATACCCCCGTGCGCTCCCTGTTTCACATTGTACGCTAGATACCATCGACCGCTCCAAAGCCTACTTCGGTAGCATTATCCCATCGGTCATTCATATGCTTGAAATCTACCTCACTGCAGATGAACTATGCCGCACCATCCTAGAAGGAGTCGGATTTTCTGATATTTCGCTTGTCATAACTGCTATTAGCTCGCGTGCCGCTGGAGAAGCAACAGACTACGAGAGACTTGAATTCTTGGGAGATTCGTTCTTAAAAATCCTAGCGACGGTGTCCGTCATGATCCAGCGTGAGTAGCAGTTCTCCTTTCGCGATCACTATGTTAATTGGCGTGACAGGCCCAAACTATCCAGAGGGATACCTCTCTGCAATGAAAGACCGAATCGTGTCGAACTCACGGCTGTGTCGTGCCTCTGTTGAAAAGGGGCTGGATAGATTCATCTTGACGAAACATTTCACCGGTAACAAGTGGCGTCCTCTTTATATAAAGGACTTAAGTTCGTATGAAGACGAGCCTTTGACCAAAAGGAAAATGTCGACCAAGACTCTTGCAGATGTTGTTGAGTCGTTGCTCGGGGCCGCGTTCGTAGATGGAGGCATGCCGAAAGTCATAGCTTGCTTGCGCATCTTCTTACCAGAAGTAGAGTGGTACGACTTGGACGATGCACACACGATAATTTCCAGCGGGAGAGATACCATAACACATTTGCGTCCCGATTACGAGCCCCTGGAGGAACTGGTTGGCTATCAATTCCAAAACAAAGCCCTCCTGATGGAGGCACTAACACATGCTTCCTGGAGTCTTAGTACATCCGCAGATTTATGTATGGAGCGGCTTGAATTCCTTGGTGACTCAATACTCGATAGCGTCATCGTCGCCGCGCTTTGGTCGCAAGATCGGGAGTTCTCGAATAATCAGATGCATCTTCTACGAACGGCGTGCGTCAACGCTGACTTGCTCGGCTTTCTGGTGATGGAGTGGTGCACCACACAAGAGGCTACTGAAATCTTGCCAACTGACCTCACCACTATCGTGACTCGGAAGCCGGTGCCCTTTTGGAAGTACATGAGACAGAGATCCACCCAAATCATCAGCGCCCAACAAGCCGTGGAAGAGCGACACAGGAGAGAGAGGGAGGCGATCCTCGACGCTATAGCGCACAGCACCGAATACCCCTGGGCCAAGCTCGCCCATCTCGACGTCCCCAAATTCTTCTCTGACATGTTTGAGAGTCTCATCGGCGCCGTTTGGGTCGACTCGGGCTCTATGAACAAATGTAAGGAGATTGCGGAACGCGTTGGGATACTGCCCTACCTGCGACGCATCCTATCCGATAACGTCAACGTCCAACACCCCAAGAACAAGCTCGGCGAGCTAGTTGGGAGAGACGGAAAAAGGGTTAGGTATGAGACGGAGGTGCGGGTCGAAGCCGGAGCGAAGGATCTTTTCTGTAAGGTCTTTGTCGACGAGCAGTTAGTCGTGGAGGTGGATGGTGGGGTCAATCCCGAGGAGGTCACCACAAAGGCTGCGGACGAAGCATACCATATGCTTCTTGGCTGAGTAGACAATTCCGGGGGTGAGGTGATGACTGAATGATTTTATGAATAGTGAAGAGTTCAATGTTGGTTCGATATGTTAGGTTACACATTTGTAGGGTCTTCGAGAGCGTCCGGAAGGTACCAGGTATATCATGAGAATAGATGTCGTAGCCCAAATACACTCCCATCCACACTGCCGGCCTATAAATTGAAATTATCACGTACCTAACAGTGGCAGCAATATGAGATCATTAAGTACGGATGAATTCAATCGAGATTTTGTCTATCGTTCTACATAAGATAGGTATATCATGTAACAGCCCGCCCGCCTGTGATCCCGCGTTAGAAACGCCCCTAGATGAATGCAAATCGCGAAGACAAACGCAACGAGATAGTGATATGTGATCTTCCCCGGAGATTTCCCGATTCCGAGATCAATGAAAGAATCTGGCACCAAACCCCATCAACCAGACACCTGGGTGCTCTAGTTTTGCTAAACCACGCATGTGCGTGATGTACCATAAAGGTCGTAGCGGTGTCTCGTCCTATACCATGCCATGCCACGCCATGCCACGCCCATCTCGTAAACCGCAGCTCTATCTGTTTTCTGGTTTTTCTCCCCCCCTGTTCCCGTTCCGTAGCTCTGTTATGGTTTTCTTCTTTTTTCGATTCCGTTCACACTTTCAATTATAGGTAATATAACCTACCAACTCCCCTGCTCTTTTACACACCACGTTGAATAGACTTGCTACCCGAAAGACACCATACCCCCAAGATCAAATGAATCAGATCAATCAGACGACTCGATGATCTAGCGCTCATCACACGTCTTGGGCTTTTTGGGTGGATGAGGACCAAATATCGAGCGACCGGGTAGGGAATCAACGATCTCGCTGGCCTTACGCTTGGTGGCAGCCTTGGGCGCTGTCTTCTTCTCCTTGGGCGCTGTCTTCTTTTGTTTAGGTACTGTTTTCTTCTCCTTGGGTGCTGTCTTCTTCTCCTTAGGCGCTGTTTCCTTCTCCTGATCCGGGTGAATTGCAGTCCCAGTGGTGCTGACGTTGGCATTTGCAGTCCAGCTGTTAAGAATGGGTTTTGAGGCAGAGTTGGGTACTGGTGCATCCATTGCAGCTGAACCCGTGCCAGTTTGGTTTGGGGGAGTGTAGCCCAGAAGAGGTGGGAAAACACGTGATGGAATTGCGGGCTTGATGTAGTTCAATGTGGGAGCATGACTATTCGTAGATAGCGACGGAGGCGGCGGTGGTAGCATGGTTCTGAACAGATTAGCAGGACTGAAAACTTGTGCTGGAGGGTGGAAAGAGAAGAGGGTCGGCGCAGCGACACTGTCAGGGTCATCTCGATGCTGTTTGAGCTGTACCTCTAGCTCTTGCAGCTCCAGCAATATGCGTTCCTGTTTCTCTTTGTTGAGCTCGGTGGGCTTTCGACGCCCGTCCTTAGTTTCTGAGAATGATTTGACGCTTTGGGCTACAGAATTGGAAGCGTCGAGTCCATGATGAGGATCCTCAATTACGTTCACGGTGCGAGGCGTGGAGCTCGGATTTTTCTTGTTGAGGTCAATCGTCTTGCCTGTGTGCTGAGTGACAGTCTTGTCGCTCTTCGATATGGTCTTTTTCTGGGACTTAGTCTTGACTTTGACGGCGTCGGCGTTAGCAACATGCCCAATACTTGAGAGAACTATATCACGATCACGTAGGCCGAGGGGTGTTTTTGTTCCTCGTATCAACGCCGCATCATTGTCACCATCTCTAGACTTGTCTTGTGGGCCAGTCTTGCCGAGGGCTCTCTTACCAGCTGAAGGAGTTCCGCTAGCCGAACCGCTGGCGCCCTGCTTCGCCCACGGTTCACTACTTATCTGTATCTCTAGCTGGGGTAGGGCGTTAGCTAAGGGTCGAGGAGCATTATGCTGTGAGGCAGCACCAAGGTGAGCTTGACCGTCGGTAGACTGTTTTTCCTTCGAACTGTGTTTCTTGCGCGCGAGTTTTTCGCGTACGAGCCTGCGACCGGGATCCTTGACCCTCGGATCGATCCTTTTCACCCCAGAGCTATTATGCAAACCAACCGTATTTTGGGTTCCAGGACGGTAGAGTTTGAGGCTAGGAAGAACTGAACGCTTCAGCTGAGATGGTTCTACTGGTTCAGTGCTACTATTCTGGCCAGTGGTAGAACTTGCAGAAGATAGTGTAATAAAGTTATTACTGTCGTCCTCTTTTTCCTGTTTAATCTGCGTGTCGACTTTCTTGCTGTTACTGAGGGCATGTTGCCGCTGTGAGCTTGGGTTGGTCGCCATTTGGAGCGATCTTGATGCTGCACTCCCGTTGCCGCCAGAATTGCGTCGCTTATCACTGTCCTTCTCGTCATCCGAGATCTCCACGAGCGAATAGAATGGTTGCTGAAGATCAGGGGTGATACCTTCCAATATTAGAGCCTCTAGAAATAAGGGTGGTTAGATCAAGACTTATTTATTTTCCAACACAGCTAAGGATGCACTACCTCGAGATCGATATTTGAATCGGAAGATAGCAATGGGTCCATCGTCTTCGGTAAGAGTCGCGCATCTAATATACTTAGGCTTTACCGCAGGCTGTGTACGAGTGAACCTAAACCGTTAATTAATTTATGCCAGCTCAAGAAATTGATAAGTTGACTTGCTTAGTTCCATGAGACTTGGCTTTTCCTTTTACTGCTTCTCGGGATAGAATAAAGTCTTTGGGGTGGTTACCGCCAGGTACGAAGACTGGACCATTGCCTTGTACTGTAACGCGATACACCCGAATCTCGATTGTACCGAGTCGCTCTATTTTCTCTATGTTGGATTCATGCTGCTCATCTGTAGCGTTATCGGCTATGAGTGATCGTTAGTAGTGTGTATGCACATGAATGATAGGTACTTACTTTTGATGATGCTTGAGAAGGCAAATTCTTGAAGAATGTAGCGCGCATAGTCGTTAGGATTCTTCACTACACGGTAGCTGATTTCCCGCTCCCAATCTTCTTCCTTAGTATATTCCTGTTTACATAGCTCACCTTTTGCCCAGACGCCGTCAATTACTGCACCAAAATTGAGGACGTGTTCTTTAAAACTCCACGAGTACTCATCGGTTGCCTTGAGGTGGATTCTGAAGGGCTCGTTATCTTTGCATTCGATGTATTTTGTGACCATTCGTAGGCGCTCATGGACTCCGCCTGTTTTTGATGGATCGTCGTATTCCTTCGCAGTGCGGCCACCGGTGAAAATGGTGACCTCTAGGCCCGGCAACCCTCGGATAACGGCCATTCTCAGAGCTCAGCTTCGAAACGACTATGAGATATTGGTTATATCTAGTAAGTATCACTTAGTGTCCATGTATGTGAAGCTTGAGGAAGCTTCTAATGAGGATGGTAGTGCCAACTTAGTGTTGAGAGTCGAGTAGCTGTACTTTGGCAAGAGCGGTCAGTTGTATCTCAGAGTTGAGAGTGCAAATCGTGCAGGCATATGAATTTATGCCTTGAAGTTAGGCCTTTGATTGAAAATCACGCATAAAACATGAGGTAGAGAAAGGCCCCTCTAAGGTGTAAGGATGTAGTAGGATAGAATGTTACGCGGAAGGCAAGAGAATCCAGACGGCACTTCCAAATGGCGCAAGCACCGGCTTCTTCGCGATGTTCGAAGTTATTCTCAACTATTCTCAACCTGTTGGCTTGGTGTGGGTAGAGTGAGGGGACTTTGGGAAATATCATAGGTAGGTACCTAATGTAAGTGCTTATGCGGAAACGTTGAATTGAGCACTAGGTGGAGTAGTTGAATAACCAACCTAGTATGTGATGTTGATGGTAGGAGACGTCTCAAAGTTCTGGTCACTTTAAAAACATCACATGAGCTGCCAAAAAGTGGTACTCAAAGGAAGCAGGAGCCGAGAGAGATGCCAGCGCAAACGACCATCACGCATCAAATGACTAGTCCCTGTGATAACGAAAGCGTTGCGAATATTACGTCAAGGTCGGCAGTATTTGTGATGAGGCAGGAAAATCCGGAAGCCACATGCTCCAGGTCTCTTCCCTTTGACGGGTAGGTCTCTGGAAAGCTGATTTCATAGCTTTCCTTGGGTTCATCCTTCTTCCTGACTTCAACCTCAAGAGAATCCACAAAACCTATAAAAAGAAGTAAGAGAGCCTAGCATATTGCAATTATAAGTATTTAGCTATTTAAACACGATTGATAAACACTATTTTCGGAAAACATATTCCAAAAGAGCCCACCTGCTTTGATTAATCTGGGGTCAGATACAAAGTAACAAAATATGAAAGTAAACTACGTTACAACTATTTAGGATAACAGCAACTAACGATTATTACCCAGCTCCGACAACCCATAGTCAACGACAACTACATTCAAGAACAGCTAGCTACACAATTACTTTATGTCACACCCACGTACACACTGCAACAGAGAAATGCGAATGATGGAGCTCTTTTTTTCAACTCAAACACATTATAAGGTCGTACTATTTGCTGAAATTTTCCCACTGTTCGCTCCCCCAAAAAGGAAGAGAGAGAAAAACGCCTCCTCGCTCAATCAGATTTACAGAGTCCCGGAAAAGCTACTCCAGAACGGAGTCATCTTTGACACCCTCGGCCATACAGCACCGACAGCATTAACGCAATCCAGCATAGCAAGCGGCATCTAGCGGACCGTATTCGCCGAGACCGTCTTTGACTGTCCAGCCCAGTGGATTGCCGAGACCTTCAATAAGGGGTCCGAAGTGGCATGGAAATACCATTACTCGGTGACGCCCTCGTACCACGGCGCCAATCTTAGGACTACTTCGCGATTGGCGTAACGCTGCCCAGAGACGACTTCCGATATGCGATACAGAAGACTTGGGCAAGCTTTACTAATAGCAACACAACCACTCAGTTACGGACGTCATGGGTTACCACGAAAACATGTTCAACCCTCCCAGCAGGAACGGCACCGTTATTGACCGGCTCCAGTTCATGCACAATAATGCCGTTTACACGGATTTGGACAGTACCATAGGAGATGTTAGCATTGTCACTATTGTAGATACGTCAACCTACTATGTTCGGCCGGAACCTAGGGCGGCAAATGATTTCACTCTGGCCAACTCTCCCGTAGGAAGAGGATCGTGCCCATAGCCACAAGCATCGAACGCAGGAGGCAAAAATAGCAATAGTAAACATTATGTCCATAACGTCACCATGTGGCGCTGCCCTGCATGTATATAGGCTTCTTTGAGTCTGAGGACTTCGTTAGCGAGTGTACTTCTCCCAGGATTTATTCAACGATGATGCCATGAATTAGACATCTACACGTAGCACAAAGCAACTCTCAACCGTGTTACTCCTTAAACACAATTGTAAGCGAGAATAGAAGAAATAGGATTATATGTCATTGCGTTTGAATTCTAGTCCACGTAGCTTGTAACAGTGGCCTTTTATCTGGGAGTATATTGCAGGTCAGCGCTCTTGAACCAGATTATAACATAAGACTTTACGATGGCATAAAGTTGAGAAGGATTCAGTTGGAGTAGGTGAGTTACCTCCGGCACATTTGCGACATTGCCTGCCGGAGTCACATCAGATCATATAGATATGCAAGGCGTTACACTAAGGCTGAAGGAACGGGTTGACAGGATCATTAGGCTGCAGATCGTGCAGCTCATGGCATATGAAGTTGTAATTGGACATAATAAATACTCCCTCTCTGCGCAGTAGTTTTATAAGAACAAGCTCAAGAGGCGAATGTTGTGCTATAACTGTTAAAGATCTGCGAATACAACTACAGAACTCGGGTTAGAGCGCAACTCCTCCAAAGATCATATCATGTTATTCCCCAGTAAGCGCTGCCATCTCGTTGACGCCTCTTACGACAAGACATGAACCGGAGCACATTGTCCAAGCAGCAGGTAACAGTTTTTTGCCGAAGACAGTGGAAGACCGAGAATGAGACGACTTGAATGCGAAGTATAAAGCCATGTATTTCCTCTCCTCTGGTTGTTATGAAGACGCTCTCCAGACACACTTCCCAGAACACACCAAACACAATTTCCATTCACATCATTTCCCAGAACATAATCATTCAAAATGAAGACTGTCATTGCTATCGCCGCTCTCTTCGCCTCTATTGTGGCCGCGTCTCCTACCGGTGACGGGAACGTTCCTGCATATGATCCCCGAGACATCACGCCCGACGGACTGTGGAAGCGCTGGTGTGATGGCTCGCCAGTTGCGGACCCCATCTGCCCTCATGGTGCTTTCTGGGTAAGACGCGTCACAGTTAGATTTAAGAATATCAATGAATTGACTCGTTTCTTTTCATTTAGTGTGGCCCTGCCGATGGCCCTGGTCAGTGCAAACCGTGCGGTAAATCTTGTTGAGAAACTACACTGAACGGTGAAAAAACCATAAGGTGCGTGACGTATCAGCGCCCGCTTATAGCTCATGTTCATTGCTAACATCACATAGTTCCCATGTACGAAGTAGGGACGGTGGTATCGGTGATTGGATGATTCTTCTGACTGCGAGGACACTTGCTAGCCAGGCGTTTCGATCTTCTAACTATTCTCTTTCTATTGTATAGTAGCCCGTTGGACTAGCCGCTCGTTTAGGTACAAAAATACACACATATCTCGAGACCACTAAGTTGTTTGAAATGACTTGACTGTAACCATTCATAGCACGGTTTCATGGTATCAGCAATTTAAGTAAAGGTACCCCGACGTAAGCACACCTGACGTACACTATATTGAGGGACTTGATTTGGAAAGACTGTGCTCAAACGTCATCTCTGTAAACATTCAAAATGTTATGCCGTACACTACACCGGGTCCTCGAACAAACCTGGAGCTTACACAAGAAGAGCAAGGTAATTTCAATCTAAAAGGTGAACACGTAGTACCAAGGAGAAAACTATAAGCTTATGTAACCGACTACATGTTCAACTCAAAGGAGGCACGGGCACTTTACAACATCGACAAGGCATGCGCCTCACAACTGCTTGGGCCGGTGATGATGAATTTCGTATCGAAGATCTGAAGGGCAGGTAGAACTAGCAAATTGGTTAGTAGCTAGTGATCCGGTAATTTGGTTTTTGTTCTCCGATAAGAACTCGGTGAGATGTTGCCATCAGGTCTTCACATGCATGCTAACCGACGCACAAGCCTGGCATTACGTGCAAGTCAATCATCCACCAATACCAAGTAATAAGAAAGTGCCAGGAAAACAATAGAAGCGAAAGAAAAAAGAAAAAAAAAAAAAAAAAAGGTACGAGGGAGAAGAAATGTGAAATACAAAACAAAAGGGAAAAATTGGGTTGCTACTCCTAGTTGAACTAAGAGGCATCAGGAATTGAGCCCGATGCGGGGGTCGAACCTGGCAAGGTTGTCAGTATCTTAGTCGAACGCGGTTCGTGCGATGAAATATGGTAACTTACCCGCAACCTTGAGATTAAGAGTCTCACGCTCTACCGATTGAGCTAACCGGGCGCTGATTTGTTGATGATTTCGCGTCGCCAAATAATTGGCTATGATTCAGTTGGGATGATGGATGCGGATTGGATTTCAGATAGTGAAAGAAAGACTGGGGCTTCATTTAAGAAATTTTGCTGTTGGTAACTAACTAGCGTTGCGAAATCGGATATAGTTGTAGTATAACTAGCTCTCTCGCAAACGACACATACATGAACATGCTTGCTTGTCTACTTGTACTATGCGGTTCTTGGATTGGTTCAATCCTGTAGATTAAATAGTAACGTCTGGTTTGATTGAATTACATGGGGATCCCCAAGTCTTGCGACTCGCGAAGTAGGTTGTGACCCATTTCATTACGGCTAATGGGACTATAGCAAGGAATGCCAGAAATGTTTTTGATAAGAGTCGTCCATATATGGAAGCCTTCAAGGCTAAGCGACCATTCGAGGCCCTAAAGACCTGATTAGATCTATTAGATACCATGTCCAGAACAAAGGGCGTATACTCGGTACCGTAGGTTCGTTACCAGCTGTGGGTAGGATTCGTTAGTCTAGTCACCACGCGTAGCGAAAGCATGGTATGGAAATAGAAGATCCGGGGTCACCTGGCGGTCGATGGATTTCTACTTAGTGTAGATAGGTTAGTGAAATTATAGGCTCGTTTCATTCTGTCCTATACGAAATTCCTGGTGTTCTTGTTAGGTTGTCCTTGTCTAAAGCTATCAATGAATAGAAGACACTATCATAGCAGTAAGGTAGGCAGACAGATCTAAGTACTTGCACAGCTTCGAGGCGGCTCTTAACACTCCTGGGCGGATGTCTTAGCGTGCCTTGCAATTGGAAACCTATTGCGCCATACGTACAGTACAGTGCAGACATGAGGCAGCTAGGCATGCGTTACAGATAGGTAGATTAGAGTGCCCACTAACTACGCTATTTGACTAATATAGACAAGCCTTGGTCTATGAGTAGAACCCATCGGATCTTACGGGAGTTCCCGATCTTGTACTGTACCTAGTATACCTAATAGAAGTCTAGGGTAAGTGATAGTAAAAGGTATTACCTCATATACCAAATACCTACACGAAAGACCGATGACGCCAAGCCAGCCTTAGCCGACAGTAACAGTGTATGCGTACTTATCTTCTAAATTTGAACAGCTATCCCGCCAGCTCCTCCAGCACAGTTGCATCAGCTGAAAGAGGGTCGTACCACGTTCTAGTAATTCCCGGCCTCGCCTGCCGTCAGCCACATAGGAGTGGGTGGCCGACCAGTAATAAATAATTCCTGCTGAGGGTGTGAAGCCTGAGCCGCAACGATGTGTACCACCTATGCAACCATTTTCTGATTGATATAATATTAATTAGTTCGCGGGTAGCGCTTCGTTTTCGACCTCCAAGATAATGGCGTGCGACCCCTTTATAGAGGTGTGAATACCTATTCGTTGACGTGGTGTTATTTTTGACTTCTGACTAGGGCCTTGGTAGCCTGCCTTGCTGACTGTTTCTAGAAGCGTACCCTGTCAAAGGATCGCCTCAAGGGGGCAATTAGTACTAATCATAGTAGCAATCTTGACAAATCATAGTGAACATGTGGTAGAATAAACTGAGTATGAGTCCGTAATCCGGCAACACAAATTCTATTAAACTTGATAGTCTTGGTGTAAAAAGTGGATATTTGGGCGGTTTGCCTGTTCGCATGTATCTTGTTTTCGCTGTGCTGTCGTGGTTGAACCATTTTCTACTCTCTTTGCGATTACAGTATATTGATCGTCACCAACCTAAGACTGGGACAATGTGGCAGAATCCAAAACAACCTCCAAAACAACCTGAGAAGAAGATGGACACGCTTGGGGTTAATACGACGAGGCGGTTGCATCCCAACGGGATACCGACGGCGCGCCCGGTTAGTTGGAGTGCCATTCCAGCCGACGACCCGGCAGCGCACGAACAAATGATTAAGTTCGTCTCTGAGTCGATTGTGTGCGACATCCAAGGCAATATTAGCAGTGGGTTCATGAGACAAGTACAGGCTTCCAAGAAGAGTGGTATGTCCCCTCACGACAAAGCAGAACGGATGCGCATAATTCGCAATATGCGAACGACACTGGAGCGCCTCACGGAAGAGTTGGGTCAGAAGTTTTTCGAGGAATTCCGGGAGAGGCCGGCTGTTGGCCGTTGGTACGATTCATGGTTGTCTAACGAGACACCGCAGTTTCTGCGTTGGGAACAGGAATGGGCCCTCACGCCCGAGGAAAGTTTGATTACCGTCGATGCGCGCAGCATGGGCGGCAGTATTGACGGGCGGGTATTTGGTTCCGAAACCACCCCTGAAGTTAGAGTGGAATTTGAAGAGGATCTCGAAGAGTTTGAAGATACCCAATCGTTGGCACCAATTCCCGAGTACAGGCCGGATGCGCCGGTAACTGAGGTAAGCCGAACACATCCGTTTTTTGTGTCGGCGTGAGGCCTGCATACACTCTGCCAAGCTACGGTTCAACTAACGTGAAGTGTTAATAGAAAAAGACAGATGGCCCTGCACCATCTTCTACCGGCTGTCATTGTGAGAACGGGGAAGAGGGTTCTGATTTCCAGCATACCCATCTCTGCCAGACCTGTGCCTGTAGCAACCAGGGTTATGGTTGCATTGCCTCTTGTGGTTGTGACGAGACGTGCCAAAACAACTTTAATAACATCGCGCTCGACAAAATTATCGGCGTTGATGTTAAACTTGACCCCTGTTTCATCACCTACTTGCAAAAACATAGACAAAACGAAAACATCACGCTTGATTACCTCTTTGACCACCTTCTAACAGGTCTGGATTACGTACCGGATGGCAACGACAAGGCAATCGACGCGTGGCGGGTAAAATGGGAAACGAGTTATAGTGGACCGGATCCAGAAGCACAAACGGAAAAGCTGCAGCGCGAACTGGTACGTCTCGGCCTCGGACTCGGCGATAAGAACGGGGAATGGTTCTTCTCGCTGTGTTACAGCAACAGTGAGCGACTCGGAAGCTGGCAGCAGGGCCATCAGATATGGCACTGCAGAGACTGCGGAAGCTGCCGTGAACAGCAAGAGTGGCACTGCGGAAAATGCAACAAATGCACGTATGGGAGCGCGATCCCCTGTGGTGGATGTGGAGGCGTCTCAGACTTGTACCACGAAGAACATAAGAAGAACATGGGGGGTAACTGGATTTGAGCTGCCATTGTCAATGATCAAAGTCGCCTTGATCTCGCGAGGATTGAGGAGAGGAGGAACAGAACCGAGAACACGATTGTCTAGGGACAGACATGGATGTTGGAAATATGAGGATGGGACGGTGATTGATTGGTCTGGGTAGACATAACGAACGCCGCCCGGGGATCCTGGACAATACGACGACGGTATTGGGGCTCGATGCTCAGGAACAGGCATATAGCCACGAGGTTTGTATATAAAATAGCATATGGCCCACACTCCTTGATACATTTTCCTTTAAGCGTCAATTAGGTACGGATTTGAAGTGGGGGAACTCGGGAAGCCGAGCGTCTTTTGTATAACCCAGGTGCATAGGGGAGGAGTCTTGTGTCGAACTACTTTTGTTCGAAGGATCCAAATGTAGATACTTAGTTCTCATTACTTGTCATATAAACACTTTTCTTTTTACGAATGTCCTGCCTTGACTCGAGTAGATACCCAGGTTAGGTGTCAAATCCAGGTAGATACATGTGTAGATATGAGAAACAGCTTCTACTACATGTTGGTATCATGAAAGCGGGATACGTTACGAATTGTCGACTCAATAATATGCAGCAAGTAACTGATAGTAAATTAAAGATGTTGATGATGTATTCTCGATGGTCGATTGACGGACCAGGATGATACCTAGATAGATCTAAGGTCGGCATGTGGGGTCGATGTCATTGATCGGGGGCTACCGGTATACCTCAGGTACCTAAGGTACATACCTTACCTCCGTCTACAATGGCTACCTACATACATATACCTACAGCAGGTAGATACCTACCTAAAGTATGGGCGTTACCAGCCCCCGCCAACCTCTGTACTGCATGTAGTGTACCGTACCACAGCTCTCTACCTCCTGCGTGTATAGCGTTCGGCAGGCAGGTACAGTACATACTTCTTTCTCGGATGGGCAACTATCATCGAATGGAGCTATGCTGCAGTCTGGACTCGTAAGCACCATACCACTTGGAGTATTACTACGTCGACCTGAGCCTTGTGAATAGTCGCATTTGTCTCTCATGAATTGACATACATTCGTATTGTCACTTGAAAAGTTCCAATTGTGCATCCCCTGACTAATAAATAAACTACCACATGCCCTTTAGTACAGGACGTCATCTTTAACAAGCATCGAATAGGAGGCGGCTATTACGGCTCATTGCTCGAGTCTCCCCTCCGACCTCGACCCACGACCAACACCAGCACCACGACCAACCTTGGACTAAGTAGATAGAGCTTACATACAATACTGCATCACTCTACCTAGTTAGGAGCTCTCCACGACTAAGCCATCACTATTACCCCCCTCGACCCCATTACGACTACATTACGACCGCACCTACGTCCACGTCCACGTCCACGTCCCCGTCCGCTGCGCGTTCTAGTTGAGCGCCATCGTGCTGCGAGCGCGATCCCTTTCTCCCAGGCTCAGTCATCGACGACAATGAGGTTGCGCTCATGATCCCTCTCCTTCGTCCGAAGGAGTGCCACCATGCCGCCCGAAGGACGCTCCACTAATATCCGCGTCTTCATAAAATGGGATGACCAAACCGTGTTTGCCGGCGAGGAAATTAGGTGCCAGATCACCTTCAAGAATGTCGCCCCTGATCCTAGCCAGCTCACCTCGAACCCACGCCAACCCTCGTCGTCGTCCCCGAAATCCGATCGAACGAGACAGCCTTCACCATTGCTGAGCCCTCGAGGGGGTGTAGCGTCTAGCAACGGCTTAACACCGCCTGGATCTGCTCGTAATCACCGCTCAACGTTGTCTCTCAATGTACCCTCTACGGGCTCGCGCCTCAGGAATAGCATCCAGCAATGGCCTCCTGTTCCTCAGCCGCCCCCGCCCACGCAGGTATCCGGCCACGCCCATAAACGGTCCCTCTCTATTGTGTCCATGGGCTCCAATGCCACCGTCGATGATCAAGTATATAGCAATGGCTCGCAAACGAGACCCCAGCGCCCCGGCCGCGGCCACGGCCGATCTGCTAGTCTTCAGATCATACCGCGGCACATCACGACGAACGGGCCTCAGTCGGCGGCACTACCGCGTCGGTCGCCTTTTAGCTCTGACGCCTCTCCAGTGTTTAACAACCATTCATTCCCTCCCTCAAAGCTTGGATTTAGCCAGGGACTGGGAGTTGTGACTGCCCCTAATACCCCGGGTTTTAGTAGATCGCCCACAAGGAGGAAGGCGTCGGGTCCAATGCCAGACTTTAAATTTCCTATGGCCTCGGCATCTTCTACGGGCGACGCTAGCGATTCTACTGATATGGATGACTCTGCTATGACACCTACCGCGGAGATGATGCCTCAAGTCGCCCTACCTGTCCGCTCGAAAGAGCCCATACCTACCATATCCGAGCATTCAGCACCAGTCGCGAGAGTTCTATCCACGATAAGTATGGCTGGTGGTACTCCCAGAAGTAGTGGAGAGTTTTACTCCATGAGCAATAACTCGTCAGAAACATTGGCGTCAGAATACGTTACCCATCCGTTCCTGGGCGGCCGGAGACCTGCCCATCTGCGCCGAAGCTCTGTCATGTCTAGCATCGGCTCGACGAAACTGCCGGAATCCTTGATGATGGGTTATGCGCAAGTGCAAGGCTCCTTTACGTTAGACGGATCACTCGTCAACTTGGGACCATTTGAAGCCGTCAAAAGAAAAGCAGTTGTAGGCGGACAGGGTGGTGGTGTGATTGGAGTTGAATCATCAAGACGATCTAGTGGTTTCTTGACTGGCTTTGGATGGGGCGGCATTGGCAATTCCATCGGTGAACTGCTGGGCGGGGGTGAATTTAGCAGTATTAAAGACATGCGAGGTGCGGCGAGCTCCAAGTCTATCCCGCTGTTGTCTACTCCTCAATCAATATTGTTCGTGGATTTACAATTGGGCCCAGGCGAGAGCAAAACCTACGAGTACTCATTCAAACTACCAAAAGGATTGCCTCCCACACACCGCGGCCGGGCGATCAAAATAACTTATGGCTTAGTTGTCGGCACGCAACGAGCTGGCGGCGCCAAGGAACAGCAAGTACGGTCCGTTGATATCCCCTTCCGAGTCCTTGGGAGTGTTAATAGCTATGGTGAGATCCTGGGCCATGACTTACTATCCCCTTATATCATACTTCGTGATCAAGCCAAGGTCCAGCTACACGAGAAAGGACTCAAGAAACAGACCAAGCCAGACACACCAAATTCAACCATAAATGATTTTCTAACCTATGTCGATGAATTGCTCGATCGTCCACAAGACGGCCTGGGTCTTCTCTCACCCACAGCTACAGCGGCACCGTCTCGTCGCTCCTCCTTTATTGGAGAAACAACTACCGCGAAGCAGGCAATCGACCTCGCTATTATGCGCTCAAACATGTCATCCGAATCGGGCCAGAGCAGTAACCGCTTCGTGATCGCACGCAACGGTCAGCGCGTGGGCATTGTCATGCTAGCGCGTCCGGCTTATCGTCTCGGCGAAACCGTTACAATGGCTATAGATTTCACGGACGCTGAGATCTCCTGCTATGCAGTGCATGCCGCCCTTGAGACCAGCGAGCGTGTCGATCCGTCTTTGGCCCTGCGCAGCGAGGCGAGCGTGCACCGTGTCACGCGCAAGGTATATGCCAGTTCGTCCGAAGCGACGATGTTTGCCCGCCGCGTGGTCTTCACCCCCACCATTCCCATATCTGCGACACCAGAGTTTATGACAAGCGGTCTAAATCTCGAGTGGAAGATACGTGTCGAGTTTGTAGTTCCCTCTTCCGCGTCTACGAACGCCTTCAAGTCCGCGGACGATGCAGGCGACGACGAGGATGCTGCTGCTGCCAAGGGAGAGGCAACTCCCAAGGGGGGGCATCCTCTGCTGGAGGAGATATCCCACAACGAGAAAAGCGGCCTCATCCTCGTCGCCGCCGAAAACCTCGAGTGCGAGAGCTTCGAGGTCGCCGTCCCCCTGCGCGTCTACGGCGCCTTAGGCAGCGGACTCGAACGGCTTGAACGCGACGAGGCGCTCGAGGAGGGCCTCGTAGTATAAATAGACACTGTTTCCTGCTCTGAGAGAAAAGAAAAAGGGACGAGGCTAACTCGATTTTGGTGTACGTGTACATGTAGCGTGTTTGACACAGTTGGCAGACAGGTCTCTCGGGTGAAGTATTAAAAATCATGGATGGATGGATAAAAGCCAAAAAGTATACATTTAGCGAACGAGACATGGTAGAGGAAGAGGGAAAGAGGAATCGTTGCTTGCTTCCCTAATTCTGGATAGAAAAGTGGCTACAAAAGAATTCGACCTGAAAAAAGAATCGATCAGGGTAAAAAAGAGAGAGATATATATCATGATCGATCGTTATCCATTAGCTATAGCGGGATGGATGGTTTTGTAGATAACTTGTGTAGTAGTGTATTGTGTGTATGTTGTCTAGTAATGGGAATGGAGCAGAGTGGAATACAGGAACTACCCAGGACGAAACGGTCCATGAACAAAACATAACAGAGTAAATGATGAGTCAATCACCTCAAGATGTAGCATAATAAGTTTTTTATGGTGCTTGACTAGGAAAATATCGAAGCGTCGCCGCTCATCTGACGAGACGAGAGCATCTAGTATTCTGTCTAATAACAGATTATGTACGATAGCTCCAGCTAAAGGGAGACCAAAAGCACATACGAAAAGCATCTAAACCCCCATCCAGGCAGCCCAACCTAGCCCAGAGCAGCTCAGTGCAAATCCATTAAACTCCGATTTTTTCCTTGTGACCCCCTTGTTTGTGTCTGGTATCATGGTTAACGTGGTGGCTTGCCCCACAGATGAATCACAACGCCGCCCTTCGGTCTGTTATCTTCAGACGCATGCTCCAAGTTATAAAAGAAAGATGCTGAGTAGCCCAGACGCCTGGCCCGGTTCGGTGACAATCAACAGTGCAATAACCTTTCGCACCTATCCCACGGTTTTCCCTGTCAAAACTCCCCGGTTATTAGCTATACAGTATTATCCACAGCTCCTTGCCGAAAGAAATAGACCGAAAACAAATGCAAAATTAGAATGAATGTGTGGTTTATGTTGAGGTATTGCTAGACCCGGTTCCCGACGACCCAGGACGTCTATCAGTGGAATCCGTCTCTTGATCGGACGACCGGCGATACTTGCCGAGGCGAAGTTTCTCATCGAGTAGCGATACCAGTCGTTCCGAATACTGATCCAGGAGGCCGCTGAGTATTGTGTCGCTCATCGCCTTGCTTCGTGTTGCTCGGTCTCCAAGCGCAATCGATGTAAGGCGAAGTTCCTGGTCTAGTTCAGCCAGGAGCTCCTGGCTAATGGGATCCGTGGAAGCGAGCTTCTTCCGATACGCCCGCAGGGTTCGGCAAGTTTGTTCAGTAGACATATTGAGTGGCCCATAAGACCTCAAATTGTCGTTACTCTTTGTTTTCGCCAAGTTCAGTCTGGACCTGGAAGGACGTCGCTTTACTTTAGATTTGGGACTGACCGGGGGACTACCAGAGGGTGTGCCCCATGGTCGTCGTGACGGTGTATCGTCAGCAAGGATGGGAACTGGGCTTAATGGTCGTGCGGCCACAGGTGACTTCGTAGCAGACGAGGATGAGAAGGAGCCCAAATATTGTGATCGCCTCTTGGTCAATGTTCGTGGAGGCGATCTGCGGCCACTAGCTGCAGATGAGGGGCGTTGAAATTCTGCGAGTTCAGTCTTGGATAGGACACGCCTCAATGTTGGCTGGTTCAAGGGAGTAGCAGCTTCTTTGACGGGTGAGGAATCGCGACTAGTGGAGCCCCATGCCCGATTTTGAAAGTCTATCTCCCAGATCATGATAGTCCCATCAGACCCAACACTCACAACCTTTCGATTGGACTCGTCTTCTTCGATCAATGCTACACCTTGTATCGCCTCTGTATGTCCCCACTCTCGGGCTAGGAAATGACCCGTCTGGATATCGTACATTCTAATCGATTTGTCTGTGTTGGAGAGACCGAGAAGAAATGCCGGTTCTTGTTCGGTGGCGGAATGGGTTGTAAGGGAATCCAGGATAACGGAATTGGCGCCACCTTCGTCAAAGCACTTGAAAGAGCTCGAAAGTTTCCCGGTTTCCAGGTCGAATACATAAACAGACCGCTCAGCCTGAGATACGAAAAGGGTTTTCCCATCAGGACCCACCGCCATGGACGTTGGGGACGCTTTCAGAGAAAGTGTCCGGGAAGGGATGGCTGCTATGACGTTAGGATCACCTTCTTTCGTCACTAGGTCATGTATTTGCACAGTTCTGTCCGGTGAGCAGGTGATTATTTTATCTGTCGATGGTATCAAAACCTCTGAGACTCTGGCCGTGAACTCGAGCGTTTGGAAATGCTCAAAATCTCCATTGGTTAGTCGATGGAAGAGTTGAGCAGTGCGATCACGGCCGCACGATGCGATGAGGAGATTAGATGTATCCTCGTATATGGTAATGAATTGACAGTCTGAGGAGTGTGCTTTCATAGATGATACGCATTCCCCAGTAGTAAAGTCAACTACCTTGACAAATCCCAGTCTATCTCCGGCAACGAAGAACTTGCCATCCCTTGTTGCGCGGATTGTAACCATCTGGTTTACTGGTTCAGGTTCCTCTCCGAAGTAAGCCTCATCCAGAGGCACCTGGAAAGACGATTTGATTGTGCCGTCAGTAGACCATAATATCACGTGGCCTGACTGTGACCACGTGTAGAATTGGGCGCCCGTGACATTCGACTGGGATAGGCTATCAACACCCATAACCGCATCCCCGCGCCCTAGTATGGGCATCGACGTAGATTCGACTCTTGGCGCTCCAGGGACGTGATCTTGATTCCAGATGTCGATAGAGCGTTTGGTGTCAACCGTAACCATCTTGTCTTCCAAGAATCCCAAAGCAAGTACTCCTGTACAAGCAGATGCTTCCGTAGTCGTCCGAATGCAGGTAGGCGAAGCCTTCAGAAAGGACTCTAAGTCGAGTGTTATGAAGTTGCCTGACTTGCCGCCAATATAGATGAGGCCGTTGCGGATAGCGACGCATGTTGTCACAAATCCACTTTCAAGGACATGTATCAACTTCATCTGCTTCCCAACTTCGTCCAATAAACACACATCTCCCGTCTCAGAGCAGATGATGGCCTTAGTGTCGTCGATGGCGGCAGCGCACGAAAATGTGGCCTCAATCATATTGCCGAGCAGAACATTCCTGCCGGGCAGTGTCCTTTTCGCTTGTACTGCAGGGGTTGCGTCTCCAATGAATTTCTGCTTCACCGGAGAGGTCGCCTGTGCTTCATCGATGCGCCAGACCTTGACATGACGTACGCCCAAGGTGATGAGATTGTTGCCTACCCAGATCATCCCTTTAACGTAAGTGGTGCATCTATTTTGCTGAAATAACTTGGCCGCGCCAGTTCTCGGATCTATCTTCCACACGTAGAGGAAACCATCGTTCGATGATCCGAGGGAGGCGAGGAATTTGGAATCGGGAGACCAGGCAACTGCTTTAACACCGTAGGCATGTTCGCTGATAGAGACAAGCGGGGTATCGGATGAGCAGTCCTCTAGGCTATAAATGAGGACTCGCGGGGCGTAACCTGTCTCGCCCACAGCCAGAAACCTCCCCTCTCTGCTCAAGGCAAGGCATGTTGCGGCCTTGATACGCTCTCGACTGGTCCATGTCTTGGAGGTTGGGGATTCTGCCCAGTCGTTCGAACCGATGGCAGATTCTCGTACTGAGATTCTATTTCGGCTATCGTTTGCTTTCGGAGTGGATGGTGATGACGTAGAGTAAGGAAGGGCCGGGGTACTGTATGTAGGGGTCGCCGTTGGGCGTGCTCTGAAGAATCTCTGTCCGTAGCTATCACCATTCACATCCACCACCACAACAGCTCCACCGGCAATGTAGGCAAAAGAGGACCGAACAGCATCGAAGCCGGTAGGAGAAACGCACGTAGTACCGATGACCCGTTTCAAGGAGAGTCGAGAATCATAGAGTTGGAGAGCTCGGCCACGGTGAGGGGACCGAGAAGGGCGTGGTAGGAAAGGCGAGTTTGCAGGCGTCAACCTCAGCCGATGGGAAGGAGTAGAGGCCATCTTAGTGCCATGGACAGGAAGAAGAGCAGACGGAGTCGGTACTAAATTGGGGTCAAACGATACTGGGTATCCTAGAATGGTCTGGAAAAATTGAGTCGAGAGGCATGGGTATAGTAGGACCCTTTATTTCTGAGACCATAAGGTAGAGCGGAGGGCGTAAACCTAAGCGGTGTAAAGAAGCTGGCCAGGTAGGAACCGTGTCGGTTACTTCCCACCTAGGTACTATTACTACTACCTAACGCAGACAAAGAGGAAGGTAGACCTATGAAGTCTTAAATGGGAAGGAAAATGGAAGGTAGGAAGGTACGATTCAAACGCTGATGAGTTGTCAATTGGACAGTTCAACACTCGTAGCTCGATATAGATATGGGTTATTGACTTACAATGACGTGAAAGAAATCTTTCGGAAGAGAGTGGGAGTGCTAAGTGAGCATGGGCATGCAGGGAGAGCAAAGACAAAAGCAGCCCGCAGCAATTGTGCGGGTAGTCTAAGACAGCAAATGTGCGTTGCGGTGTCTTTCTTAACCCTTACGATACCCCCAGGTAATGTAAGCTGGTTGAGTTACCTGGGTAGTTCTTCGCTTCGAAATCACAGGCTCGCCATTGAGAATTGACGATAGGCATCGAGGAGGGAGGAGAGGTGAGAGACGACAGAGGGGACCTATGTTCGTCAACATCCATGATGAGCTGCTATCGGGCTGCAGATAAGTATGGTGAGAGACAAGCTAGACCCCCCTTGCTGCTAAGCCAGCCCCCATCACAGTATATTTTGTTTTTCCCAGGATTGGTGTTGTGAAGGTAGGGTGGCTAACAAGGGAGCTGACGGGGAGCAACCGAAGTCGCGTCCAGATTGGTTGGTACCTGAGCGACAGTGGGGATCTGAAGAAACGGCCACAACGCTTTCGGCAAGGTTGGATGCGACCGCCGGTCCGGGGTCCAATGACAGGACAGACGCTTCCAGGACCGGCGCACTCTGGGCTGCTTTGGGGTTCATCCATCCCGCGAGCTGCAGGTTGGACAAGACTTATCACATCACACCAACACCAAGCACCCAGTGGATTAGGATTACTTAGATTACCTACTTATCAATACCTCTGCAGTATATGTTCGCAGATGTCCCAGCTCGCATGCATCTTTAAATCTGAGGGAAATTAAAACGATGTTTTGGACCGTTCATATGCAAACCACTCTTGCTCTTGGGTCGGCTCCCTGATCCCTCCCATATTGTCTTTCGCATTCAGAGCCGGGTTCGGCAATGCATCACCCAC
This sequence comes from Xylaria castorea, assembly GCA_022495115.1. Lineage (NCBI taxonomy): Eukaryota > Fungi > Ascomycota > Sordariomycetes > Xylariales > Xylariaceae > Xylaria > Xylaria castorea. The sequence goes on along the minus strand of MU382635.1, from coordinate 158,941 downwards.
CGCAAATTACGCTAATCTCTCCCTGGCATGATCGCCCGCGATACCTAGGATAGGAAAAGGGAAAAGAGAAAAGAGGCCATGCATTCACTCAACGCGACGATTAGACTCCAACATGTATACGAATGGACAGGGGTTAAAGCAACATCTTGCTTCTTGGAGATATATGCAGTCACCCGTGCCAAGCGAGCACCGAGAAAAGTACCGGGATGAAGAGCAGGTCCCAGACCACAAAATCCTTGCGAACGAAGATATTACTATAGTATAGATCAGAGTACTTCGTATACAGAGGCAGTAAAATAGTGTTGCTGTATACGGTTTATAGCTTCTTAATAGTGTACAAGTCTTGGTTGCCTATCTATATACACACCCAGGGATGAGCTGGTTACCCTATTCCTCAAATACACGCAAGGTGTTGGGTTTCACAAAAGCTGGCTTGATAACTTCCGCTGCGCACTCTCCACCGGGGCTTTCTCCTCAACCCGTTCACGGCGCGGCATGTAAGGGTACTCGGTACGAGGGCCCTTTTTCTCGTTCCAGTGGGGCTCCCGGACGACACCTTCGTCACGCCATCGACGAGGAGGCTTCGTCCCAAGCGCCGCCATGTGACCCCAGATATTCTTGCCGCGGTTGAACCAGCGCGCTGTCCGATTTGTCTCTTCCTCGGGACTCGGCGTCCACTTGCTCTTGAGGATGCGCCGGATCGCCTCGACAGACACCTCGAAATGTTTTGCGAGCACCTCGGTCGTGTACTGCTCTGGAAGCTTCTTGTGCAGCGCCCGAATGCCGTCTAGCGCATCCGGCGATAGGCGTTTGCGCGGGCGCCAGCCTTCCGGGAATTTCTCCCTCAGCGCTTTCTTCTGTATCTGCCATTCTTCTCTCTGCGGTACATACGTGTTCTCCGCGCTGGATTGTGGCTTGGCATTCTCTTTGATGATCTTGCGTCTCTTGAGCTTACTCGAAAAGATGGGCGCATCTGAGTTGACATTATTGTGCTCATATTTTGCAGGTACTCGTCCGGTTATTGACGTCCGGTTCAGGCTTGCAACAAGCGTGTTGAGGGACTCGTCACTAAGGTCGAGAATAGCCCCATTTCTTTTCGCGGCATCAAAGTCATTGCTAGAGGCAAATGATGCCGGCGTAGGCGACTCGTTATTTATTGTATCGCCCGCTGTGTTGAGGGATGCATGAGATAGCTCTTCCTCGGCGTTGCTTGTCGACGAATTGTCGATGTATTCCTGCCCTTCCTGTAGAGGAGCGTAGGTAGCCGAAGCGGAACTGAATAATCTTGTATGATGATGTGCGGGCGCAGGGCGAAAGGTAACTGGCGAGGCGGCGAGACGGTAGAGTTGGACGGGTCTTGAAATAGCAGGATCAGCGAAGCGAAGTTCAGTGAGGCTCTTGACAAATAGGCTGAGAGATTTCGTTCGACAAGCGCATATCATTTTCGTGGCTTGCGATGCACAAGATGGGGTAATACGAGTCGGATGTTCGAAAAGAAGGTATCTCGACTTTTCTTCTTGTCCGCAACTCGGCTCAGATTTTCGCCTCCAGATTAAGAAAAAACAGGTACAGCTTCCAGGGGTCGAGGTGCATACAAGGGTTCTGTAACCCACTCATTCCGTGCCTACCCATATCTTATCGGGAGGTCCACTTAGATTCACATGTGAGCAGTTACTACTCGCTAGTTACGTTGGAGTACAGCACTGACGTCGCCTGTCAATGTGGGGGTTCATTACGGAGCACTTCTCATTAACATCATCATAATCGACTAGGACCTCGGGACTTACCCCATTTCTTTAGCTTCGTCCTTGAAGATCGACCTAATGCGTACCTAGTAAAGTAATTCATTCTCTCATGGTAGGTAACTCGGGTAGTAGGTTCAACTAGTCTGAGGCGATTATAAGCCGTATGCCTCGTAACAACGCATGCTTCAAGTTTCACCATCACCGAACATATTCATCAGTAGTGCCACCTTCAAGACTTTCGTGTAATACAGCTCACCCAATAATTCCAATATCGAGAATCGTAAACCGTTTACATCTGGATATCGTAAACCACGATAGAAACTATCGTGGCGGTAAGTGAAGTGAAGATGACCTACTCGTCCAACGATGACAAGCTCGTCGAAGGGACGTGGCACGAGCGTTGGGGAGTGAAGTTCAAATGGACGTCCAAACATACCACACCGCAACAGCTAGAGTCATTGATCCACTCATACGACACAGTCGCAACGGAGGCTATAGAGAGATTAGACGAGATAATTCCTCCTCCACATGCTCAATCGCCACCCGAGGCAGACGGGGAGAAGAGACGGCGCCGGGACATGTATGAATTGATGCAGGAGCACGCCTTTGAAGACGAGAAGATTGGAAAATTATGGACCGAGATCAACACCGTCCCAGAATGGGTGGACTGGGCTCAGATAGAAAGGGGCCAGAAGGTGTTCTTTCGCTACGGAGGACCGGCTATCACAACGGTAAGTGGGATATAAGGACACGGGTTGTGATTGCTAATATCGTATACAGTTGACATTCCTCTCATTACTAGGCGGCATGGGCAGTGCAAGGACAGTCGAGACACTCGATCGTACAGGGGGCTTCGATGTCAAGGTTGTCCGCCGCCGCCTTCTCGAGACTACGCAACACACCATCGGCGTCCACCGAGATCTGAAATCCATCCAGCCAGGGGGGGAAGGATTTGTAGACTCGGTTAGGGTCCGCCTGCTCCATGCCGCCGTCCGGCGACGGATCATGCAAATGGCATCACAGCGACCCGAATACTACGACATGGCCAAGCATGGGGTGCCAATCAACGACCTTGATAGCCTCGGCACAATCGGCACCTTCTCGACGGCCGTGATGTGGATCGGACTACCTCGGCAGGGAATCTACGCGCGACAACAGGAGATAGCGGATTATCTTGCCCTCTGGCGGTACGTAGCCTACATCATGGGCGCACCCTGTAAGAATCCTCGGAGCCATTTTCTTCCTGTTTTCGCAACTTTCGGAGCACGGGATTTCCTTTTTGGGGGTCGAGATAGGGCCTGGAAGCTTCCGAAACCTTCATAAATCACGCTGAAAATGGCGATAACTGACTCCGAGCGTTGCAGACGACTGGATGGCGACACCTGAGTCGGCGAGGGGCACAATGGAGTCGTTATTGATGTCGGAGATACGGCCTTCGCGGGCCTCGGCAAACCTCGCCAACAATATCTTAACGGGTCTCGAGGGCCACGCGCCCACATATGCCTCGCGCGAGTTCATGTGCGCCCAGACATACTGGCTCAGCGGCAGTGAACTTTCTGAGAAGCTGGAGATTGACCGACCTAGCCTGTATTACTCTTCCCTAGTTCTGGGACAGTGTCTTTTATTCATGACGACATGCTACATAAACAGGAGCTTTACCTGGCTTGATGAACATAACATAAATGTGAGTCCCCCCCCCTATTCTCTCTGCTCAACTACTCGGTATGTTCTTCAATAGACTAACAGGGGCTATATTAGTTCGTTCGCAAGGTCTTCTATACCATATTCCTAGACAATAAATCGAAGGGCGGCCTTGGGTACAAGAGCAGGTTCATCTTCAAGCACATCCCGCAGTTTGACAAGATGTCGACGGAGCGGGGCGCCATCGCCTCCGGATCCGGCGTTAGGAAGCCGGGTATCGAACGCACGGCTTTGCTATCCCTTATTTCGTTCTCGACACTCGCGGTGACTTGTGTTTGGTATGGTTACAAGGTCTTAACTTGGGCACTGGGATAAATGCTTGTTGTAATACTAAACATTGGCGAGATTTTTGCTGGCGCTCCTATTCGCGATAGCATTCATACCATTAGCCTGGGACCTTTGCATCCTCGTCCGAGGTCGTCGAATACGTAAGCCCCCGGTCCTAGTAATGATATACTTCATTACACTAAGGAGCGTCCCAAACCCCTAAACAGCGCTTCCCAAATTCGGAGGGTTTCGATTTCCTCTGCTTCTGAAATGTCTGGATACTACCCAGTAATATTGTAATTGTGCTGCTTGCGGTGTCCCCTGATAGCCTCGAATTTCCGCTTCACCCAGAGGCAGCATGCCTTGCCCCTCTTGTTTGACTTGTTCCTCTATTACTACCAGTAAAGGATATCTGAACCATATCATTGGCTTTCAAGATGGCATCCACGAATAATCTCGGCGGCATTGCTTTAGCCACTGTCCTCGAGCAGATTTCAGTCCAACTTGATGGGACAGCTTAGTTCCTATGGTAAATAAACCCCAACCTTGTCCACATACATGTAGGCCAGATATGCACATTATAGAAAGCCAAATAAATATTCACCCTGTCTAAAGGTAATAGGCTTAAATCATTGCTTATCAAGTGATTAAATCGTTCATACAAAATACCTTTTTCTTATCATTTCTTATCTATCTCGAGGTTGAAGCGTACCCAGGAGGAGGTAAGCCTTCGTCTTCCTTTCCGGGATAACCGAAAACCGTCTCATCTGGTTTCCGGAGGAGGGATGTTGACTCCTACAATGTCATGTGCATCTTCTCACCGAGTCATGGGTCTACAGTTCAAGGAGTCGAAGTAAGGAGCTTACAAAGACGTATGGAATAAGAGTAAGTCTGGTATATTGAAGGTGCTCCGTTGGAATGCCATATACTAGGCTAACCATCGAAGAAATGGTCTCAGCAGAGTGTCGGACCCTTACGGTATAGAGAACTAGGCGACCCGGCATACGAAGCAAACTTGGATCCATGGAAGAGACATGCGCCAATTCTCGCGAAGTTGCCAGTTTTTTTTCGTGGTCTATAAAGATGAACTACCTAATGACATAATACTGCCCCTTCATTCGAGTCATGCAGATCCGGCCGTCCCCCCTTTTAGTTGGCAGTGTCCCGTGGCCGTCTTCCGCATCTCCCACGATTAGCAGTGCTCCCCAGAATCCGGGGTTGGTTTTATGCAGCCGTAGATCGGCCTCTTTATTTTAACCTTCGTTGGACCCTTGCTTGATTGCTGCTGTCGTTCTTTGAGTTAACTGTAGAACGCAAAGACCGAGAGTTTTATGTTTACAGAGAGATTTATAATTCAACATAGCTGTCGATCTGAATTACTTGCTGTAGACGTGATACAGTAGTCCTGCCATCAATTTTACGTCGCGGACAGAAGAGATGGAGTCATCTTCTCTTGATTCAAGTGATTCATTCTCATTGGCTTCCTCTACTATATATTCTTGAATCTATGTCCAAGCATGATTCGCCTTTCAATCTCATCCCTAATGCAACTCGACTGCTTCCGTCCATACATTTCAGTCTCCGACCAGAAATGTCCGAATGCTAAGTACACCCTCGCCTCGCCAATCCATCTAATGCACGTCTTATGGGATATGATACTGTGCGATCGATCAAATGCGACTGATTCGGCCAAAAGCAAGCTGCTCGTGGCCCAAGTTTTCTCCTTAACGCCTGGCAGAAAAGGAAGATGATTAATGTGGTAGAAATACACTTTTAGATGACAACAATCTCGCCGCCTTGCCTGGGCAAGACATTATTCCATCAACTCCACTGGGGGTCGTGTCGTATGTGCCATAATAGGTTTCTCGCTAATTGGGCTTACAAGCAGCGGCTCATCCGTCATATCGTCCACTGATATGGCAGGTAGATGAGGGCTGCCGACGTGAGGCTGGTAGATCAAGGTGCTGCTTCTGCTGCGTGTTTGTCTGGGCGCAGCATCTGTGGGCGAGATGGGCGAGATGTCAGCTGCGGAAGGGATTTGGCGATGGTGTAGCTTAGCCAGAGCCTCTGCTAGATCTTCAGCGTGGACCAGCTTGTTAGGCGCATCCTCCAAGCGCATCTCCCAGCCGTGAGGGGGCGAAGGGGGTGGGCTGATGAAGAATAGCTTGCCCGCATCAGGCAGGGGCAGGTGGTTGTTCTTGGTTAAGTCCAGCGGCGTGTTCTGGCCAAAGTATACTCGACACCGATTGCCCATAACAGCCTCTCCGTCCCATATCGCGCGTACATTGATAGCGGCCTGCTCGTCGAGAAATGACACCACGATGCGACGGAAGGACTTTAGTGGCGACCATGTATATATGGGTGCAGTAACTTCGATCAGCTGTCGAATTGTTTGTAAGTTGTCTGGGCGGAAAATGTCTAGATCATCCAAGTTCGTGATCAGAAGAGTGTTGGTGGGTGGTGTTGGTTGTGTCAGTGGTGGAAGATTGGATAGGTCTAGGCTGAGGGAAGATTTGGATGAACTTCGGCGCTCCATGAGAGGGCGGTTGGGCGACGATGGTGAGCCGGGAGATGTTGTGGGTGATAGAGTCCCCGCCATGATTGTTGTTGACGAGTATTTGTTATTTACTCTTGTCTTTGTCGAAGTTGTGTAGTGGCAAGTTTGTCTGAAGTCGATTTCGTAGTACTAGCAGAACTAGGAGACCGAATGCTATGGTGGGATTTCGTGATGGTGATGAATCTGGTGTTAGGTAGTTGGGTGAGTCGTTTGCTGAAAGTGCTTGAAGAGTGGAAGACAGAAGAAATATACGCCGTAGAATGATAGTGACGGCAAATATGTATCTAGCATCTGGTATGGGAGAGTGGCTGCGCAGTCAAAAGAGGGACGCGATAGGTAGTTAGTGCCGGGTCTCGGATGGAATAGAGTTTGGTTAAGCCACTAAGCGTACTACAGTAGGTATATCCACTACAGCGCTAGTCAGGCATCTTGGCATGCTGCGCCTACAGGGGGTTGGTGGTTGGCAAGGAACGCCTAAGTTGCTAGAAGCAGCTGCGTCTAGCACTGTCTACCTACTGAAGAGGCCCACTGGCCAACTAAGTATGTATGTAGGTATCCATTACCGCCGTCAATCAAGTCGCCTGGTGCTACGTATCAAATCACCTGTTGCTGCTGGCTTGTAGTTTGATCCTTATTGGAACCCTTACCGCTCTGATACACGAAACAAACAATCCAGATGACACTGAACATGATCCGTTGTTCATTGTTCTTGTCCTCAGCTGATCCACTAGCAAGATGAGTTTTACAATACTTGTTCAGTTTTACCTGCTCAGCCGGGTTAGGTTGATCCTGTATACTGTATAGGTGGTCAAGAGCTGGGGTCACGAAATTCAAACCAACACGGATACGATTCAATACGTGGGCACATTCTTATCAGGCATGTTCTGGAAGTGAGATATTTGATGCGGGGGAAATTTGCTATCGTGGCGATGCAGGCTGGTACGGTCGATTGTCCTCAGGTCGGGTTGTTTCGACTGCGTCATGCCCACACGCACCTAAGAGGGGCTATGTAGTGTACATGTAGCTCGCCACCATGTCATGGCGCAGTGATACTTTTGATTACGACTTTTGCTCAACCACCACAAATGCCATTGTATCCGGCTGGTCCACTCCAGAAGCCTGACCAAACCAGCCTCCGTGGACATTTCTAAGTAAGGTACTTACTCGTACGTCCTAGAAGTGCCTGGTGATTGCGGTTCAGTTTCGCCACGAACCAACTCTTCAGCGTGTAGGTACTGTACCTATCTCTGCACTATAGCTGTCGATAAGATACTGCACTTTAAGTTACCGGTATCTGTTCATAGATCTAGATCACCCAGGATGCTGAAAGGGCCTCCGTTGCCGGGGATGAGATGAAATCGTAACCATGCACTGACATTAAAACACAAGTTCCACGTGGAGAGACTGTAGTGTTCTGACTAGTCCTGGAGGTTCGGTTTCACAATAAGGTGGTAAGCGGTTCTGGTGGGCGAAGGTCGGCTGGTCGCTTGTCATCGGGTACGTGCACAGCCTCAATGGCCTCTCGTTCGCGAGCATTAAAGAATTTGAGAGACATCGTGGATCCTCGGCGGGTAGGTCAGGCAAACTGTGGTGGTACCTTACAGTGCCTACCCCACACAATTCTCCTCTAGGATGTAGGAATTGATCTACCTAGTTACGTGACACCTGGGTCGAGACTATACGGCCCCGTGTCAACTGTTGAGACTACCTAGATAAAGTTCTCCTTCCGTTACACAGCCTTCTTCTTTGCGTGGCTTTATTATACAGTAAACGCTGCGCCGGTGCTCATCGCCTGACAATCCTCATTCATTGAATTTATCATCTTTCTTGCACAGCCAGTCTCGCGATTGCGAGAGCGAGGGTCTGACCAACAAAACACCTAGCACTACTACGGCGAGGTGAAATTGTAAAGCAGTTCAGCTACACTACAGTACCCGCACAAGCATCACAAGCATCCCAAGCCATAGTACATACATACTAAGTCAACCTTATAGTTAGTTCAGTTATAAGACCATAGGCGCAGAGCAAATTAGATAGCTTATGGCCTTACTTTGCTGCATTATTGGTTTAGCATTACATATAACTATGCCTTGTGCTGCAATACGTATTAATACGTAGCGGGAACCAACCAGTCAGCAAACCTCATTCCATTTCGCGATGATAACGTTGGCAATGCCATATTTCCAGTTTGGCTACTCTCCGTAGTCACAACATGAAGCCAGGCTTCGGAATGAACGTATTCCGCCACACATTGTCTGAGCTAGTAAGTGTGAGACTTGAGGGAACAAATTAAGGTATTTGATACTTACCTAAGCACCGGATTTTGGAAAGACCGAGGCCGCCTAAACCCATAACTACCGCAGTACAGTCCACAAGCGACAACTCGCGAAATATGAGTTTGAACATGACGGGACACTCAAATACTGTAATACCAACAGGAAGTAGGTTGGCTAGATGTCAGGTGCTTGCTTGGTATCTCGCCCTAGTGGTATAGTAGTAGTATGTTCTTGCGTCTGACATAAACACGCAATCTCTTACGCGAGCATTACCGTGGAATTTCCGGTCTGCCGCGCTTTCGACTTATTTACGGCCAGGAAGCACGGCGATGCCGTAAGCGATTACGAAAGAACATGAAATTCGAAGGATCGTGATGATGAGTTGTTGCGAGCTTCGCCATATTGTAATTATAAATTCTACAAGGTATCTTATAATCCTCTGTGCCTATCTTGTGGCTGTTAGCGCCAGGTAACCCTGAGCGTCAAACTTTTGACCTGGATTCACAATGATAGTAATAACAAATATCGCGCGGACGATTGTCGAATCGTACAAGCCTCCTTAGTTTGGCCACAGACGCCCTGGGAAAGAGGCATAATAGATAGCTCATGAAATGGGTGCCTGGATCAACGAGAACCCTGATTTGAGCTATAATATAGCAAGCTGCCTTGCGACATGGCGAAGCTGACGACCACATTCGTTAGATCCAGCTGTAAATGCCGTCGTGTTATAAACGAATTTCGACCCCAAGTTTCTGTGCTAATACCTTCTTGATTTCACCATGAAGTTTGTTGACCTCGCGATTGGTAAGGGTGCGCTCAAGACTACGGTAGTTAATGCGGTAACACATGCTCTTCCGCCCAGTGTCCGGATGCGTGAACTCCTCTCGTAGCTTGACGTTCTCGACAACATCGTCGGCCACGCTGCGCACAATCTCCATCAGGTCGTTCTCGTGGAAGTCGTGCACGTTAGCCTTCGTACTACCACCAGCCGCAGACGTTGACTTGAGCCAGAACGACACGTCCTTGTAGCACCGTGGGTACTTAGAGAAAGGCGCGAAGCGCTGTAACGAGTCCAGGTTGTCTGAGACTCCTTTGAATTGGTCGAGAAACCGTTTGTCTTGGGACCAGAACAAGCGGATATCGGGAATCTTGAACAATAACATGGCGATGCGGTCGAGGCCTATACCGAAGGCCCACCCGGCCTGGTTCGGCACACCCGCGTTGATATAGAGGTCCTGCTTAACCACACCGGAGCCCAAGACCTCGAGCCAATCACCGTCGTAATACACTTCGAGCTCCCATGATGGGCTCGTGAAGGGGAAGTATGCTTCCACCCAGCGAACTTGAAGCGGCTCGTCGACGAAGTTGGGGTCGGCCTTTTTGGCTGCTGCCTGGGCTCTCGTGAATATTTCCACTACCATAAGCTCTAATGACCTCTTCAGATGGGCTGCGATGGCCTCCGCCTCGGCCGCGGAGTGGTGGCCCTCCTGCAGTGGGTTCCGCTCGTGGTGGAACGGCGGGTTGGGGTCCTGAACCTCGATGTTATGTTTCGGTAGTTTTTCTATATCCGACCATATGGCGGCCGCGATATCGCCATTGGGCACCTTGGTGCGGTCCCATGAGCGCGCCCCTTCCATTTGGTGGAATATCGGGAAATGGCTGCGGTCGATTTCATCGCGCCGGTATACATCAGCGCTGATTAAGTACCCGTCGCTTAGGTTGGCACGAAATGTTTCCGCTTGGTGCGCACTGGTATGTGTTCGCAGCACCGTGTCGTTATTGACATAGTATGTGTCCGACTTCGCGCGACCGGGGTGATCTTTCGGAAAGCCTAACGAGTCGAAGTTTTGGTGGGTGGTGACGACGGGGTTGAGGTCGTTGTGGTATTTGAAGGTGGGCGGTGGAAAGACGGACTCGATGATCTGACGGGTAATGTACACGGGGTGGTCTTTTTGTAAATGTAATCGGCGCGGGACCTTGTCTATAATATTCGACGGCGTATTGAACCATGAGTCGGTTCTATATTCCTTGCCATTGATCTCGGTGGAGGGCAATCCCACTTGTTGCTGCGAGGCTGTTGTCGCTGCTATAGGCGAAGTGGATTAGCCTAGCTGTGACTTGAGGTGGTGTTGTATTTTTCAGGTCATAGTCATAGAAGTAAGTTAGTAGTAGACATACCCTCAGACAAGAATCTACGACCCGACCAGCGGGGCTGGCAGGTCCCTAAAATAGGACCAACTACCCTCCTAGTGCTTCTAAAAGCGACGTTGAACCGAGACGACCACATCGTGAGCAGAACCCGGATAGGTAATGAATGAGACTATCGCGAAGTTGTCGCGGTAATACTATACATGCATACACAGTTAATTGCTGTAACCGCCCAATTGAAGATTTGGGTGACCCACCCCGGCCTGTGCGTCCTTCGGTGTGTGAATGAGCTTCGGCCGCCTCGGTGCTAGAAAGGCCGACTACTGCACGATGAGGTAAGACGGACCCTTTCTAAGACATGACCTGATTCCCTTACACTAGTGTAGCTTTGCTCGGATGCCGTCTCCAGTTTAATATTCCCGAAGATAGGAACCGCTTGAAAAACAATTACCGTTCATCCTAAGTAGTTCTACCTATCGTCCCCCCAATCCTGTTGTGTAGCCATTTACAATATCAGTCTCTCATTAGCGGTGTCCTGTTTGTTTGTTTCCCAGTTGCCTGTTATTTAATGGCTAGACCTGGCTGTCGCTTGTTGTTGCTGGCGAAATTCGGCTCGTTGTTCATACATTGCTGAGTTTTCATGCTGTCATACCGGAGATATCGGTTTTGTAGTCACCGCCATCACAGGTTAGATATCAGTGCGGTGCCACGGGTAAAAAGCGTCCTAACGTAACGCTGCAATGACACAAGCGACGATGCCGCAGACTACACCCAGCGATTCGGCAGTGGTGTCGTCGCCGTCGACACTCCCAAGTCCTGGCGTGAAACCGAAGTTCCAGAAGAAACAGATCACTCACAAACAGATCGCATATCCCTTCTGGTTCGGCGGCAGTGCGAGCAGTATGGCCGCCTGTGTGACGCACCCGCTTGATCTCGGTACGTTGCGCCGGCCCAATCTTTCTGGCTAACTTTCTTGACTTTAACTAACTGGTTTTTGTTGTTGCCATAAAGTCAAGGTCCGACTGCAACTGCGCTCGGGCGATGCGCCGAAGAACATGAGTGGCACTTTTATGCACATTGTGCGAGCATCAGGACCACGAGGCCTCTATGACGGGCTCACGGCGTCGCTACTACGGCAAATGACGTACTCGACCGTGCGATTCGGCGTGTACGAGGACCTAAAGCGTCGATTCACACCAGAGGGGCAGAAACCGACGCTCCCGCTTCTCATTGGGCTGTCAGCATTCTCCGGCCTTCTCGGCGGTGTTTCAGGAAACGCGGCAGATGTGGTGAACGTGCGGATGCAGCAGGAGGCGGTGCTGTCTGGGTCGCATAGACGTCATTACAGAAACGGGTTGGACGGCATGTTTAAGATGGCGCGGACGGAGGGGTTGTCGAGCTGGTTCCGGGGCGTCTGGCCTAACTCAACGCGCGCCGCGCTCATGAACGCCAGCCAGCTCGCCAGCTACGACACCTTCAAGGTCATGCTGATGACGTACACGCCGCTGGGCGACACCACGATGACACACTTTGCCAGTTCTCTTCTCGCTGGCTTTGTCGCCACCACCATCTGCTCACCTGTTGATGTTATTAAGAGCCGTGTTATGAGTGCGCATACTGACAAGGGCCTCTTGCCCCTCATCACGGAGATTTACGCTAAGGAGGGGGCCGCCTGGATGTTTAAGGGCTGGGTGCCGGCCTTCCTACGATTGGGACCGTAAGTTCTACTCCAATCTCTCTTGACCCACATCGCATCACTCTTCTTGAGTCTCAATGAGTAGAAATACGAGCGAGTTACTAACGGTGGGTGGCAGACAAACAATATGTACCTTTTTGTTCCTCGAAGCACACCGCAACGCATATAGAAAAGTCAAGGATATCAAGGAGTGATGTCCCCCAAACCGCTAGACAACAACAGCAATCAACGATTGAAATCAGATACCCTGGATTCCCATACGAATAGAACGCGACATAATGAATAGACAGGATCGCGATGAGTTGGCATAGACATATACATGTATATATATACCCGATCGATTTGGAGGGTAAAGGCGTTTAGAGTTGGCACTAGGTAGCATGCCAGGGCTGGCTGGTGCAATGTATAAACTCGCATATTATAGGCATACAATTTTTTTCTATTTGGCTGGATATAGTACAATGATTGAGACTGCATTAATCAGCGTTTGATTCCTATTGGTGTTCTGTCACCGGTCTGCTCCTATATTTGTTGGTATAATATCTGATGTTGAGGAGCAATCGGCCATATTTCGTGGCCAGTCTCTGGATGCTTAATGCGTAGAATGCAAATGCTCAGTACCTCGTATTCAGTTTTCCCAAACCCCCAACTCCGTGCGACGACGAGTCATGCCTGGCAAACCTACAGACCAGCATTCATGTGTGTACATCAGGCGTTTCTTAGTATAGTACAGAGTGGCATGTAAACACAGGGCCGCTCAGGTATTATCATCACTGTATCGAACCTCATCCCTCATAGCCGACCAACCTCACCAGCCAGCTGATCCCGAGTTGCCATAGGGCGTAGTACCATATGCGGTAGCACCTCCACCCCATGCACTTGCATTACCTGCACCAGCGTAAGGGGTGGTGTAGCCTTGGTCTTGCCACGGTGTACCTCCATCCATAGCATCGGGGCTTCTTGGCCCATCATAATCACCGTTCATGTCATCATTTTCGCCCAGACCATGAATCAGGCCAGCCAGTTTGCGTTGTAATTCCTTGATGCCCTCCTGGATGATAGCGTCAGGCTCGATGTTTCCTACGCTCTCTACCTCGAAGTAGAATCGGTTAGGAACGGCATCGTAGTCGAAGGGTTCGCCTTCCGCCGGTGGCTCCTCCCATTCTGCGTATTTACTTTTGGGCCTATATCTCGCCGTTAGTACCGAGGACGGGAAAAGGCAGGTGATGGAAATCGAAACTTACCATTCCGTAGCCGCATCTGTCTCGTACCACAGGTCTAGGTGATGTAGTTTGTTATGTGGATCGTACTCAAAACCCACAGCAGAGGTTGGCGACCATTTCGCATGCTCCTTCGCAATTCCCTTCTTCGCAATGCAGGTAATCTTCAGCTCTTGACCCTTGCGTAGCTTCGCTATTAAGGAACCCTGGCCTTCGGGGTCTGTGATGACGGGGTTTCCGATGTGGTTGTTCGGGCGATCGATGCCAACGATGAGATCACGTGCGTAGACCTTCATGACCTCTTCTGACGAGCACTTCGCATGGAGAGTAAGGGTCACAGTGCACTTCCCGCAGGACTGATCGCAGTCACAGTCGCGGGTGTAGTTCAGCTGATCGATTTCGCGCGAATCGAGCGGGATCAGACCCAAGCGGTGCGCGATGAATTCGTCGGCCAGCACAGATGTGTTGACCTCGATTTCGACCAAGTCGATGGCGATGGTAGGCACCTCGGCTTGTATGATGCGGCGCAGCGAATTCGCGAAAGAGAGGTCGACATTGCTCAGCTCGAAATCGACGTGCGTGCTATCAGCCTACAACCAGAAACGATCATTAACACATCTCAGTAGAATGGAGCAAGCGCTGCTGCTGTGCAAATTGCAGCAGTGGCTGCCACATCATCAACCTACAGCCGAAATCTTGACAGACGGTCCTAGGGACTCGCCGTCCATCATCATGGTGTCATACTCCATCGTCGACAAGGCGCAATGATTAAAAAGTAAATTATTCGGTATATTAGAGTATCACGATTTCAATAATATGAAGAGTCGATGGAAAAGAGTGCCGAACGCGTGCGCAACCATGAAAATGGGGGGTAAAAGAGCTTCGGGTGGTTAGTGGTGGTGGGAAAGAAAGGAATGCGGCTTCCTCAAGGCTGAAAAAGGTACGCGAGAAAGAGTATCCCTGCTATAACTATCTTCCTACAGCGGCTAATGCAAGGCTACAGGCCCACAAGACAGTGCCGGGTAGCTTATCTACACCCGCCGCCAACCGCGTTTCTTGTTGCTGCTGCGGTGAAACCGTAAAACAAGCCTACTATGTACCTCGACAGCCAGGTACATGGAAAGTGTTACAATTTACTGTCTCGAACTATATAGCTAATGTATGCACAACAAGGCACGCTTTATCAATTTAGAAGCTGTCGCAATCACTAAATACACAATCGTATTAACTAACCTTCACAGTACTCAGCCTGTCTCACTAGCAGGCATTACTGTTCTTACATATCATTCCATTCATCATATTTGATAAGTGCATATTCCTACAAATTTTAAACAAGGCTATTTCCTTTCCAACTTAGGTTGGTGTTCACATTCAACTCCGTATACGCAGTAAAGTAGGAGACGTCTTCTTCGCAACGCTGGGCTCGCCATGCATAGAGATGAAAACAAGGTGGTGGTTCGCGTCGCCTGGAGGCAGTGTAATACCAGAGACACGGTGGAGGCGATCATGCGCAAGCACAGAGGATGCGTCTCCCAGGGTAAAAAATTAGAATAATCAAGATTGAGTCCAGTAGGACTCTTTCAGAGATTAAACTGAAAAGAACAGATACTACACTTGATCTAAGCCAAAAGGCAAAGAGAGCTAAAGAGAAAAGAAAAAATCTGTGAAAGGGCAGGAGGGGAGCGAAGTATAAATACACTTCACAAGGCGGTGTGTAGGGCGGTCAAAAATTCTGCCGCAGGGTTCTGCCCACAGGGTGGGGCACGAGTGTTGGATACATACCTTAGGTGTCTATGTATCTTCCGCCACATTTAGCCACAGTCCAAGTAACTACGGACCGGCTGTCAAGGGCCAAAAAAATATTCGACTTTACCCCGGTCTTAATGAGCAAGAAAGTGACAGGAGCTGCTCGCATTGACGTTCTTGCACACGCGACCCTCACCTTGACTTCTATATCGCCTATTAATTTTTATATACACCACACATAACCAGCATAATCATTACGACCATAATGTTCCGAAGAACGTTGATCGCGTCTTCCAGAGCAATTTCCTCCAGCTCAAGAACAGTTGCGCAACGTCCTCTAGTACGATCACAGTTTTCCCCTGCACCTTTAAATCCCCTACGAACCATATCGCCGATAAGGACAAGGTGGTACAGCGACCAGCCAGACGCTGCGGCAAAGAAGGACAGCGAGGAAACAACACCAGAGGCCGAGGCAAAAGAGAGCCAAGATGCCAATGCGCCGTCAAGTATTGAGGCTGAGCTGAAGAAGAAGCTCGAGGCCAAAGAGAAAGAAGCAATTGACTGGAAGGTTCGTGTTCGCATCATATAATGTTGTACCGTTGCCGGTAGACTTGAAACACTCGACTCACATCTGCCACAACAGGATAAATACCTTCGTTCCGTGGCTGATTTCCGTAACCTCCAAGAACGTACTCAGCGGGAAGTGAAGGCTGCTCGCGACTTCGCCATCCAGCGGTTTGCCAAGGATCTCGTCGAAAGCATTGACAACCTAGACCGTGCCTTAACCATGGGCCAGGAGAAGATGAAGGTCGAGGAGGGCAAGGAACCCAACATGGACCTCAACAACTTCTATGAAGGTGTCAAGATGACAGAAGGCAGCATGCTCTCTACTCTGTCCAAGCACGGTCTTGACCGATTCGACCCCGAGGGCGAGAAGTTCAACCCCAACGAGCACGAAGCTACCTTCATGACGCCGATGCCTGGCAAGGAGGAAAACACAGTCTTCCACGTCCAGCAGAAGGGCTACAAGTTGAACGGAAGGATACTACGCGCCGCCAAGGTCGGCGTCGTGAAGAACCAATAAGCTCCCCACGTCATATCGAATAGCCATGATATCCGGAGCACTAGGTGCTCCCTGTACAAAGACCAACTTGTAAAACAAGCAACATATTCAACGCTTGGATGACCTATATCCCGGGGCCTGGCGTTGGGTATTACTGTAATGTGTATAAAAGATGCTCCTCTCACGAAAACAAAAATCTGGTCGGTAGATATTTAATTACACGACTTTAGCGCGGCACGATTAATGGAGGCGATAAAACAACAGCATGGACAGGACTTAGATGGTACCGGGGACATCAGAGAGTATGGGAACCCATGATCGATCTAAGACTCGAAAGATAACCATTGTACATATATAATATGAATCTGAGATGAAAACTTGGGTTTAAATTAGTATGATTGTACATTATGTTTGCACCTGTGAATAGCAAAGTATTAGATATATTGAGTGAGACGTTGTATCTGCAAGGGATCGGGTGTCTTCGGTTTATGTAATAAACGAGTAATTAGCTCCATCAACCTTGGAAATGCCTTTCTACATCCGTGGTCTTCAGGTAAATTAGCCTCCATTTAAACTAGCTTGGTCTCTAGACACGGCACTTTAGTTGGACATATGCCCTTTTCAAGGTTTACTATGTATTCTGAATAGTTTGCACCTCACTCGTCAACTGAGCCTACGGCTGACTGAGGGGTAGCTGGTAGGCATTCTAGTTAGGATTGTTTATGCACTGCATTCGCTCATGCTGGCTGCTTGCAATTGGTTGGCGACGAGTGTTTTGAAGAGACCTGAATTACCTGAGCTATTCCGAAGCTTGACAACCCTAACCTGCATCGCATATGCCTTGTCTTTCTGCTCTACGCGTAGGAGCCGAGGACATTGTGTGCAATAATAACAACCCCCAGCACGCCTGCAATTTGCGTGTGGCTTGACTCATAAGATCTAGTTAGCCCTTCATTTCCTTTCCCCCACACATCATGTCTCTTGCTCCGGCCGTCTCCAAGGACGGCTTCTCCTTCGCGGGGGATCTGTACGTCGAGGCAAGCGGCCACAACCGTCACCGTCGCGCCGCCGTCTCGGAGCTTAAGGAGCACTTCAAGTCGGGTTCCGATAAAGACCACCCGGCTCACTGGTTTGAGGCGCAGCTCATCCACTATGGTCTGCAGCCCTCCAAGACCAAATCAGTCGCGCGCATGCGCTTGTTCGACGCTGTCAACTCGGCCAAGCTCGCGGTGCCCTCGCATGTCAAGAAGCTAGAGGCCGATCTCAAGAAGGAATGGGCCAAGAATGAGCGCGAGGCGAAGAAAACCGCGAAGACGGCGGCGGGCTCAACCTCGACTGCTACTACCGCCACAGCTGCTGGCAGGAAGCGCAAAGCTGATTCCTCTAATGTCGATATGACTATCAATGTCGGCGGTATTAACATCACCGTCTCCGCCAACAATGCATCGACGAGCTCGTCGGCTGCAAAGAAGGCGAAGACTTCTATGACGACTGCAACTCCAGCTAAAGCCGCAAAAGATGACGCCAAGAAGCAGAAAGCTTCGGCTAGTAAGGCAGCGAAGGATAGTCCCAAGCCAAAGAACACAGCTACTCCTAAACCCGCTAAACCCGCCCCGAAGCTGAAGGCATCGACGGCGAGCAAGGCAAAGCCCACCGCATCTACACCATCATCGAAGAAGAAGGCAGCCTCCGCCGCACCTTCGTCATCTGCGACTACCTCTGCCACCCCTGTTAAGAAACAGACAGCTCGTCGCGGTGGAATTTCTCAAGGACCTAGCCGAGGAAGCTCTTCCACGACCGGGATGGCAACCGACAGGCCTCCTCGCCCTATGCAAACCGCCCGACGAAGTGGTGCTTTTGTTGCCAGAGGCAGGATCCCTACTTCGAGTGCATATGATTCGAGCAATGACTTCGATGAATCTCCGCCGCCTTATGGTGAATATGACCGCGACGATGACAGTGATCGCTCCGACGACTCGTCTTCACCACCCTCCCTGGAACCCCTCGGCCTCCTGAACGGCCGCTACGACATCTTCTCACACGAGGTCAAAGACCAATGGGGCCACGACGACTTGGATCTTGTCCTGACGCTAAGCGGGCGCGAACTATGGGGAAAGTTCGACTTGGGTATCATCAGCGGGATCCTGCGCTTCAACGAGCGACCCTGGGAATCATCCCACGATCGGGTGCCCTTCACATGGCGTGGAGAAGAGACGGACGGCCCGATCCGGTACGGTAATAACAACCGTGGCTGGATCAGATTCCTGGGCGACGGACGTATCGAGGGCGGGCTCGACTATATGAGCCTCGACTTCGGCGGCGAGAGAGTCTCGGGTCAGAATACGCGGAGCGAGATCGATGCCCATACTATGCAGCGTGAGTGGGATGGATATACTGAGGAGGAGTATGAGAGGCTTAGTCGTGCCCGTTGGAGATAGGCTGGGATCAGTCTCCCGACTTCTCTGATTCGATGGTCTTGGTATCTTCCGCCTTTAATGGTTTAAGGCATGTTTGTGTAGATGCGCTTGGGGACCTTCCTTTGTCTTAGATCTGTATCTGTATAATATGCTGTTTACTTCGCGAACTGAGCCGCGCGGGCCTCGTTCTTCTGTATCTTTTGCCAGAAAGCAGGCTAGGGCACCCAATCTCGATAATGGCGGAGGCATGGATATTCATTGATGCATATCCGTTGGGGAGCTCTATGGATTAAGAATCGTCTACAGTGACAGAAGCCTTCAAGCACCATTCACCATCTTGAGAATGCCATTCTCCTTGACTATCTCGCTTACTCTAGCCACTCCCCCTGCAATCTGCTCAGCGCTTGCCTGTCCAGTAATGTCAAAGATGGCCACGTCTGCCTGGAAGAGTTTCTTGAACCAGTTCCGCAACTCAACAGCAAGCAGCAAGTTAACCCCATATGCATGAAGTGGACGACTGCTGTCGATATCTTCTGGTGCCACAGATGTGGCTTTGGCAAGCTTTTGAACCAAGGCTTCGACAAAGATGTGAGATGCCTCGTCCATCGTAGATGCCCGAACGAGTTCTCCTCTCCAGTCGCGTCCACCGGTGGCAGCACCGCTACCCTGCGAAGCGAGCTTCCCCGCATCGCCATCGACATCGTGTTGCTTCAATCCTTGCAGCAGCGGTCGTACCAGCATCCAATCTGGAGGATCAAATCCGGCAGCCTGGACCTTGGCTAGTGTAAGTAAGCCGACGATTGGTTGGGCCTATTGAACAGTCCTAATGTTTGTCGCAGGGTTGCAATAACGGTCCAGGAGCGCAAGGAACTCGTCTTCATAGATCTCTGAAACCTTCATCATCTCCTCCTTTCCACGGTCAAGCTTTGCGTTCACGGCCCCGATGCCAATATTCCCCATCCAGCCAAGTGCGAGCGCCGTAGCTGCTTCGCCCCTGGCTATTCTATGCGCCGCTAGAGCGTCCTGATACGTGTTTCCAGCTGCATAATTCGATTGGCCCATGGATCCTATGATGCCGGAAACGGAAGACAGCATGGTGAAGAACGTGAGATCACGAGGGAGAAGTGCATGAAGATTCCAAGTGGTCCTCACTTTGGAGTTGATTGAAACGGACCACTGATCCCAAGACATATTTTCAAATATGACGTCCTACATAGAAGTTAATCGCACTGATCAAGAAGGGCATATATTCAAGTTAGCTCACCTGAAGCACCATTGTAGCCTGTAGGCCACCTTTTATCGGTGGCATGTCCAAACACTCACTCAAAGCTGCCTCAAGAGACTCGGGTGAGGAAACATCACACTTCGGCGTGCGAACATCTACGCCTGCTACCCTGAGTTCCTCTAACAGGCCCCGCGCTTCATCTGTCCGTGACCCAGAACGGGAAAGTAGGATAAAGTGCTTTGCCCCTTGCCGAGACATCCATCGGGCCGCACAACGCCCTGGACCGCCAAGTCCACCAGCGATGAGATATGTTGCTGCCGGGTCAAACAAACAAGAATACGTGGGCTTTAGCCAAGTCTATAGAAATCAGATTCTCACTTCCAACCATTACTAAAATTGATAGTAGAAACAACTCACTGTAACTTTATCAAGGGAGTTCATTGTCAACACGGCCTTGCCGACATTCCTGCCGGACTACATTGTTTTCAAGACCGTCTCGATATCAGATATTGGAGATACCTGGAGCGGCGAGGCGAATTGCAGGTGGCCGCTCGTGACTAGGTCTACAACAGAACGCAAAATATTTCCAACCATGTATAGCCGCTGGTCGGAAAGAGAGTCTACGGCAACCGCACAGAAGCGAGGTATGGTTCGAGAATTTCGATCAGGGAGATTCAAGTAGAGCCGGAGGCGACATCGCTCAGAATCATATCCTTGATGGACAGAACTTGAGAGTCCAATCCCAGGTACTGCTGAATACAACTACGAAGATCCTCTGCGACGGTTGCTTGTATAGTATCCTGGGGGTCTATAATAAGAAACACTGGAGGCAGCGGCTTGGCCGAAGCAAGAGGCGTTGTGGCTGTAGCAGCCATAATAGTGTGTTCGTACCAGACACCATCTTGGTGGCTTGGTGCTACAGTATTAATACCTCCGAAACCGTTAGCTTTCAACCCTGTTTTTTAGTTGGACTGAGGATAAAAATGGACCAAAATCCTCGTCTGTCTCGGCCCTCATCCAGCATACGGGCATGGTGCCAAACACGACTCCATTCCGCAACGTGTCGAGATCCGTGGTCTTCGGCAGTAAAAGCTTCCAGAGAGGTTTCAACAATCCCCCCAAAAGGGAACATTAAATGCTTCGAGATCTTCCTTGAGGAAGTGTGCTCCCGGTACAGATGTCTATGTATCATTGCTAGACTCGGGTTCAACAGTCTGAAAGGGCGCAGGATTCGTATACCTGGCTTTCTTGCTCTTCGTCTTGTTCATAGAACGCATCGAGCCTCATTCGATGCTTTGGCCACTCGGTCATAACACATCTTCCTTCTCCAAACCCTTCCAGAACCCTTCCGGTGAATCAGCATCTTCGGGGTACTTCAAGGCGAAGCCGATGATGGCAATGGGCTCCAGAACATCTCCATTAACCTGCCTTCCCCGAAAATTATGTTGCTCGGCAGACGAATAGGTCATCTAGTGTATGGGGTCAGCGATGAGTCGTTTATTACGCTCTGGTACACAAATATTAATCATACCTTCTCGGCTGGCAATACTGTAACTCTGGAAGTTCTTCACTGCTCGAACAGACGAGTATATACAGCGCTATACGAAATCATAAGGCCAATTTCAGTAAAGTGCACGGCACATGGATATAACATGAATCAAATGAAATGGACCAGCTAGTTTTATAAGACTGCCTACGTAGATTCGAGCTTGATGAATACTATCTAAGTCCTTACAGGTACCATTTCGACAGTCGATCGACTACAGACCGGTACTATACCACTGCTCCACCACTGCTCTGAGATGTCGCCTTGCGAGACATCTGGCAATCGTACAACAGTTCAGCTGTAAACACCATGACATGTTTGCATTGAGAGAATAGAGAGGGGGGGAAATTGGTGTCACAGTGAATAACTGTCACACGGTACGCCCTTGTCACAATAGCTTTGCGAATTGAAATAAGCCAAACAATTGTAATCTGAACACATCTATAGCTCATACATTTTATTGTTATGACATATCTTGAGACACTAATGTCGTTGTATTTACACTATTTTCAATGTTTCCCTGAATATAATGTATTAACTTTCATTATAGCAGGATATCTACCTCAGGCTTTAGGCAGACCAGTAGAAAACAGTAGCGGTACTATGTCGGGACCCGGCCAATGTAGGCAGGCTGTGAAGAGATAGACCGTTGGCAGATAGAAAGTAGGTAAGGTTAGCCTATGTGAGATCGGCTTTCTCGGTTGTGGTATGCTACCTAACTCAAAGCTGACCGGTCTAACCTTGTACTGTATACACTGTGGTCTATAGTCCCAGGCAGGACACGATACGCACAAGCGAGGTAACACAGAAACTGGAAGGATTGCAGGTGCTTCTTCATCCACAACGGAATGATTGCTTGGCATCGTAAGTGCCTAGCATATGCATTTAGCTCCTTTGAAATGCTACCCAATGATGCAATGCCGGCACGTATAGTCTCCAATATCATCCAGCGCTATGGTGTGTGTGTGTGTGTGGCGTAGGCAAGCTTTACTTGAGCGCAACGGTGGGTAGGACGGAAGGGTGACAACTGTACAGCAGTAGCGGTGCAGGCTGTGAATAGTTAGCCGATCAAGCCAGGCAACGGGAAGGAGGCTCATCCCATATCATAGGCATTAATTGAAGACAGGGGCTATGGCATCCAAACAAACTTGCATCTTGGTCTTGAATACGGCATATGCCGCTGACTTCTACACTAAACAAGTATTAGCCCAAGCGACCATCTAAGCAAGTGGTGAGCTAGAGGAGAATAGTCGGGTGAGGATGTGGAGGTCTATATTACTATATATACTGAATAAGACTGTGGATATGTGGATATTAATTACCACACAAATCTTGTCGTTTTATGATTAAGGTCATTTTAAAGGATCTTTAAATCCACAACTATTGAAATCTAGTCGCACAAATATAATAATAGACCCCTCGTTTCCTTTGTCAATCTTCATCTGTTTGTGGTATTCAAGTTGCCGCCCCCAAAAACGGTACGTTAGCGGCTTAGTCAACTAGACGAGACAAGTGAGGTAGATGATGGTGAGCTCCGATGTCGTGATTGGTAGCAACTCAAGTCGAGGACATCCGTAATCAATTTTCGAAGCCACCCCGAAGACTCATTAGCAAGGTGAGATTAGTACTCTATGTATGAGATACATTAGAAAGCTCCCACCCATCACTACGGCGTCCTTCGGCCTCCAGCGTGGTGCCAGAGGTATCCCTCGTCGGAAGGGCTGTTACTGAACTTGAGTTAAGGCGGCTAAAAAAACCATTTGCTCTGTTCTTCCTTGTCCACGATCTACCCCAGCCGGGATGGTTTGCGGAAGCAGGCTGGTTGCTATCCGGAATGTGATCCGAGTTGTCCTTTCGATTTTAGACTTCGATGCGTTTGACCGGGTTTTCAAGGTTGAAGTGAGACTTATAAACACTCCGCTTTCGGATACCCTGTAGGCGAATTTTCGCGCGACTGGTAAACATGCAACAACGATTCCAGCGGACAGCTCAGGTAGCGTCCAAATGCCGGTGTGCCAGGTGTAATATGTAATATCGTTGTGATGCTGTAGTACCACCACAGCATACGCCAGCCGAACAGCCGACGACACACATGCACTATCATGGTCAGCGACAGCCTGTGAGGAGCGTGGTGAGATTCAACTCACAATATGTTCACTAGGAAGATGAAAGACACAATGAGTTTGTTCTTGAGCGAGGCGTTTAGTCGCCAAATGATGGTTTGTGGTAAGGCCAAGATGGTGAAATCAGAAGCCGTGTTGACCGAACTGGCCGCGACGTTTAACTTCAGCGTGTCGAGGCAGCGACCCTCCGTGATCAATGGGTCCCATACTTTGGTCACTGGTGAACATGCAAAAATCACTACAAAAGTGCTGGCAAGATAAAACACGAAGTTGGCAACACAGAGGATGATAATGGACCAAAATAACATCCTCGGCTCCCTGTTCGGCAAGACTATTTCGATATATCGGGCCAGTATTGAGAGCTTGATGAAGAAAACGCATACGCCATACATGACTGAGAGAACGTGGATGTACTAGAATGAAAGTACGGGTTAGTTTTCGATGTTACGCTGAACCACCATGATGATGCGGGTGTAGCTAGCAGGGAGATACGGACGTAAATAATTGGCGAGAGGTCTCTAAGTCGCACATCCCACTGGTGTATCCTAGGCGATATACGCCCGGCAGCAAGGAATATTCCGGCATAGGCCACGAAGAGGCCCTTTGAACCGCATTAGCCTCGAATCAAATCTCAAAAGCTGGCAGGAAGCATTACCCAACCGACAATGATAGAATCTACAATAGTGTTAGTCAGCGTGTCCGGAATCAATTTTGAATTCAACAACACTTACAGTCCGCAATATTGAATTTGTGGACAACAGAGATTCTGGTGTATACTCGCATCATAAGTACGAGTGTGGCCACAATGACACTAGTAATCGGTACGGCCAATGTTGCAAGTCTGAGATTGGAAGGGTTGTCAAACTGAGGAACGACCCCTGGGGGAGGAGCCAGAGCCGGCCCATCTAGGAGCGCTTGAAGTTCTTCTGGAGTCATTGCGCTGATTGGATTCGTATTCAAGCGCTCGCTCTTCGCGCTGAAGAAAACGATGCTTAATCAAATGAGCGGCCGTTTTAGAATCGTCGCCTCGAACGGGAATAGCTAACGAGAGCTTTCAAGAAAGCTTCAAGAAAAGAGGGAGTTCCCTACCCCACTATTAGTACTGTTCATGTTCTATATCCCTTCTGTCCCTCCTTTCGGTCAGCCCTTCCGGTCAACGTACATCGTATATCTCTGGACGGTTGACTGCCAGCCATATGCATAGGGTAGGGTTGGCATTTGGGTCCCCATGGGCTCTCTTGGTCTGGGCCCCCAGCTAGGCCCCCAAGCTAAAGTGCCCTATAGCAAGTAATAAAAACTAGTTAGTCCGTAATACGATCTTTTATAATAATTATGTATGGCCGGAGGTCTTCTGCTGCAGGCAGTGCATACAGGCAGGCATTTCATACAAGCAGGCAGTCCACATACAGGTAGGTAGCTAATATATAAGTAGGCCAGGCGACGGAGAAGGAGGCCTTCAGCCTCCTTCGTCCTTAAGGTGGGGTGCCCACCCCCCCTTACCCCACTTCCCTCCCGCGCACTCCAGGGCCTGCGGCCCCTTCGTGCGCTGCAGGCCCTTTATACGTATATATAAGTAACGTATCGCTGCTACGTTGGAGCTCAGCTAAATGACGCGAGATGGTAACCTCTAGGTATGTACGGGGAGGTATTTTTACATACCTGTTTGCATCTCGTAGATTTACTCAGTAGGGAGCATTAGCGAGCTGCATGGTACTTAGTATGCGCGGGGCCGCGCGGGATCTTGACGTTATTAGCACTAGAGTACGGAGCTACACTAGTGTCGGTAGCTGATAGCGTAAGTACTGGTCTCATAATCCAAAGGTCCATTATTGGCAGCAACGGAGAATAAGTTTCGAAGGAAGGAGAAAGTAAAAGGCAAGGAAAATAGAAGAACCAGAAACAACCTTGAAGATCGTCAGGCTCGGTTAGATAAAAAAAAGTTCCGCATGCAATAACCCGAGTCCCAAAAAACCGACGTCTCGTGCTATCCTGAACCATTGCTAGCGATCTTGCAGCCGCGACCAAAGATAATCTAGAGCAATTTTGTTAGTTCGTGAGTAGTTCTGTTTGGGACCCCGCTCAAACAGTCACCATTAACCGAACAGCTACCACGTGTTCAGTATCGCAAAGCATATGCCAACAAAAGTCCTAAGCGAGCAAAAAAAAAAAAGAAAGAACAGAAAGAAAAAAGTAATCGTTCCAGATATTTCAGAGAACAGCCCAACCCATCAGAGAAGGACTAATAACAACTTTTTAAATATAGGAATGTTTGAATAAACATAGCCTTAGCTCATCCGCAACGATCCGAGACTATTCCCGACAATTCCAACGGCCGCGAGGAGGAAGCACAGGCCGCTGGGCGTCCACCCAATAGCTCACTCGAATCAGTACCTTATCCAGTGCCTACTTAGACGCATACTAGACTACCTACTTAGATATCTAGCCTAGAGTAGTTTAGTGCCCACCCAAAGCCATTTACCTCGAAGGGCAAGGGACGCACTTATCGCCGAAATCGAATTAGGTACTGCATCCAACGATGGCAACATTGTTGCATTGGCCAAGACACCTCGTGCATATTGGGAAGCGGTCCTGGGACGCTACCTAATTCAAAACGGCAACACAATCCGCAATGTTATTGCGCACCTCTCGACAATTTCACTAGATCGTCAGCCAAGCGAGCTACTCCTTTACACCACAGCCAAGAAACAACTGGAAGTAATTGCTGCGCATCAGGAGGAAACAGATTTTGCACGTCCAACGTAGGATTAGCTGGACTGGCCGCAGTAAACGATATCCTAAAACACCTAAAGGAAACGCACACTCACTCTACTGTTGGTACCCGTACCATGAAGGCAAAAAACGTGTGATGACGGGCGGAGGGTCGAAATTGGTGGTTAGGTACTAAGATATATGTAAGTGTTTGCCCAGCGGTGGTAAGTATGGTGCTAATATTGACAATATAGTTTAGCACATTTGCAGCTCTGATTGCTACGATTTATAATTTTGCTGTGATCTGTCACTGCAATTGCAACTCTGCCTTTTTGATCTACCAAATTTAACTACGTATTAGCACAAACACATGTAGAAAGAGAGAGAGAGAGAGGTAGAGAGAGAGGTACTGCGACCCTACCCTGTAAACTGACTGCATTATGCACGTTGTTAGGGAACTAGTTACCAGCTACCCTATGGTGTAGGACTAGGTAGTGGGATTCTGTATCTATAAGTGACTAAACCCCCCTGGATTTGGGAGGTTTAGGAATCAATTGATCACCCTATTGAGCCCTCACCACTACCCCCTGGCTGCAGACAGGTCTATCTATTCACTCCGGGACGCAACCATCTGACACAATCACTATCACCAATGACGATTCTGCTTGCTCATGCTGCTCGTAATACTTTTTGACGCTTTACTAAGGCCACATCGTAAAAGTCGAGCCGGGTTGAGTGTTCTGACTTTCCGCCTGTGACCAGTTGTTAGGGGTTGAAATAAATTATAGAAGACTAGCATGGGTTGCAGTCATGCGAGTTGTATGCACTCTTCGATTATACGCATAGCAAACTTTCTGTTTTCCTCACTTATAACTTAGACCCTCTAGGCCATCGGACAAATTAACCAGTACGTTCTGCGCTCCTCTTCCAGGATGGACTTTCCTTCCAGGACACGTGTCGTTGGATTCCAGCTTGGAATATCGCAAAGCAGTAAAGCTAGTGAAGATTCCTTCCAAACGGGAATGTTGCTTCGACTTCTCTTGACGATCATCAACATTACCAAAGAGCGAGAGGCAGAGCAATCCATCCCCATTGAACCTCGATGTAAACTTTGCTTGAGAAAGCATCGCCTACGACTAATGTACTGTTGCGACTATTACAATCGCTTCGGTCATGCCGTATGCAATCTTGGATGTTGCTTGCGCAAAAATCCACTGCGTCGGCAAACTGCCATCCAAGGTTGGGAGTGGTATCATCAGCGTTGCCGTTGTCTGGAATTCGGACGCCCCTGGCTATCTACGAATATGAGAATAATTCATATAAATATGTGGTGAGACTGGAGTAATCCTTGGCATTGATTTTATATATTAATATCGTTGATATTTCTTTTTTGTTTATAGTAATCGACCATCTCGTCGTCCGCAACGTTCTGGTGTGGTTAAGCTAACAAAACCGTATGTTTCTGTCACGTTCTTGTATATTTCTTTTAAAAAGAATTAAAAAAGAGAAGAAGAGCACATTCCCAAGCGATTGGATTCTGCGGCGAAGATTAGATGCTCATACCTACTACTATCTGAACGGCGTTGAAAGATGTGAGAGCCGCAAGTGGGTTTCCGGCTAGAGCCCGCGCGTCTTGAATAATAAAGGAGCTTCGGCTGAGGAATTCCACCGAGTAGGCTGCATTAGACCGGCACCGCCTGGTGCATATGCTACTGCAGATACATTTTGTCCCGGTGGGAGAACATATTGACATTAGTCTGCATTTACGCTAATAAATCCAGGACATATCACATTTATTCGGAGCGTGCGTAACATTCGTGCAGGCGGCGCAAACACCGAGAGTCGTGATACTTGGCCACGTGCAATTACCCGTGCTGCGCGTTGCAACGGGTGCTATTTGATCTCCAGCTGTGGATATGTATGATTGCTGATTG
Organism: Xylaria castorea; assembly: GCA_022495115.1. Taxonomy (NCBI): domain Eukaryota; kingdom Fungi; phylum Ascomycota; class Sordariomycetes; order Xylariales; family Xylariaceae; genus Xylaria; species Xylaria castorea. The sequence goes on along the minus strand of MU382635.1, from coordinate 130,568 downwards.
TATCTTGGCATCTGTAGATGAAGCTGCAGACCACAAAAAAGTCAACATTAGACTCAACTAGGATCAATTCAGTGAGTTGTGAATGGTATACGGCTTTGAACCGCTGTGCTTGTTCTATATGTTGCCAATGAAAAGAGAACTAGGAAACTAATGTCCAAAATGAGTGAAATCATAAAAGTTTCCATTTAGATCGTAAATCTGTGTGCTATTGAATAATCCTGTCTGGTTGCATGAAGGGTCGACAAGTAAATACCAGGCGACAACGACCGCCGCAAGAGAAGCGAACAACGTCTTAGGCTTGCAGGTTTCAATCAAGAGAACCACGATGATAGCCGGGAAACTGGCAAGACTCAGCACACACGAAGAGATCTCCTATCCCTACGATTTCAATTTGGTGGTGCTCAGGTTTCATGTTTTCGCCATTCTCAGGCGTGGGAAACATAAGCAGGCTATCAAAGACGGAATCTCTGTTATTTAAATTCCCATCCTGATGTAGCCGGACTTTAATATTATGAAAACCTTCATACATGGGCAATTCGGTATTGAGGGCCCCCGGGGGTAGGGGGGGGGAGGGGGGGGGGGTCAATGCTGTGGAAGCATCATGATTCTTAGATATTTCAGCAGCACAGGTAGGGGATAGCTGGTTCTACATGGTCATGGCTGAAAATTCCGCGATGCGATTGGCAATTGATGTTCATATTACAAAGTTATTCGCAAGTCTGAATGCTCCTATAGGTATGTGTTTGCTATCTGTTTAGGTGCTTGTGGGTAGGTGATCAAGTCTGACGCGGGGGCAAGACTTGATGAATGGGTAGTTTATCATCTTCGCTTGGGCAATGTTCAAGTTATACTCGCACCCGGCTTGACGGGAGCTCTTTCATCTGTCCCTCCAGATGCCATTAGCCACATCATTCATATGCAGCCAAACAATCACTCCTCTCCCTGAAAAGCCAGGAATGCACGAATGTCCTGCTTACGCAACAATGTTCGACGCCGTGCCCCCTCCGTGTAAGTGAAGTATAACTAGGGGGCCATGTTTTCCTTTGCTCTTTCATATACTCAGTGGTCGTGAGTGGATGTCAAGCCAAGGGCCAAAATAGTAGATGGGGGCGATACAATCGATCAGATCAACAAAAATAAGTAAACCAACAATAAGCTAACCAATCTAGAACAGGTGAGCGTAATTCATTTCTAGCAGGAAGAAAGTATGACTTCAGTGACATAGGCTACTTTTTTCCCGCTGGCATATTCCTGTAGTCGAATCGGCTAAGGGATACTATATAAGGGTGAGGCTCAAGGTTGCAAAGGGGAGGCAGCGAACTCGACTAAACAACAAGTTATTATACATCGCCCATCTATGTATGAACGAATATACGCCATTCTGAGGTGTGACAATACCCAGTTGGCGTATGTAGTACTACATCCACGAACATATAAAATTTAGTGGGTTGCCGTGGACATTGCCCAGATTTGTGGCGCGGCGTAGAATTTCGTGGACGACAAAAGAAGCTATGAGTGAAAGGTTGGTATCGTGAACTGACTTTTGATGTCCAGATATTTTATTACTTTACAGCACTATCTCATCCCCGTTGCTAGTCCATTTCTCAGCCGTACTCAACTGCTAAAGCTATGCTGTTGCCCATTTACTAATCTCTTTGTCGCTGGTCTATTGAAGCATTTCAACTTGCCAACCGTAAGAATCCGTATTCATTTTACAAGTAAGCTTTCATTTAACATTTCACTCTAAACCTTACAACTTACCATGTAAATCCCGGTAAGCAGCAAACATTAGCACCGCGAAACTCTGCGCCTCGGGGCTCGCCGTCCCGGGCGTCCTGTCATTCCAATTTAACGGATTAATCACCGGACTTAACAACCCATCTTCATTGATCCTCTCTACCACCTCCTCCCTCTTCATATCCGCCCACGCCACGTACCCGTCCCCAAAAACCTCCGGCTCCAGCTTCGCCATGCGGTACGTTGTCGCAGTCAGCAGCGTTGTGCCGCTCAGCTCCCCGAACCAACTCGTATCGTTGAGGTAGTTCCGCAGCAGCGGCTCCTCGGGCTCCGCTTCGTCGAGCGCAATGGCCGCGTCCAGTATATCGCGTATGGCGGCCGTCAGACCGTGCAGATCGGACGCCAGCGCGCTCGCCCACGGTGACTTTCTCGCCGTCGCGAGAACCCGTGCCATGCCCGCGGCGGCCCACGCATTCCCCGTGCTCCAGATCCCCAGGTCCTGGTTTTGGGGCCCGATGATGTGGTGCCAGAGCCCTGCCGCGTCGTCATCGTGAGGCACAACGAGCACGTCACGGTATAGGAGACATTGCTCGACGGCGATGCGCAGCAGGGTCTGGTTCGCGTCCTGGATGGCCCAGTACGCCAGTGCGGGAGGGGCCATGTAGATGAAATCAGCCCAGAGCTCGGGATAGTCTTCGCGGTGGCTGATGGCACCGTTGGGCCAGCGGGGCACCGCGGTGAGGAGGTGTTGGATTTGGCGGTCGGCTGCCGAGAGGAAGGGCGATTGGGTTTGGCCAATGAGGATGGCGGATACGGCTAAGGATGCCGGGTCTCCTGCAGCGCCTAGTGATCGCCACGAAGAATTGTCAGTTCAACTTGATCCGTGGATCGCGTGTCACTCGACGCAGTGGATTGGGGTGTTTTGCAGTACCATCACCGTCGATGAGAGTCGTCGAGTTGGTCCAGATGTGCGGTTGGGCGTACGAAAGCGACTCGACCTGGTTGACCTGCACGACGGGGATCTTGCCATGTGAGAAGGGACGTGTGCCGAACACAGACAAGTCCGGGTTGTACCATTCTAGCAACGCCTCGGAAAATGTACCAAACTCCCAGCTGTGCGTGGCTAGGAGATGGCCCTGCGAGATCACTTTGGATATAATTTCAAGCGACATGGTCGAAGCGTAAAGGTTGAGATGGTCTGGAAATGGGAGCTCGACATCTCACAAGAAATTCTTCGGATAATTACGACTAGTGAGCCATGACGACGGATTGGCAGCCTGTTACATACGAACTATTACAATTATGATTTCATCACCTCTTCCGAGCTTCGGAGGGGAGGTAGACTAAGCACGCCAACATTGCAACATGGGGGCGTGAGACAAGGGCGCTAGCCTTATTCGCACAGAGTAGAGCTGAATCCATAAGGTATGCCGTCGGCAGTGGCCAGAGGAAACAGGGAGGGAGCTTCGTCAGACGTGATTACATAGTATACATACCGAGGTTCCGGCCGGATAGCCTTCTAGAAACCTATCGCGATGTTCCTACTTATGTTAACCTATTGTTGCGGTGTGGTCACCGACTGACAAATAGGTGTAGGCACAACCGTAATCACTAACCACCGTCCCCTTATCTCATCCATCCTCGTAGCTTCTCTATTTTCTCCAGTGCCACAAACCTAACAAAATACATGCTGCATGAAGAAAGCAAGCTATTAGTAGTACAAATCAAACATTGATTCCTTATACCTAGGTAGCTTTACGGAATCTGTTACCAGGTTTGCAGTGAGTGTTTAGAAATGGTCAAGATCATGACATTCGAGGCAAGGTGTTGTGACCCTATGATAATAACTAGGAGAACAGGTCTCGAGACTCATCTACCTAGGCCTTAAGTCACCATCGAATGAACGGCACTTAAGGCCGGACTCCTGATTCATACGTGAGAATCCCACGGTAGACCGTCCCTTCGACCCAACAACCAATTGAGTATGTAATTATAAGCGTTGATCTCCCCTACGCAATCCCCAACAACAATCCGTTCGTTTTTCTCGGGAGCTTAGATGACGACGGCAGACGACAAGAGTAGACACCGGCTTGCTCTCATGGTGAACTACCAACCATAGCCTTAGAGACCACTGTTAAAGAACTCTTTCGGAAAAGAAAAAAACATATTACAAGGGAGTTATCGTTCATCAGTTCAGACAGAGTCGTCTCGTATCCATCTGAGAAAAACAATGATCGACATAAATTCGCACCCAGGAGAATCGGCCAAGCGATAGCCGTACAGTCAACGCCAGGATCAAAGAAACCCAGTGGTTTAATGAACGTCCTCTCCGGGGGGGCGAAGACGGAACTTCCTCCAGAAATACGAAAACGCTTCCATGCTCGTCCCCAAATCTTGTGCCAAGCGAGTAAATGAGTCCAGATAACGGAATCAAGCACGGTATCCCAAGCCGTCATGGCCCTGATGTTGGAAGCGATACCGATCGCGACCTCCCACGCCAGCAACGCCACTGTCACGAGACTCGTCGTCGTCATAGCGTTTCTCCCACTCCCTGATAGTCGCCCTTCCACTGTTCTGCATTTGCATATCAGCCACAAAACGATCAAATTCCTCTTCGGCGCGTCCTAACGAGGACGTAGACCAACGACCCATATGACCGCCAATACCATTACCATTACCATTACCACCATCATATCCATGTCCGTATTCGCCATAGCCGTTGACGTTGACGTTGATGTTGGCATTGGCATTAGTATGAAAATCGACCCCAGCGTCGGCGGGAACCGGAACACCATCACCCGCATCCGACTCGACGCCCATGAGCACAGCATACGCATGTTCCGGGTCGCGCACGCCGCCGCGGAAGCAGAGGTCGCGGACGTCGTTCTCGAGGCTCGCGATGCGGAGCATGTTCTCGCTGACCTTCGCCTGGGTGCAGTTGAGGCGGTACCAGGCCATGTCGAGGCGGGACTGGGCCTCGAGGGCGTGCTCGGCGACGTAGGCGCGGATCTTGGCGCCCCTGCGCATCTGCGACTCCACGGCCTCGCGCGCCCGTGCGTCCCGCATCTCGCGCCGCACGTGCAGCGCCGGCAGGAACTCGTTCAGGTGGTGCTGGTCGGACTGCAGGCGCGCCATGTGCTGGCGCTGCTGCTCCGCGTGCTGGTAGAGCGCCTTCTCCGCCTCCTCCGCGCGCCGGACCGCGGCCCACTGGTCCCGGAACGCGGCCTCGATCGCCGGGCCCTGGCGTCCGTGGAGCTCGGGTACCGCGGCTGTGGCGGCGTCGACTTCGGACTGTGCTTTGTTAGTGCTGGTGACGGCTATCTATCTGTGTATGAATAAATAAAAAAAGGGGACGGTGAACAAAACTAAAACACATATGGCTAAACCTACGGAAGAAAAGCGGTCGCTCTCGTCATCCGACAACTGAGTAAAGACTTCCCCGCCACCGTAAAGTTTGGCGCGCAGCTCGCGCTCCGCGAGAGGCGCCATGCGTGTATACTGTTGGTGGAAGTTGGTGGTCCTGAAGCCGGTGAACTCGACGCCCGGCGGGGTGTAGATGATGGAGGGGCTACTCGGGACGTAGTAGGTAGGCGTCAACTCTTCGCCAGTATTGATGTCCCACTGAGGTTCCAAGTAACCGTAGGGGATGTGCTCGTGTCGTCTAGGGGGGACGGGGGCTTTCGGAGTAGGGGGGCGCATTCGCATATTAGAAGCGGTATCCTGGAAGTGAGTAGGTGAGCATACACGACCTAGCTGATTAAGTCACCAGAGAGGAAAAGAGTAGATGGTGCATACCTTCTTATTCTTGTTTTCATCGGCGTTCCAACGCACGCAGTTCTTCGACCACTCCATGAAAGTGCACGGTGAGATACGACCGCTAGGTACGTGGGCTTCCTCGTCGTCCGAGTCATCGGTCCATTCAAAGTCGCTACAGCAGGCAGAAAAAACGTTGGCAGACATATCCATGTCCTGAGGAGGCTTGATATGGTCGAAGTCGGGTCTGTACACCTCGAATACGCAGTCGCGAGGCGAGTCGCCGCCCATGTTGGAAGACTCTAGGGCTTTATCGATGAGCTCGAGCATTCTAAGAAATAGGATTTTAGCTTCCCCGCTTACGCTTCCGTATTAAAAAGCGATATATCGTACCTGGAGACGTCTCGCTTTTGATGGATCTTTGGTTTGGAGGCCTGTGCCAGCTCTTCTCGCTGCTGGATCCATTCAAACAGAGGGTCATTCTCGCTCTGTCCTCCCATGCTATTTCCACGCATGGCGACATATGCTTGCATCATGGCATTCGAGATGACTTGGACCTCTTTGGGCTTTCCAAAGGAACAATTGGGAAGATACCGAGTGTGCGGTGCAGGAATCTCCTTCAAGTCAACCTCCTTCTCACCTGCCGTATTCTGCATAACCGCCTGCTCGGAACTAGAATCATGGTTCTCTTGATGAGGTAGGAACCTGTCAGGGATGCGAGGGACCTCCGGGATCAACCTGACATCGTCTTTATCGTGTGCAGAGCGGTGTCGACTGTGCTGGCCATGGGCAGTCCTGACGGGGGTTTGATACTCGGCTGATCCAATGGTCCCTGTTCGTGATTAGCATCCATTCCGAGGGATCGATATCCAGTAGAACTCACGACTACGGCGAGGACGACCAATAATCGGCTTCCCAATAGGACTACGAGCCGACATGTTGAGGTGAGCGAAAGATCAAGGTCGAAGACCAGAAGGTGGTGAGATGTAGAAACAATACAAGAATAAGATGCAACATAAGTGGAACAGAAAAGACAAGCAAAGGATTCTGTAAATCCTCAGAGCAAGAATTTCAAGGTCGAAATGGTTGAACACGATGTTTCGATGAGTGGCAGACTCAATTGGTCAGTGTAGTGCTAGCACCATTGCTTCAATTAGATGACTTCCATTGTGCCTTAGCCAGCAAAGAATAAGGAGAAGGTAGATATTGCAGAGTATTCTACAACCTTGACGTGTATTGTATTCAGCTTGTGTTGTTTGTGCTGCAAAGAAAGAAGCGCGCCTGTCTTATTGAAGTAGCAAGTACTAGTGAATACACCACCTGCACCTGTCTCTGATTACTTTAGGCAAACACGTTACAGTAAAGCCGTATAAATAATAGCAAGTCTTATTCCATTGAGCACTAGAAGCTCTTATCCGCGACATTACTGTATCTCCTCGAACTAGTTCACCAAGGTCGACATCAACCTGGTGCAGGGTACTTAACCATCACCGTATGCTTCCCTATCTAATATAACACTCGGCTTCTTACTTCTTGGCTTTTGCTTTTGCTCCACCAGCCTTACGGCCCTTGCCTTTCGGTTTGTCGTCATCGCCGTTGTCATCAGCTTCTACTTTAGACGCCTTCTTCGGACCCCTCTTCGCCCCCTTAGCTTTAGGCTTCTTGATGTACTTATCCTTTGTAATGTCTTCATCCTCTTCGTCATCGACGATTTCTGCAGCTTCTGGAACTTCAGCATCGTCCTCGTCATCTATAGCTTCCTCAAGATCGGGCTTGTCCTTGGCAACCTTCTTAGAACCAACAACGGCGGTGGGTTTCATGAAAGGTACCGGGTGAGACATGTTATTGTACCTGGAACAACGTTAGCATAATGCCTGCAGAATATATATACTGTCTTGACTAACAGCCTTGTGAAGGTAGACTTCGTCTGTGACTCGATCGAAACAGCATCTTCATGCTGAGGACCGACGCCGAGTTCCTTGATAGAATCGAAGTCTTCTCTAGTGAGGAAGTAGCTGTCCATAAGCTCAATGACATCTTCAACAGATTCCTTGCCCTCATCGGCCAATCTTTTTATGAGCTGTGTCCATAAAACTGGAAGGTATTGCTGACGAATTTCGTTGTGGTCGCCGGACGCTTTAAGCCGCATATGAGAATGGATTTCGCGGATGTATCGCCCAAGCTTGCCGTACTTGCTGTTGTTGCCAAGCCACGTTGTGAATTGTGTATTCATAAGCTGACCAGACACGAAGCTGGCAGGCCGAACCGTACTGAATATAGCATGAGTTGGCATAAGGTTCCAATGCTGTTGTGGCCCATGAATCATTCGATCTACTAGGTCGCCATCGGAGATGCTTTCAGCCGCCTGATCCATCGCCTCGAGAAGCTTCAAATTCTGTTCCCGTTTGTTGTCTCGGTACTGACCAAGTATTGATGGTTTCGTCCGAACATAGTTCTCTTGTATCATCAGATAGCTAAATTCGTGGTCATTAAAGTAAAGCTCGATCTTGTCGTTGAGTGTGGCTTTGCTCGCGGGAGAGAAGAGACCGCCACCAAGCATCTTCTGGCATATGTCCCATGGCTTTAGGACAATTGATTTCTCCCATGCTTTCGACATGTCTTTACTTTGATCGAAATCCATCGATTTTTGATCCAATTTAATCGTGGCCAGCATATTGACAATTTGTCTGATGTCTCGATTGCTACCTTCAATAAGAGCATCGAGGACCTGTAATGGCAGTTTCAAGCCTTCTCTATGGCAAACCGTCATCATCCGCGAACGAATCTGATCAACTTGAGGTCGCTGAAACTTGATGTCGTATGTGACAAAGTCAAATGGCTTCATTTTTGGTAACTTGCGTTCATTGCAGATTAGAATAAGGGGCACCTCAGTCTTCTTGCAGAATTTCGCGAGAGCAGCAACACCTCCTCGATCACCCGCGGACATGCCGTCCACTTCGTCCATGATTAAGACGATTCTCTTCTTCTCTTTATCGATCTTTTTTCCGTCGCCAGCAAAGTAGCCATGAAGAGATGTGTTGTTCATCACTTCACTTACACCAGATTCGACGAGCTTTTTGCTCCTTGCATCGCTAGCATTGCTTTCGATGACGTCGTAACCTTCCAGCTTGGCTGCAAGGTGAGCAGCAGTCGTCTTGCCGATTCCAGGGGGCCCCGAGAGAATGATGGTACGTTCTCCGCCAAGACCATCTGCCCCTCGCTTCTGAAAGTTGGATCTTTTCGCTTGGGGCCAGCCCTTTAACCATTTTTGAATCCTTTCCACTGCAGCTTTGTTTCCACATATGTGGCTGGCCTGGGTGGGAGCATACTTGACGGTCCATAATTGGGCGGACAGTGGTTGAACTGGCTGCGTAGCGGCGGTAGCTCCTCGAGCCACAGCCACCTTGCGCGCTTTCTCTTCCTCTGCTCTTTTTCTTTTCTCTTCTTGTTCCATCTCAGCGGCCTGCTTCTTGATCTTCTCTTCCTCTTCCTTTCGCTTCTGCTTTACTTTTTCTGCGCCTTTCCCGCTTCCCCCACCTGCAGGAAGTCGGCGAATGAGCTCAAAGAGCCCCTCCTCATTGATAGTCTTAATGTTGTGCTCTCTGATTTTTGTTAGTTTGCTTGGACCGGCGTCATCTCCCAGAACCACATAGCTGGTCTTGCTGCTTGGAGTACCAGTCACCTTGCCACTATAACGCTTAACTAGAGCCTGGGCCTCTTCACGCGCAATACTTGTTAGCTGGCCTGTGAAAACGAAAGTGAGCCCAGCAAGGCAATCAGGCTCGCCGACGGGCAAGTCTCCTCCTGTAATTGGGTTTGGTGGAGGCCCGGAGTTGCCTCCGCCAGCAGCTGCCTTTCTCCAGTCAAACTTTTGGTTGGGATCCTTGGTAGGCGGAGTTGGTGGTCTAACAGTAGGAATATCGTCAAAAATAGCTTGAATATCGGCATCTTCAGGCTCTTCAGCTTTCTTGGTCCTTGGGGCCCTAGGTTTCTTGGCGGCAGGCTTCCTGCGAGAGGGCGGTTCTTCCTCCTCATCTTCCTCATCATCAGGGTCGGGCTCAGGCGTCTTTCTTTTTCTGGCTGTTGTGGAAGGTTTGGAGGAGCCCTTGGGAGTCTTGGCGGCCGCCTTAGCGTCGGTGTCATCGTCATCAGCAAGCTTGCTTCGAGATGCGAACCGTTTCGGCTTAGGGAGAAATTCTTCTTCACTCTCTTCTTCCTTGTAGTCATCATTCTTCCGTTTGCTACGAGATCTAGCGTCGGCAGCAAATATATCATCACCCGCGTCTCCATCATCATCCATAAATGCGTCCTCATCGTCATTCAGATTGTAATGCTTGGCGATCGCAGGAGCAGGCTTTCTTATTGTTTTATTTTCCGTGGTGGCTGTTGTGGTGGTGATGGTCCGTTTGACCCGAGGACTCGAGCGCACTGGTACTGCAGGACCAGTTTGCAGTTTCGCTTCGGGTTTGGCGGGCTGCTGAGCTTTAGACTTGCTCGAGGCGAAATATTCACTTGCTGTGGTTGCAGTTCCCTGAATCTCCTTGTCGCTACTCGGTTGTTAACCTCAATACATTCGTAATAATGGACATGAAGTATCCTACTTTTGCTTCTTCCGAGGAGTTGATCGAGTAGCTGGTTTCTTTTGCCTATGCGCACCGCCTTATTAGCTACATGCGGGAGGACAAGCTTATTGGGAATCTTACTCCATAACTGGCTCACCATCGTCGTCGCTGTCCTCGACGACCTTTCTGCCTTCTTTGAAAAGTTGTTCATTAGTCCTCGTAATCAGCAGTTTAGATAGGCTTGTACCTACTGGCGCGCTTCTTTGGAGGCTCTGCTTCTGCTTTCTTTGTAGCACTGGGCTTCGCAGGGGCAGCACCGCCCTTTGCGCCAAAAAAGGAACGAATGTCAGGCATTTCGATGATGAGTGACCGTTGCAGAAGGAAGTATGATTTTGCTATTTTGTGGGTGGGTTGCGCACCCAAGACGTGGATGGGCGAGGTCTGATGTTGAGACAGAACGTCTTAAAATCAGACGCGTTGATTGCCTTTATGACGCGCGTGGTTGTACCTACCTCCAAGGTACCTACAGGCTACAGGCAGCCTAAGCTTAGTAGATTGATTTTAGCGTGGTTCTCAATCTGCACTCCACTGTTGCACAGGTTAACGTTTAGGCCACAGCCATGCTTATCGATAAGAGAGCGGCTCTTACCTAATGTCCTTTCAAGGGTCAAAGGGAAGGTTAAGAAATTGTATTTATGTATGAGTTATGCAGAGGAAACTGTTCTCCAAACCGGTTAGGTTCTATTTAACGGCAATTAAAGGGGAATTACATAGCCCTAGAGATTTTGACATTTAAAAGATCAACCTCTTTCAATGAGAGCTCAAATATGTGACATCAGTCAGAATGAACCCAATTCTTTCATTCGATATCAATTCTGTTCGCTATATATCTGATCCTTCTTCGCTATACTGTAAACACGAGGTATATAAATCAATCGTCACTCTATGCACCCAATTTTCCCACCCCGGGAACATGACCATCGGCTTAACCAAAATGACATTCTCTGGCCCGAGGGATCTAACCCACGCTGCCTCAGTATCTCCAGCTTCACAACAACCCACATCCCAAGCTATCTTGTGGGTACACCAATGGCGGCTGGCGGTCTGATTCCTGCAGATCTCTATCGGTCCCTGACTGGGCAGCGCGCCCAAGGTCATATTTTCGCGGAGCACCTCGCCAAAGGAAGCTGCTTGGGCGACCTCTGCAACAAACCAGGTCCAGCTCCCAAGATCGGGGTTGTCGCTGTAGCCCTGGTCGTGCGACACGATAGTGAAGACCACCTTACGGACGGGGCTGGTGATGCGGCCGCGCACCGGCTTGCTGATGATGAATGGGAGGTTCGGGTGGTGCCATTGTCTGAGCACTTGCCTCTTGTTGACTCCGATTCTTGTTGATGTTGTCTTAATCCAGTAGTTGGCCAGATCAAGGATGTATGTTGAGAGATCACCTTGAAGTTGCCGCGTTGGGTGTGGTGAACTCTTGTTTGCTTGGCTGGCAGACTGGAGTTTCTTCTGTAGACACAGGGCTACCTTGACTATATCGCCATCACACTGAGGCCAGTGCTGTAGACTTTGACTATTCACATCATTGTCACCTAGCAGGTGTTTCCCCCAAGGCTGATCCTCAAGCCAGCGGGTAGTCGCGTCATCCAACTTGTCGCGGGGTTTCGCGAATTTGTAGCTCCTCATCATGGCTTGAAGAGCGTTCGAAGATCGTCGTTCCAAAGCAACGGCAAACGGAGTGAGGCCACGCGCATCCTCAAGTGAACAGTTGGAGCCAGCCGCTAGCAACTTAGAACACACGTCCCCTATATCATTCCCGGCGGCCAAGTGTAGCGGTGTATCTTCATCCTTGTCCCGTGCATCAATTTCGATACTGCTAAGCTCGAGAAGGGCTTCCACAGCGTCGAGATTGCCAGCCAGAGCGGCGACATGAAGGGGCGTCATCCTCTGGCGATCTCGAACATTATGCAGTTGAACGTTCTCTAGCCTTTGTAGTAGGAACTTCATTGCTCCACGTGAAGTCCCACTCGCGGCGTGGTGTAGCACCGTAGTATCTTGATCTGGTCTTGCTAGGAGCTCAGGTCCGACTTTACCAAGAAGCAGCTCAACAACCGAGCAATGGGCCACTTCTACGGCGAGATACAAAGCGGACATCAGAAGCTGGTCGAACATGGGCCACCGGTGCTCGACTGCCTTAGCAATCATGTGCTCCACCGCGTGAATGTTGCTTTGGCGTACCGCTTCTTCGAAGGGAACGTCGGCTTTGTTGTCCCGCATCCACATCAGCTGCCACGCAAGCGGGTGATCCAGTAGAGCCTTTAATTTGAGCAGAGGGCCCGAGTCAGTCGCTACTGTCCTGTTCTTGTATCCGAACGACGGGTCCATAACGGCCCAGTGCAGTGGTGTCTTGGAGAAGCGATCAGCCGTCAGGCTGGTTTTCCAGATGGAGTCACCGGCTACTGCATCGAAGTAGCTCAAGACCCTTTGGAAGACGGAATGCTCAGATTCTTTTACAGCTACTGTCAAAGGGTTGGCCCAGTATACGTCATATCCCACCATGAGTATGCCATGGACATCTTTCTCGACGATGGTATCGATCAACGCTATCTTCTCAGCTGCTGAGATCGATCCCACACTGCGAATTGCGAGGTGCAAGATCGTCCCTGTCCAGTTTAGATTGTCGCCTACCCGTGACGTGACATTAAGCTCGGAGTGTTGGAGTAAAATTCGCAATGTTCCTACTGAGCCAAACACGGCCGATACGTGAGCTGGTTGCACTGCCCAAGTATTGGCTTCCTGTGTTTCGAGGCTCAGGGATGTGTCCTGGAGGAGTAATTTCATGGACTCGACTGAGTCGCCAAGAGCAGCCCAATGCAGTGCGTTCCCAAAGGATTGTCTATTTTCGCCAGTTAGTTTCTCTGTGTGCTGTTTGAACCACGGGATTGTCAGGGGGGTATCCCCTGAGTCCAAGGTGTCGCCTGCATCAGTATCATTCGGCATGAGAACACCATAGAAAGCCCCTAGGTCCATAGCGGATACGCTTAGATTTCCGACAGGGTGATGACCTCCAGGCCATACCTGCCATCTCCCTAAAACAGTATAAAGAGCTGACACAGCGGCGCGATGTACTCTTACGGCACTACTGAAAAACTTAACCATAGCATCTGAGATATCTCGGGCCAAGTCAGTGTCTACGGGTTCAGGATGTGATAGCATCCTGTGATAGTGCTTGCCAAAATATGTGGTTGCGTACTCAAGGAATGGCGTTGCGTTCTGTACGTCTTGAATTTCCGGCAGCGTAGCTTCGTCGTTGAGAAACGGATCGTCAAAAGTAAGGAACGTCATGCAGGTGAGAGCAATACTACCGTCCGTGCCCGCAAACAACGGTGTGTTCTTCTCAGCTTCAAAGTACTCTTGTGTTGTGAAGTGAACGAATCTCACGATCGTGCTTTCAGGTTCGATGACGACGAGGCCGCCACAGTACTCTACCAGAAGGTCTGTTGAGACGATGTTATCCTCGCTCAATTCCGTGTCATCTTGGTCGACGGCGAGTGCGTGAGTGAGCTCCGTCGAAGTCAACGGTCTCATGGCGAAACAGATCCATTGGATTGTCCGTATGGCCCATTCCCTGTTGGATTGGTGTTGGCTTTCGATCCGCTGAACAGCACTGTCGTATGTATCTTTCACTACAAAACCCGGAGTCAGTTAGAACCATGTGGAGCGTGGCTTGTGAGGGGTTCGGAAGCGTTAGACACTCGCTTGTCTCAAAAGGGAAACATCCTGCTCTTAGGTTTGCTAAAACAAGAAGAAAATAATTCTGAGAATTACTTACTGGCAGTGTCGCCCATTGGGATGCCTTCTAACACCTTCCTCGCCGCTTTGGGGGTGGACTCGAGAGCCAAGGAGTCCATATGCAGCTTACAGAGTAAAAACCTTAGTTTTCTCAGTGGTTGATTAGTCTCGTTATTATCGGATCATATACTTACAGTCCTTGGGCTCTTTCGCTGACTACCCGAACAATCTCACTCTCCAGGTCCCGTCTCCGTTTGACGTTCTCGGCCAATTTTCTAGAATTAGTTATCCTGGTTCTAATATAGGCTTGCATATCGACCTCAGACGAGATAACCCTAAGCACACGCACATCTATGAACCTTTCCAGGTCGCTTCCCAATACCCGAGATGTGATGAGAACGTTAGCCCAGGGGTATAGCCGAGAAACATGGTCCAGAAGGGTCTCTCGCTGTGCCTCATTGCACTCATCCAGTGCGTCAATCACCACGAACATGCGCTGGAACTTTCCATCCGTGAACTCCTTCTCGACAAGCGCGTTGATTTGTGCCGCTGACAGTTTCACGCGACGAGCGTATAAATCTTCTTCGAGGTGTTCGACCTCGGTCTTAGAGAGATCGCGCTGGCGTATCAGCTGCGTCCAGATATTAGCCAGCAACGCTGTTGGTTCCTGAATACGTCGCCGAAAATCGCAATATACGTATGTTAGTCCCGTCTCTCTCTCTTGCTTCACTAGGCCTTGAAGGTAGTCTACGACAATCGAAGCGATGAACGTCTTGCCGGAACCCGGGGCGCCGGGACACCACTATAACACTTGGAGTCAGTTATAGCCATTTAAAGCGTAATCTGTGATGGTTTCAGAAGCTTCCAGACACTCTCTTGTCCTTAAGAGGCAACCTCGTGCTCTGAAAGTCGCCAAAGCAATAATAAAATAGTTCCGAGAATTACTCACGAGCGTAGCGCCGGGTGAGCGGATCCATTCTTGGAACGTGGGCGAGTCGATGAACCACTGGCCTGTCCCCGGTTGTCTTTGACTAAAAATTTCGTTCTGCTTCTCTGAAAAGCTAACTGGTGAGAAGTAGTTCACCATGGTATCCAGTAACTCTCGAGTTTGCCGCCGCTCATTTTGTACCGTCATCGATAGAGTCTTCTGAATCGTCTTGACCATGTCTGGCAAGACAACAGTATCTTGCTTAATTGAATTGGCTAGGTCTTTGATCTCTAGGGTCATCCATGAGTTGATGAGACCAGTCAATTGTGTTATTCTCCCCATGACTTCCTTCATCTCCTTCTTCAATAGAGGCCACAACACATCTCGAGATAGTTTCCGCAGCCGGCTCGCCGGGCTCAACCTATCAGCTAAGTCATCAATACGCTTCTTCAAGTCGTTGAGAGGTTGTATAAGTGGTCTAGCTGCTTGTTCATTTTGGAGCTTGGTGTCCTTCTTCAACCGCAGCAGCAAGGGGGTTAGCGCACTACACTCGACCACAAGTTCGTCAGCCTCAGCTGGCGCGTGGGCAACATCAGTGCAGTATTGTACAAGCTTGGCGGTTGTTGATACCAGCTGAAGGACCGATGCAACAGCGCCGACAACCTCGGCCATAGTATCGCGACCTTTCACATAAGATCAAGTTACAACAGCAGAGAAATGATGGCGATAATGCTTTTTAGAAGAGGGGCAACCATTCGTTCTTATCCTAGAATGCTGGTCTTGCTACAGTAGTTATGACCCCTGAAACATACCCTGGTTCGCTTGGATTACCTACCATGCATATACTTATACGTGTGTGGCACTAAACATGTTTTCATAGAAGGGCAACATTGACACCCCGGAATTGCGCTAAAACACTCCTGCTGAGCTTGGATCTCGCTTGTAGACAAGCATCAAGTAGATATATATAGGGTGTATGCTTATTATGTAAGGCAATAAGCCTTCACTACATGCTTTATAACGATTCCGGAGTGTAGAGAGAACACTTTCCTACGGCAACAACAATAAGCATACTTATTTTTAGCTTGCTAGTATGCAAAGTTGGGGGCTGCTCAGGCTGGGCTCGGGCTAAAAGCGGCATGGCTCAGGTGACGATACCTAGTGTATAGCATGATCCATGGGATTTGGTACGATCTTGGACCAGTAGGGCTTAGATCAGTACGAATTTGGACCGCGGGCTAGTACGAGTCCCTACGATCAGAATAACTAGGACCAATGCGGTGATGAATAGTCACACGCCATGCACGTGCGTTCAAGTCTACTAAAAGCTTGGGGAAAAGGTGTAAAGAGGTAATAACAGTATAACATCATTCCTGTTAATCTGAATATTACGAGGACTAATGAATAGTAGTCAAGTAAATAAGTATTAAGGCTTATACTAATAACTATTGTGAGACTTGCTGATATGGTTACTCGTTAAAGTTTCCAGTCTTACTTGATACAAAATCCTTTTAGCTATACCTGCATCTCAATCATCATTACCACCGATAGTTGGTGTTGGGGCATAGATGATTCGATGGTTGTTGTTATTGAATAGAAGGGAGTGCTAGGGTGAACCGGCAGGGGAGTTGAGATGTGGAAGTGTTCGTCAAGGGGTTGTTGACGTTACCATATTGAAGAGGGCCACAGATGATGTGCCTAACGATATTCGAACGGAAATTATCGCCAAAGAGCAGTAATCCTTGGGATGCAAACGAAAGCGCAGTACTTCTCTGCCAAATCATTGACGTCCGACTCACAGTTCTTATACCAAGGCGTCGAACATGGCATTGCGAAACGTTTGTTTCGTAATATTGAAGCCCGTGCTAGGCAAAACAAAGCAACATAGACAGAATGCAGGCCAAACTCTGGGAATTTCATCATGGTTCCTTTGCGGTAAGCCCAGTGTGTTGAAAATGTCTTTCAGCACCTAGTTTCCTTCAGTAGCCTTAGTTTACTCTTATCGAATCTCGCCCACTATTAACTCAGTAGACCAAAAGCTCCGGATAGCTAAGTAACGTACCTTAGTCACAGAGTACCTGTCTGAGGATTGTCCCTCGCTGATAGTGTCGTCCAGCAGAGCCTAGCGGGACTCGGAAATGAGATTTGAGCGGTCAGTACTCATGAGCCTTTGCAAAGTTGTTATAACAAAGGCTTAAGATCAAGAGCTTAGAAGAGATGTCGAATTTAAATAATCATCTAGGGCTTCAAGGGGGCCATAAAAGTCTAGTCCTCCCCTTCAGCCAGGTAGCGACCTAAAGCCCATATATGCGAAGGCCTCGCTCTCGTATAGCCTGTTTTATTCGATCAAGTATATACGGGTAGCTAAGCAGCTGAGGCCTCGTACAAGTCTTACCGCCCACATGATTATATACATGAGCGGCAAGGCTTGCTCCTGTACCCGTCCGATCGGTTAGACTTGCTCCCGCGTTTGCCTGATCGAATGAGACAAGGCTATACGAGAGCGAGCAAACCAGAAGCGAAAGCGAGGCTTTTGTATAAGGACCTTAGGTCCCCACCTGGCTCAAGGAGAGGACCAGACCTTTATGGCCCCCTTGAAGCCCTCGATGATTATTGCAATTTGAACACTCTTCCAAGCCCTTGAAATCAAGCCCTTGTTACAGGTGCAGTCCAGTCCCTTGGGTCCGTGTGACAGTCGTACGCTAGTTGAAGAACTGCATTTTCATCAACGTATGCACGAAATTCAGTTATATTAGTACCAGCTGGTTGAATGTCTTCGAACTGTAACATGGTGGTGAGTCTAAGCCTAAACGGTATAGAAGGTGGTCACTTCATGACAATAATATGCCCAAGCTAGGAGGAAATCTTGATTGACAAAGACTGAGCCTTGGTACGTAGTCGCCTCAAAAGCGTAGATGAGAACGTGAGCGAATCAAGATGTGTAATCACTAGTTCAGAAGCCTCCAAAACTGTGTAATACAACGGTTCTAGGAGGCGAAAGTTGTCTTACTAGGACTCACGAATCGCTACATAGTACGTGATCACCTCTAGAGACCAGGGGTATCGGGCACGTGCCCTTGGCCCGGGGATATAGATCGACAGTATAAAGTCTACCACATAAATGATGGTTTCTTCCTTGTCCAATAACAATAGTAGATACTAGATATACCAGCAGCGAGTACTATGACACCAAAGGACCGGCCCTGTAATCAAATTATCGTCATCAGTTTGGCAACGCGTCTACTATGCCTTCTCATAATTCCCTAGATTACGATGTGCTGCTACATATTGTGGCTAGTTAGCATTTGATGTTCTGAAGGGCGACTGACTTGAATAGAGCATGTTTTGACAATCAATTTTCGTTCTCTACTAAGTATTCGAGATAAACTTCGTGTTCATACAATTTTGATAACTTTAATCTCACTTCTCGTATTGAAGATATCAATATTTTCCCATTTTTCCTCCATGAATGTTCCTAGTCGTCGGTATTGAGCTTGCGAACTAGATGGGCAAGGTAATTCCTCTAAGATAAGACAGACAATACAGCGATACCTAGAACCGACCTCTGTCGTACGATCCTGCTCTTTGCAAAGCATGCAAACGATCTTCTTACCCTCTGGCAGCTTGATATCCAGATTATCTAGATAGTGGAGGCTTGAAATTTGGCATCCCTCAGTTAAGAGTACACGACGTCCGTTTTCAAGGTAGTGACATATAGCCATAAAAGTCTTGGCCCTAACCGTAATAGAAGCCTCCGAGACGTCGGCCATGATATTCGGGGTGCGTGCCTGGACGTGGACATCAAGCAGTTCAACGGTAAAAGTATCGGATAAATATGGCATCAAGGGCAATACGGGTCCGTCCACCGAAGCCCAAGACCACGATGGCGCTCGGTACTCCGAAGATTGAAGTGCCTTGGGCTTCTCAACTCGCCAGTCCAGCATCTCAATTAGCCTCGACTTCCACAAGCCAGCAACATATTCATCGCCTGTAGCATCACGAAATAGCTGTGCGATGCCTGCTATGGCAAATAGTTTATCAGACGGGTTCGTTAATGCACATTGGGAGTATTTTTCAACGATATTGAGCCATAGGCTGAATATGGACACGTCCAGCTTTTGCGGCTGGTTTAAACTGGTCCTCGACAAAGATTCCAGCAGAGGGTCCATATACTTATCAGAAATATGCCCAGGAATACCGCTCGGAAAGCCCTCGCATTTGTGTTCGGTTAAACACTCCCAAAGAACTTGGTTCTTTCCAAAGTAAAGGACACGAGGAGCAAGAAGTCGTTCTTGAAAAACCCAACCTCGCTTATGCAAAGGCCCTGCAAGAATTTCCCGATCCCAGTAATTTCGCTCAAAGATATAATGCGGCCGGTTTTCGGACGAAAATAGGGAACATTGCACTACACTGGGTTGAATTTCTTTTGGATTGCACGCGCGAAATAGTCCTTCATCAGGACTATTAGAGCCTGATGCTGCAATGTTACATGCAGAATTGGCATATACCATTCTCATGGTTGACGCTTGCGCCTCCCAGTCTTCCCTAGAATCTTGAACGATACAGAGTGCATCGATCCAAATGTATCGGATGGAAAAGCGTTGTGCAACCACGATCACATCTTGAAATAGTTGGGGGAGAGTCTTAATTGGTTTACCACCGCGAAATTCGATGATGTTAGAAGTGAGAAGAATCAAACTGGGGTTCGGTGCCCAACGATAGCTCAGCGTTATGTACGGAGCTGATTGTGGTGAGATCCCATCTTCGGAGGTGATGCAGAGTCTCCATTCAGTACTTTCTTGATGGCCAATGTCGATGAGACGAGTTGGAAGCCAATCACTTGTCCAGGTGGCTGGCTTGCTACAGCGTAGGTGGGACGAACAGCAATTTACAAACCAGCCATAAGCTGCTGTAAGTGTGGTTATCGGGGAGGTGCTGGGCTCGATCTGAGGACGCTCAAAATAGGCTTCGTATTTGCTGTCTAATGATGAATCAAAGTCTGCAACCGTTGCTGCTATAAACTAACTGAATACGTACTGTTTGAAGATACAAGGCAGAAACTCAACCACTCGTACGGACTCTTTGTTATAGGATTCCGGTACATGACAATGATATCGATGATATCCTCTATGCCCGCTTCGCTTTCGTCTTTTTGAAAACTGAACTCCACTGGTTTCCATGCCTCAAACGATATCTGGGGCCATGCTTTTGCGTATTGGTCGTCCGCATTCCATATCTTGGAACAAATAGCGCAGCCTTGTTCGACAGCTTCTCGAAACACTTCAAAAGTCTGCCCCGTCGCTTTGATCCAACTAAACGGCTCTACTTCAATTTCAGGGCACAGAAAACGCCGGCAGGTTGAGCAAAGTTCTGTCGAGTAGGGCATGATAATCGAGATCGTATGAGTATAGATCCATGTTGAACGTTGTTGAGCCTTGACACTATGACTTCCTTAGCGCGGCTCGTTATGGACGGCAAGTATTCCCCTAACTTTTTATGAGCTGCTCTTTCTCGATTGAACCTCAACTATTCCATTCAAACAGAAAGAACAGCTCTAAAAAGTAGAAAGTTCCAAATATGAGCGGCTCCAAGTGGTTTTTGAACCGCTTACACCTAACGGAGCCGTAAATTTGTGGTATATTTACCCTTCACTCTGGTAGAACGGCCCCTTCGCCCGCTAAGTTCCGTAAGGCTCACGTAAGACCAACTAACCCTCCTATAACTTACCCCGCTTGCAGCCTGCTTAAGACGCCAAGGCAGTCGAAACAGGCAGATTCCAGGTAGGAATGCTAACGGATTTTCAGCTGTGATAAGTTACTAGGTACCTTAGTTGTAGCTCGAATAAAACTAGTTTGCAATAGCAATGATAGCTACTTTACGTTTCACACGGTACATTTACAATGTTAACTGAGATATAATCGAAGTTATGTAAATACCTACGGGACAGTGAACTCTATCGATAAGGTTATTGGCGTTATCGCAGTAATTAGAACTTAGGCCTTTTAGGTACTATGTACCGGGTACTTGGTAGTCCCTGTCGATGAGCTTAGCCAATCAGAGCGCGCTAGCCCAGCGAAGCTTTCGACTTCCAATGTTCCCTAAGGCTCAAGTTTCCAGACAATTGAAGGCCTCCGAGAGACTCAGGTTTCGAGGTGGTCGACTATTTTCACATCCACAATATGCGCTCCACCACTTCATCGTGCCTCCTAGGGGCTTTTCGGTCCTTGAAGATTGCGCAAACTCCCACGACGCGTCCGTCCATAATACCCAGCGCCGCGGCTGCTTCTCGGACGATTGCAGGGCCGCAGAATGTCCGACTCTTTTCCGCTTCCGCCTCGATGGCCGGCAATTGGCTTGAGCCTCGAATAGAGCGCAAGAAGAAGATGATGAAGGGTCGGCCGAGAGTGGCGACCGGTGGATCTACCAAGGGAACAACTGTCGTCTGGGGCGACTACGGCCTACGCATGATCGACCATCATCGGAGAATCAGTGCGCAACAGCTGAAGATTGCCGAGGATACGATCAAGGCCCGATTACGTGGTCAGAAATATCGATTATACAAGCGAGTCTGCTGCAACGTGGGCGTGTTCGTTAGCGGCAATGAGGTTGGTTTCTCTCGAGTGGCCGCTCCTCTTACTCTCGGTTCTGA
The DNA here is from genome assembly GCA_022495115.1 of Xylaria castorea. Lineage (NCBI taxonomy): Eukaryota > Fungi > Ascomycota > Sordariomycetes > Xylariales > Xylariaceae > Xylaria > Xylaria castorea. Next base: position 109,144 of record MU382635.1, on the reverse strand, counting down.
CGCCGGCTTCTAGATACGTATGGGTAAAGGAAAGGGTGGCTTCGATCATTGGGCCGCTCGTGTGGCGATCAATCAGATTGTTCTCGAGCTCAGAGGGGTGATACACGAGCAAGTCGTACGCGATGCGTTCCGGCTGGCTGGTAACAAGCTTCCCGGTAAGTCTCCTACATGGACGGGCTTATGTTCAGTGTCTAACATCTATCTAGGACAATGGGAATTCGTAAATAAAGGGGAGCCACCGGTTGTTGGGATCACAAAGTTGGATGGAATTACACTAGAGGATTTGAAGAGACCAAGACGCAAAGTCTCTGCGGAAACTCTGCACCCCATTCCTCCACCAGCCGAAGGATCTGAAGCCAGCCGCATTCCTTTAGATCTCCCCTAAACAGAAACATCCTATACTCTTATCATGTTAGAACGAATATTGTACAATAAATCCACATAATGTACAATAAAGCTCAAACCCCAGGGGGACTTGATGACCGATCTCAACATTTTTCAACCACCAGGTAGTGGATTGTAAGTGGTGCAGGATTTCATCCAGACTTTTGGTCAACATAGACTCACAATTCGGTGCTGGTACCTGCTTAGGGAATCTTCTTATACTTGGTTGTGAAAGAGTGACACTTTATCGTATCCTACCCCAGATACACGCCCATCTTTTTACCAGAAGTTCTGATGGGATAGCTGGTTGGAAGCTGTGCCCCTGAAACGCTCTTTCCCACTCAACTCATTGTAGTTGTCTATGTCTCAAGCACTAAAAACATTACTCCACACAGCTCTTGCTACCTCGTCTTCATCATGCCGCCCTATCACCTATCAATCTTTTCTAACCTTGAGCGGCTTGCAAGATGCTCCTGCGCTGATTCAAGTTGCGTTCTGTTGATGGGCGGCGGAAAGACCCATATAATCAAAGGCTTATCATGGCTAAGCGCTTCCAGCTCGACTTAAAGACGTTCGACATATCGAGCCAGGCTTCTAAGTTATCGCTATCTATGACCTCGGTGGCTTTTATCTACGACGTTCCACTCCAGAACGTCACGCAGGAAAACCTCAGCTCATTGATCCAATCCAAGCAGTTGTGGTTACTTCCGCGTGGTCTCTGCCGACTAGATGTTCGTATGCAGCTAGGCGAATGCGATGCCTGGGAAGACGAGCGAGCCAGTTTCTTTGAGTTTATCGCTGATACAATCTATCAGTCTTTCGTAAGTCAAGTGTATATCAAATAGTGATGTTAATACCCAGTACAAGTCGCTCATACGTCTCAGCTATGGTCACAGCTTGGCCTTAGTGTAAAAATCTTAGATATTCAATATCATCAAGACAATATTCCAAACCTCTATTTCAGTATCGAGCAACCAGATATGTCATCTGCTCTCTTATCGCCGCCACATGCCCACACCGCTCAGATCAAGGGCTTAGAATGCATCTTGCGATTTGAATCTTCAAGTCGCCTTACGGCCAATTCTGAAAACGAGGAACAGATATCGTCGCAAACTCGGATGACCTCTCCGATGGGAGCTTCAGCCAGTTACCATACGTTCCGTACCTCTAATGTAGTCGATCTGTGGGAAAACGCAGCTCGTCTAGTTGAGGCGGCACTTTGCATTACGTTCGGCACGCGCAAGCTTATACAAGGATTGAGAATTATCGAGTTAGAGAAAGCACCATCGTTGCTAGAGCTCGCACCAGCAATCTGGAATTCTCATTATTTGAAGGTGTGTCGATATATGTAGACAAGGTATTAATCGTTGCAGGGACTAACGATCTCCCAGTCCGTCATAAACCATACAAAGAATTTCGCTGTGATCTCAAATATCTTAGCATCCTCCTTAAAAGGTCAGTCCCCCGAGCTCAGGCGGAAGGGCGCAGGGCTATTAAAAGGTAACATCGTGGAAGACAATGATAATCCTGATCGAGGACCAGAGCAACAAACTAAGCAGCTCGAGTCGTCGATCCAGAGAATGTTATGGAAGCTGTTACAGGACACCCTAGAGCCAACGATTGGAATGAGTAGTATAACTCGAAAGTCCATATTACCAAAGGCTGAGTTAGATCAACGGGAATATGAAATGGACGGAGTAATGGTAGATGAAGCGATTGTTGATCGATACGACTTATCAGATGACCTTCACTGTCCTTATGGAAATTCGCCACAGCCAATGGGTCAAGGTTATGGCGACTACGGGAACAGCGCCAGCTACGATTCAGATATAGAGTTCGCGTGGCCAAAGGTCTATGACCCTACCTTGTCTTCTCAGGACAGCCAATTCCCTGGAGCGCTTGACTTCCGAAGTGAAGTCGGAAGTCTCTATTACGAAGTCGGAATGTATGGTGACCAAATCCCCGAGACTGACAGTCAATACGCCGAATCGAGCATATCCTATACCATGCAAGATCATGTAATGTCGGATTACATATATGATGAGAATGACGATATCTACGGTCATAATTACGACTATACCAACCATATAAGACAAGAACCCAGAGGCTACGAGCTGACGGAAATATCTAACTATTGGGAGAACCAAAAGAAAGAAAATACTTATCGAGGAGTAATGGAGGAAAGTGTTCACGAACTTGACGCCAACGAAGAGGATCTATTGTAAGCTAGGCGATGAAAACATAATTGCCGGGTCGAACAGTGTTAGCAAAGGAGGTACAGAGACCATCACAGCGAGGTGCAGTTGATTCGTTCTTGAACCACGTCCATTCTGCAAGACTAGTAGGTAGATAGAAAGCTATATCCGCGAAGCTGATGGTCTTTATTACACAACAGCCTAGAATTAAAAGTCTACACGCTGCTTTATTGACTATATATAAGCGAACCCCGAATAAAACCACGACTTCAACAAAATGTTCAAAGGCATTCAGATTCCAAGTTGCAACCGTTCAGATTGGTGTGCGATCCCAAAAGCTAGGGGTTCAAGAGTTTCCCATAACCATGATCTGCAACACCAATGCCACTGCTATACAGCTCCATGCCAGGCCCATCTTTAGACCAGTACGGTTCGATATGCCCCGATAATTCGACAGAAGATAACATCTCGAAGCCGAACAATCACGCCAACACTCTCCGAATTGACAACAAACAGCAGGGACCGCCGCTTTACTCTATCGCTGGGCGGGAGGTTTGCCGCCGGGTTTCTTCTCGTCCTTCTTCCCCTTCTTCTTCTCCTTCTTCTCCATCTTCTTCTTCTTCTGCTCGGGCTTCATGGTGGCGAAGTGGATGTACCATATGAAGACGCCCTCGAGGATCAGGATGACCAGGGCGGCGACGAGCACGAAGAAGACGTAGGGCTGGTCGTTCAGCGTGGCGATGGCCTCGCGCGTCGCGCCTATCTTGCCCAGCCAGTCGAACTGGCCCGAGTTCGCGCTGCTGGAGAAGGATGGCGCGGAAGCCGACATATTGATGGATGGATCTGGTACTGTGTGTGTGGGTGTTTGTGTATATTGACTGGAGTCGTGTAGCTCCGAAGTCTAGATGGGAGAGCTTTTGCGCCGTTGAAGGATTATCGATTGATCCAATACTGTAGAGAGTGGAACGCAGTTGAATAGAGAACAATAAAAGTCTATATAATGGATAATATTACGGTGCACCTGTCACCTCTGAAAAGAAGAATATCGCGAATGAGATGGGTTGGATTGATGGTATGGATGCACGAAGATCAAAGTCGGGAAGAAAAGAAAGACGGGCCACCATGAATGGGAAAATCCTCTACTCATCCAACCTACCTTGGCTACTTCATAGGCGCCTCGCAGGCGCGCAGCCATGGGGCCATGGAACTCGAATGATGAGGGTCGTGATATTGACCCCTGTGAAACTCGTACGTTTCAAAGCTGCGGCAGAACTGACTGTCCAGTCAGAGCTGATTCGGGGTCACATCATGTCTACTAAAATATCTCACTACAATCTTATCAAAAAATGGCGAAAATAACAATCATGTCAAGAATTGACACGGATATGATGAAATGGTTTAGGAATATCATCGTGGATTTGAAGTTATTGACTCGAGGTTTAAAGCGGGTTAGCGATGCTCTCAACTGCAGGTGGCGACGAGTTAAGGGACCCCTTGTCCAGGGGTTTTAGGGAGGTTTGGCCAATCACATCCCGGCTGATAGCCCTGTACCTTTTCCGTCCACTGGAGTGTGGGGGCTTCGGTGCACACTGGAAAGACGCCTGCAAGGATAATCGGCAGAACAGAAAACCCGAATTTGAACGGCCCCAGAAAAAATAAGTGCCAATTGAAGCTTTGAAAGCGCCGGCTAACACTGAGTGCGTCCTGCCTACAACTGTAGCCATTCCACGGCGTTTCGGACGACAGCCTGTAATGCGATGAGTGTAGCACGGCCAGCAAGAAGCCTGCTATCGCGTGGGCTCGCCGCGACGGGGTCCAGGGCTGGAGCAGCAGCAGTAGCAGCACCCAGGCCACGATGTCATGCGCCCTTCCACAGCTCGGCGCCGCTGGCGAAGCGAAAGCCGCGATTTAAGAATATTCGGGCTGTGGAGATGGGTTTAGTGACGCCCGAGAAGATCGACGAATTCACCAAGGATAAATTCCCCCACTACACACCCGAAGAGCTGGATATCTTGAGGACGCGGTACACTCCCGAGCAGATGGCCGCGCTGGAGGCCGGTGAGGCGGCCATCGACCCGACGGACTTGACGATACAGGGCAGAATACGCTCAGACCCATACCGACCACGCTACCTCGACGACTTTAGTCGGATTCTGCCCATCGTCGACAAGCAGCCCAGGCCGCACCCGCCACCATCGGAGGATGTCAAGTTCATGTCGGAGGAGGAGCACGCGGATGACTTGGAGAAGATGATCGAAGGTTTAATACCGAAGGACGTCAACTTCGAGGGGATGACAGAGGAGGAGATCGATGCCAAGCTGAGGGAGAAGGTCAATTTCGACATCGTCGAGGCCAAGTACTTCGACGAGCACACGGCGCTCGCGGGCCGCGACAAGCCGTCGAACAGCGCCATGGCCGCCGGTCTGGGCAAGGACCTCCGCGGCGTCGCGGGCATGTACAAGGCGCCCATAGACCCGGAGGACGAGGGCCTGGACGACGAGGGCACGTTCCAGGACCTGAAGAGGAAGACGAACCTCAGCGTGAAGGACATCATCAGGCTCAACATCGGCTCGAAGAAGCTCGTCGAGCGCTTCGTCACCAACCAGACCCGTCTCGGGAAGGTCCAGCGCTACTGGGTCCTCGCCATCGCGGGCAACGGGAACGGCCGTCTCGGCATCGGCGAGGCCAAGTCGGTCGAGTTGCCCGCCGCCACGAGCAAGGCGAAGCAGCTCGCCATACGTAATATGCAGCCCATCCCTCGGTACGAGAACCGGACCATCTTCGGCGACGTCGAGGGCAAGGTCGGCGCGACCATCGTGAAGCTCCAAACGCGTCCCCCTGGTAAGTCTTTTTTGGCGGGGGTTTTTTTTTGGCATTTCCATACACTATTTTAACATTGCTTCTTTGAGTCCATACCATCGGCTCGTTCAAACACATGAGCTAACGGTTGCTTGCTTTCCTTCGCTACTAGGTTTCGGTCTCCGCGCCTCGCACCGTCTCTTCGAGATGTTCCGCAGCGTCGGTATTCACGACATCGCGGCCAAGATGCCTCGTTCCCGCAACCCCATGAACTCGGTCAAGGCGTGCTACCAGGCCCTGATGAACCAGAAGGACCCCAACGAGATCGCCATCGGCCGCGGCAAAAAGCTGGTTGACGTACGAAAAGTGTACTATGCCGGTAACGTCTATTAAAGACTGAGAGTCGAACAAAGATTCTGTGATATCCAATGTGTATATTTGTACAAGACGTGAAACCCGTGTAGATAAAAATATAAACAGCGTGCATACCATGGCCTTGGCCTCTGAATAGGCATTGGATCGTCCGTGTGTATTATGGTTGTGCAATATGTATGGTCTATTCTGGGGTATCTAGGGTGTATGTGCGTGCAATGCATCTGACCAGACCACACTTACCAAGGCCTCCATACAGCTAATTCTCCCCTCATGATGCTGCGCTATATGTAGTGGTCGAGGGGGATCTTCTAAGATACCTCTCCGCATCCGAGGAAGGGTTGGTATGAACGAGTTGCTTAGAAACAGCCATGTAGTCGAGAATGTATTTCCTTGCCCTATAATAGACGCGCGCTCGGGGGAAATCGCTATCGACATAGTCTCGTGCAAGGAGTCTGTCTAGCTCATCTCCCCGCTCGCTGATTCCTCTTCTCGTCTTCTTTCCTTTGTTCGGGTAATTAATTGCAAGTGACCATTTCCCTCGCTATCTGCCCAACGGTATTCGGTTTCCACCGCAAGTCTATAGAAGCGGATGTCCGTGTGCACACATTGAGTAAATAGTCCCCATTGCCACGCTCAGCATCGAATATTGCAATTCTGTTGTATATCCGAGATGCGGCAAACCAGTATCTTCTCGAACGAGGGGATATTTTCCGACTAAGGTTAGTTTCGCGTCATCCGCTTAATGTAGGAAAAACCTAAGCGGAGACAACAATGGATTGGCAGGTCTTGAGGTCAAAAGCCAGTATTATCTCGATAGATAGATAGATATGTATGTAGGTAGGTAGGTTGGGTACGTCCAGTCTACCTCAGGACTCCTCAGGATCCTCGTCATGGTGCTGGTGTTGGTCGCCTCCGAAGTCGATCTCCTGCTGCAGCACGATGCTGTACACGCTGGCCTTGAGCAGCGTGAAAACGAGACTCGTCTTGCGCTCGAGCTCGCGCAGCCCGTCGAGGATCTGCGTCGTCGGTTGGTTGGCCATGGTGTCGAGGACGGAGGCGAGCTGTTTATTTAGGGGTAGACATTAGTTATCAGTTAAATTCGACCTTGTACCGTTATAGCTTCGAAGTAAATATAAGAGCGTGGAGAGGGCATTCCTTACCTTCTTCATGTTCTCGGCAAGTCGCTCGTACTCCTCTAGTACCTCCTGCTCGAGGGGGGAGAGCTCGGGCGGGGATAGGAGCGGGTTTGATGTTGCTTGGTCCATTGTGGTGGAAATAGGATATATCCCTAGAAGCTTACGCTCCTGATTGTTGCGCGTGTAGAAAGTCGAAGATCAGAAAGTTATAGTGAAAGCACGTCGCGTCGGCACGCAGATGTTGGGTGATCTGGGTCCAATTATTGGTCGTCGTGCTGGTAGCTGGATGCCCCACCCCCGCAATTATAGAGTATACTTAGAGCTGTGGTAACATGATACAATAACCTGTGACGCGATTCTGGATAAATGTCGTTATGCTTTCTGTCTACGATATCACCTCATAATATGTTCATACCCCTTATTCACCATCATTTACCATCCTCTGGGATCTATCGAGATACTGTCTAGTTCGTGCCAACTCTACATGCGGCAGGGAAGCCCCCACGACCTCATCAGAAGGCCATTTTGCTGATATTGACATTGGTAAGGTGTGCATGGTAGCTAAGTATACAACATAAGGTTTACAATACCTTATGTGAGAACGCTGAGCCAGAGCAAAACGAAATGTAGGCACTGGACGACTGAGCCATCCAACTCGAATATCCATACGACCTATTCGAATGACTGACGTCACCTAGATGGAGAGTAGATCGATGTCTTCTGATAATGAGCCAGAAGCGTAGAGTGATGCCACGGGTAGGGTGTATCATCAACCATCAGGCGGATACTTCTAAATATTAACAACTCATCCACTGCAGCTGCGCAGCTAATTCCTCACATCTCAAGCTATTGTCAGAGTGGCTTATGCGTCTGCCCTAGCTCCCCCTTAAGTACTCGAGGCTAACCATTCACGTAGCTTACCCATTGAGTAGGTGTCGTGCTTAAACTGCGAGGTGAAGAATAGTTCCTCGTACCAGCCTTCAGTACCGAGTGACTGGAGACGCTGGCCAACTGGGGCGCAGCGTCCGAAATCTATCAGAACGGGCATACCATCCTTAACCATGATATTGTCGGGGTTGATATCATTGTGTGCCAGGCCCAAGCAGTGTAGATAATCCACAGCCAATTGGAGGGCGTTCATGAATGTGTCCTTGTCCAAGCTTTGGAGTCTGCCACCTGACTTGTATTGTGTCATAGTCTGATCCAGCAGCTCCGAGACCAACGCAGTAATCCGTCCGCGTTTGACGCGGCACCCATAATACTTGATAATATTAGGATGAGGTGTCTTGGATATCCGTTCTATAACAGTGGCCTCGTCTACCGCCGACTTGGGTACGTAGTCGGTTCCCTTCATGGGCTTGTAGCAGTTCAGACCCAGCCGCTTGATAAACGCATTGGACATCCAGCTCCGCCGGCGCGATAGTGAACTGCGAATCTGTAGGAACCTGAGGGTATATCTCCTCATCGCCAACGCGCTTGAGTACTCAAGCGCGCGGTACTCTTCGAGGGCCAATTACCGCTTGCCCTTAGCTGATTCTCCGAAGAATAACTCATCCTCGGGTGTGAGGATGTGCAGTTTGGTGCCGTGACAATTGCAATCTACACGAAGAAACTAACATAGCAGCTCGCATTTGTGAACCTTGAAACGAGTATTTCGTGTAAGCCGAGCACCGCCATCTTGAACATGTTGGTGCCGTAGCGAAACCACTTGCATGACTATCCCCCAATTAAATCTACTACACTTGTATATATCATCCTCTTGCAGTTAGTGGCCGGTGTGCTGTACACCATCGCGTACCCGCCAGCTGTGGCATCTTTACAGCATATATTTACATTATCAATGAGAGAACACAGCTAGCAAGGCATTTGGTTGCCCATTTGCCCCCGAGCCTGCATGTCGCAACATCACATTGTACCATATCAATCCTTAATTGCTACAATTTGCTCTCGTTTTGAGAGTTCAGGAGCCTCGCGCTTTGAAGTAGACCTTGAGGAGGCGGTCTAGGTTAGCTTAAACCGCCCTCTAGTCGATACCTCAATTTCTTCCCATAATACAACTCTTCTATCAGCTTCAGCCTAGGTAATCCGCCTCCTATGAGGTACAGGGCTATCTTCTGGGAACTCCAACGTCAACTTGTGCTTGCTGGTCCAACGGGGAATTGATTCCGCATTCCTGGTGACAAGTAAAGGTAGATTCATGTCTGTTTTGGATCCACTGCTATAAGTATCCTCCATTTGTTTATTGATAACCAGCTGAACCGGATCACTATCAAATGTACTTAGCTTGCTGACGAGCGTCGCGTAACTCTTTTTTAAGCTGGACGATTTCGGAAGCCTTGTAATACATTGAGACTGGATGGTGCCGTCGTCTCTGGATTTTTGAAGAATTACGGTCCCCTCATCATTCAGCTGTCGCAGCATAGAGATCTGAGAGCGACCTTCCACATTATCGAATGCGATGGACTCTGGAGTTAGGATGATTTCTTGTTGCGGTTCTCGGGCAAGGGAAAGTTGTTCGCTTTGGCCCCTTGCTGCTACTTCCATGTCATGCTCCCGACCACTCGAAGTTATGGTTTTCCTCTGTTCGAAATATTCACGGATATTTATCATGCGTAACTCTCTTCTTTGCCCGCACATGATGCCGTGAAGATAGTTCCCGCAGTTGGAGAACGCTAGGTTGTCCAATGGCGCTCCAACAGGCATCTTGACCCAGCTAACTATTCAAGACAGTGTTAGGGTGATATTCATTACCTCCCTTCGATGGACGTACCTGGGTGTTTGAAAAACCACAAGTTTGTTTCACCAAGGCATGCAATGGCCAAGGCAGGCTGGGTGGGGTGGAAAGCCCAGAATCGAGTTTGGATGAAAGGTGATATCGTCAGGTACTCTCGTGCTAGAACCTGAAATGCTGGCGCTTCCCAAGCTTCGCTGCGGTCTTCAAAGACAAGCACATGTCTTTCTTGGTACATTTTACTTTGTGGGCCAGGCTTCGATGGCCCCTCCAGTACAGCGATGTATCGGGCAGTGGGAGAAAACATCAGAGAATACCACGGATCAAGTCCCAGAGCCGTACCATATTGTTCCTGCGTGCTAGTTTGGTTGAGGTTAAGGGACTGAACCGAGAAGTCCTGCCGTGAGATATCAGTAGAACAAGGATGAATTCGAATAAGATAGCTAAGAATTGCGATTTGGCGAAGGTCGTGGGAGAATGCTACAGGAAATTCAAACTGCCCTCCGTTAATTCGGGCCTTCTTGACGACACCGACGATAGAGTTTTCCGGTAACTGAACCTCGATATGATGTGTCGACAGACCATCAACTAATCGTTTGATATCATACGAAGCAGTCCATTCGCTACTCATCTTGTAGAGGTCAGGGTTGTTCTTCAAGTGAATATGATCGACAAAGGATCTGCATCTCTTAGCGGTGATTGGCCAAATGATTGAGGACAGACATATTACCAACTTTGATGGCCATACTTTGATCCAACCCACCTCACTACCACTGTCGGATGATTTAGAGGCAATAAGGATGCATGTGGAATCATGTGACAGTCCGAGACCCTTTTGCCCTGCATCTACCTGGGGCGAATCTAACTCAGTTACTGTTGCTTGGCTAGAGGAGATCCAGGATTGAGGCTTCATGAATGCTGAGATACTGGGCTGCCATATCTCCCCTGGATCATCTTGGAGAATTGCGCCCCACCGCGAGTTCAGGTGCTGTAGTTCGCTCGTAAATATACCTAATCTTTCCCTAAGTTGTTTCATATTCGGTAACGGGCTAGTGTTCACAAGATCGGCCAATTGATGAAGGCTTGGGGGCATCTTAGAAAACCATGACAGTTCTATCCATACCGTCACAGCTAACTTGTTGTCCATAAGATTGTTGATATACTCGAGTACCAAGCCATGAAGATACTGATTGGCTGGCATTGACTGGCTGGGCGGTACGATTTCATCTCGAATGGCTTCCGTCGTATGTGATACCCAAAACTCAGTTACGTAAAGAAGGAGGGGATACCTGACAACGATTGCCCGCGCGATGGAATGCGTTTGAGAAAGTTGAGCCAGTGACCCCTTTGGTGCATCGAACGACAGGAACGATAGACAGTCAATGGCAACGAGGTGGTGCGCCGTACTCGCATCGACTTTGAAATTGCATTGTAGATGTGGGAACGCGGTGGTCTCTTGCATTTGGGCGAAGAACTCGAGAAATGAGGTGTGAATGAGCCGTACGACTTTGTCTTGTCCGATCTCGAGCAAGGCGTTTTCAAACCTTTTTATGAGTTGTGTTGTCTTCGTTGCAGAACCGGCTTTTATTCCAAGAGCGAAACGCAGCTCCTCTACGTAAAGGGGCCGATAGGCCGCATACACCCATTGAAACAGCCTTTGGGAGTTTTGACGTGCCTTTGCACCTCGGCATGTTAGATAAAGCCTGTTCAAGATGGAAACATACAGTTGATCGAGCTCCTCAAACGAACACATCTCAGTCATCGCATCCTCGCGATCTTGCGGACTCAGAAAGTCTGAGCCAAGATAGTTAATTATGATGCTGGCCCATAAGAACATAGAGTGAGATCGCTGAGCTAGGCTGGATGCTAGGATCTCCACTGGTTGACCGGTAATGAGCTTTTCGGAAGCAACAAGATGCCTAAGCCCTATGATGAGGTAGGTCTTGATGTCTTCTAGATTCTCCTGCTCGGTTAAATGAAGCACTTGGCTTTCTCCGATCCACGCACAGTCAAGTGTGACGTTAGGTCTACTGAAGAGCAGAATATGTGAAATCGTAGTGGATGTAATCTGACCCAGTTGGCTCAAGAATTCGTTAGCGTCAAGACATTCGTCAAGTCCATCGAAGACCAGAGTGATGCATTGAAGCTTCTCGAGGAAGAACTGTAACAGTGTCCGAGCCTCAACAGCCGAAGCTATAGGTTGGCCACTCCCCTGAACGTCTTTAAGAAGAAGAGCGAAATCAACGAGCTTAGAGTTGAATTGGCTATGGTGCAGTAGTTGGGCTAGTACTGCTCTCATAGCACTCTCGGGGTTTTGAGCATCAGGTCGTCGCTTATCAAACATATAGAAGGCCATTGGGGCATCCCATCGCTTGGGCTTCAGTTGTTCATCCACTGGAGGGGCTTTTGTGGACAATTGGTCAATTACTGTCGTACAAAGCATAGACTTCCCGAAGCCAGGTTTACCTGAAAGAATCAGTGATCTATAAACGAAAGTGTATCGGCACATGGTGTACCATGAATCATTAGTGTCCGGTTCCTCCGGCTGCACTCAGGTGACTTGGCGACCTCTGGTGGAATACTTGTTGTATCTTGGGATTCACTCCGCCACCATTGGTAACTTGGATGTTGTAAAATCCAAGTTGAGGTTGAGGGTGATCTCTTAGCCTTCAAGTCTTCGAGTGCTGATTGCCAGGGCGGTGGGTTGATCCATGATTTAATATACTCGACGCGTTTCCCTTCTTCGTCTTAGCATTGCTAGTAGTGGATAACTTTCTGGGCTCTCACCAAGAAGCTCATCTTGATAGTACTTATTTAACAACTTTTGCCTATCTAAGAACTCATGATAACTCCGAACCAGCTCATCCATACCATTATATGTCTTTTCGACCGTTTTGGCCGTATACTCTCGTATGGCCGTTTACAAAATTCGTCGGTGGAGGCCAAGCCTTTCTTTGAACTCACCAAATTGCTGGTCAAACGGTGTCCAAAGCATCTTGGCTATGTTTCGCATTTTCCCGACTTCTGTATTAACTTATAAGTTAATGTCAAGGGCTTAAGAATTTAATGAAACATACTGCTTTTCTCAGTAGAAGAGAAGGTACTGCAAATGTAGTGGCAGAGATCTAGGAGGTCAGTGTATAGCCGGGACATTGCCATTACGACCCTATCTTGTATTTCCACGTCATGAGCGAGACGTCTTGCCCTTTCCACAGTGCCCAGACCCAAGTCCAAGGCTCCTTGAAGACCTCGAGCTCTGCTGCAATTTCCATGAACAGGAATGCAAGCTTTTCCATGAAAGTGGAATAGTTCTGGCAAAGCTATAGCTTTCAGTCAGCATCAGAACTCTTAGGAAAGAATACGGAGGCTATGGCTTGCTTTAAGCATGAATTGAATACCTCCCCAAATAAGTCCTGCGACTTCCGGGTTCGACGAAACAAAGCTATTAATGATAGCAAAATACGGCTGCAGTGATTCACCGAGTTTGCGTATTGCTTGGCAGACCGTGTGTGCCGGACCACGAAATCGATTCTCTTCGGCCTGCCACTGTACAAACTGGATCAGACACTGTGCGCTACAAAACGACTCAAAGCTCGTTCGATTTTGGCGTGCAAGCAGTTGTTGGAAGCGAACTTGCTCTCTTCTAAAGAACACATCCCCGGCCTCTGTCATCGGACGTGCTAGGCCTGGAAGATGGCTGTCTCTTTCATCGGCAATCATCCTGCTAAAGCTGTAATGGTTACATTCCTCGAAGTTTACCTTGTATCATATGCTCGAAGATTGATGATGGATGACAGCAACGTAGGAAGTAGTGGAAATGATGGCGGCCATTGATACTCGTGGTCTACAGGGGGGGTTAAGCCTTGCTGTCAACCTCCTAGAATGCCTAGACGCGACTACGCCACATTTATAATCGTTCAGGTACGATAGGTAAGGTAGCTGAACATGTGTACACCTCCTTCCTATGTACTTAGTAACTACCTACATATGTATGTGAATGCTGGGCCTACGCCACCCGCTGTAATGGTCGACAGCATGCTATACTTAAGAGCACCTTGGTTACGAGCCCCATGTCGGTTCGCGCAAAGTTTTAACAGCACAAGGTCGTCTTTCACATCTTCCTATTTGGTATACTTATCTGTTCCGTTTTTCTTCCCTCTTTTTCTAGTGCCCAAATTGAGCCATTTATGCTCATCATTATCTAACGTAATAATGGTGGCGTTATTATGGACGTATGCGGGTAACTTATTGGTCGCTGGTCGTTGTTGTTAGTTGTTGGTTGTTGGTTGTTGGTTGGCGGTTGGCGGTTGGCGGTTTACTACACTTACAGCCGACATTACAGAATCATCATATTAACTTACGAATAGCACGGTACATCAACTTCTGGATTCCTCAGCATAGCTCTTTCTGAGGCAGCATTGCTGCGTCGCAATTGAACACTCATGTAGCGTCATTAGCACGTTCTAGTTAACGTGAGGAGACGGTAGATCAAAGGAAGTACTCACGGCCTTTTCGATGGGTCGGGGAGGTCGTAAAACAAAAGTTAAACTAGTCTTTACCTTTGAACCTGTAGGTCATGAGTTATTCCTTGGATTTACTTATGGCTGAAACCAGGCTCAGGTAGCCCATGGATAAGCAGTTGAAAGGGTACCGACGGAAATCGTGTGTTCCAAGTGTCAATCCAACTGACGGCAGGATCAGTCGAACCTAAGCAAAGCTGGCGATCACGCTAAGCCCAATCGGTCATGCGGCACAAAAAGTCGTAAAACTTCCAGTACTAAGAGCCCACTTCTTCCACTTGGGCTTTTTATTTTTCTTCTCTTCTTCTTCTTCATCAACCTTTCCTACGACTCTATTGAGGATGCTGCGTTGCAATGCGCCTCCTGCTCGTCCGTCATGGCGAGTCAGTTGATAACGTAGCAGGATTATAGTGAGCGACCTCCAATTTTCTGTTGATCTCTGTTACTACTGCTAACACCCCGCCCGCAGTGCAGGTTCCCGTGACTCGCCCTTGACAAACCATGGTGTTCTTCAGGCCAAGCGACTCGGTGCACATATCGCCAGTCGCCGTGCCATAATAGGACCTATTCGACATCTCTTTGCGTCGAATCTCCAGCGAGCATACCAGACTGCTGAGGCCATTGCTGATGCTTGTGAATCCCAAGATAGCGATGCCATCTCGGTGACGCTCGATGTGATTCGTGTTGAAGAGTTGCGTGAAAAGGACTTCGGTTCATCAGAGGGCAAGAAATTTGGCACAAGGGAGAATGATGATGGCTCGGAGTCGCCTGTATCTATGCGACTTCGCATTGATCTGTTCCTCGATCATCACCTCAGCCCAATTATCGACCAACTCGCGGCTGAAAATGCTACGGTTGTTGTCGTTGCCCACGGTATCATTCTTAATGTCCTACTGAAGGCTCTGCTGTCACGCTATCCGTTCAAGTCTGCATCGTCCCTTCTAATGGAAGAGCGGCCTGGTTCGGAGTATCAAGCTCCATGGAGCAATACTGGCGTCTTGCAAGCAAGTCTGGAGCCGTCGAGTAGTAATGCTCCACTGCAATTGCACAGTGTTCAGATGGTATATACGAAGGTGGAGCTCACCAATAACGTTGATCACCTCCAGGGTTTGAAAAAGACTCGTGGCGGCATTGGGAGCGCTAAATTTGACTCAAAACAACGCACAATGGACTCATTCTTCACCTCCGCCTCAAGAAAGAGAAAAATTGACGACGCAAAAGATTGATAAATCTGAGAACAGTCTATGTCTGCCGTCTGTCCTACAACCTCGGGTATGAGGACTAGCCTACGGCGCTACATTGTGCATGATGTAAATATGGTATGTTATTCATTTTTGGGCCCTTCTCGTTTCTTTATGATGAAAGCACATATCACACAGACCTGTTCTGAAATTATTATGTTGAAACACTTATGTCCAACCGCTATCTGACAATTATCCTCCTCTTGCGTAATTATGGATTATATGCAAAGCCCAGGCTAATCGCGTTGTCTCTATAGCAGACGTTTTTGCGGACTACCTAGTCTCGTACAGCAGCAGAATGGTGAGTGAGAATGGGTCTTACCACAATGAACCTTTGAAGCCGAATCCTTTTCGGTTCTTTCAACTGCGTGGGATGGTGTGGACCAATTATTTGCTCGTTAGATGAGATGTAGATCTGTAGTCTGCCACAATATACCATCATTCACTTTCACTCTCTGATATCCATTCCTGCTCTTCGTCTGCTTCTTCAGAGGGTAACGAATCAGGGAACCATCCGTACTCGGCAAAGTTCACGCTCAGTTCTCCCAGAGCGTCTGTAGAAACTGTGACGCCTTCAGCCTGTAGTGCTGCTGCCTGGTTACGAGCTCCAGATGGTTGTGACCTGTAGCGTGACCAGTATTAGCATACCGCTATTTAGTAAACAATGGTTTCATCATAATTTCGTGTCTGGAGCAAGCAGCTCATAGACAGACTTTGTAAGACAAATCGAAATCGCACGCACCGAGGAGATATCATCCCTTTTGAGTTAATCACACGTTGCCAAGGGACATTTCCGGAATTGTGCCGCGCCCCGGGATCCTGCGAGAGGTGCTTGAGGCAGATGCCGACCTGGCGCGGCCGTTGTGCTGGTTCCCATGTTAACCTTTTTTTTTTCTGTAAAAGTGGGCTCGAAAAAGTAGTTAGTCTAGAGACTGGACAGAAAAACGTACGGGTTCCGACGAGTTTCGCGACATGTCCGTAGCTCGTCACCTTGCCTTCCGGGATCTCCTGTACGGCGTTGTAAACGGCGATGAAGAAGGATGCTGCCTCGTCGGATCGCGCCATTTTTAATATTTTTTCTCACTCACACTGTTGCTCAGGATAATAATGTTGACATGCTCTCCCAGAGAAGATTATTTGCTTTGGACGTTCTTTCCACAACTGTTAGGTGCCTCACTGGACTGTGCTGAAGTGCATGAGTGTGCTTTGACAGACTGACTACCTCGAGGTTGGTTTCATAGGAGGTACGCCCTTCGACTGGTGGTTTAAGAGATAACTTCGATTATTGCATAAATGCGTCGTCCCGACCTAACCTGGCTGCGTGCATGAACTGTAAAGGCAACTTGCTGATTAAGTATAAGTTTATCTTCATCTGCGATTTTCAAATGATATTTGTTCGTTCTTAAATAGTCGGGGCAGTGTAGTTTACATTTGAAGGTATCGTCTCACAAGCATTGGATTAGAGCTATATACAATATAGTAGTGCTCGCAGCGTGTTACTTGGGTCTATTTCGCGGTTGGTGAATATTCGACCGCATAGCGGCTGATGTTTCCAATGTATCATATCGGAGTTCAAGATGCCTGATACCTGGTACTTAGGAGGCAGAACAGCGATGCAATTGCTAAAATATCACCAACAAACACGTTTGACAAACGAGGAGTCTCGCGGGTTTCGGATTAAGTAAATCTATCTCAGCAATATCCCCATTGTATCGCAAGACTACTTTGGTTGTCCATTGCGCCGCCTTCCACCCGACTTGCTGCGTTCGACATGAGCTTTCAGAATATTCCTCGTCGCCACAAGACTGCGCTTCTGCTTGGACTTGGCCTTGCCGAGCGTCATCAAGAAGTTCTTCTTGCGAGCCTTCTCCTTGTTGGTGGTCGACTTGCCCTCTGCTTCCTTCTTCGATTTCCTTATAGCACTCGTGGACTTGTGCTCTTCTCTGTTCGGCTTTCCTTCCCTGGCCAGAGCTATCCGCTCTTCTTTGGTGCTCTTCCGTAGCATCGCTGGCGCCTCGATCTGTTCTGCTGTCAACCCCTCGTCCATGTGGCGAGCTTCCATTTCCTTCCGTTTGTTGCCTCCCATGGCTTTATTGATGCTGGCCTCTAGCCTCAATTCTTTGAGCTTGGCGAGATCAGCCGGTGTCAGCAACTGGGTTGTCGCAAGCTTCATGAAATCGATGGGTTCCTCCGCCTCCTTATCTTCCTCATCTCCCTCCTCGTCGTCGACTTTTCGCTTTTTTGGCTCGGGCTCGGCCTCATCGTCTGATTCAGCTACCCGAATCCAATCACCGGACTCGTCGCTGTCGGTTGACGCAACTTCCCAGTCACTTGAGTTGAATCCGTCGTCCTCCTCTTCATTCTTCTCGGTAGCATCAGGCTCCTCCGGAAGTCCCTTTTCAGCCCGTTTCCGCCTCTTCTCTTCTTCTTTCCACTTTGCTAATAATTCAAGACCTTCGATCTCGCCAACCTGTTCCTCGCCGAACTTTTGCTGCTTCATTTCACCAGTCTTGAGTCCGATTGTTGCATCCTTGCCACGATCCTTCTTTCTCAGCATTTCAGCACCTTTTTCTCGGTAAAGTGAGAGGAGACCCTTTGCTGCCATCGAAACTCCCTTGTCTTTACTTTTACGGTACTAAGGTAGATAGTTAGATGCTGTTTTGTCTTTGGAAATTGTAGAGTGGATGTGAACAACACCCACATCTAAATGGGGTAATGGAAACAGTGGAAATCTTCAGGGGGTGGTATACCTCTACTAGATCCTGCAGTAACGTCTCATTCATGGCTAGGGGCTGACGGGCGCCTTGTCAAGTTAGCTTTTAAATAAATGTTATTGAAAGACTGGAGACTCACAAATTTCGCGAATCGCGTTGATTCCAGCAGCGCACTACTCGCGAGTCAGCCAATGAGAAAGTAGCGTTGCTTCCCGTAAACTCATGGAACCCTGATGAAGCAAGAACCGTAGGCCAAAACTCACAACTTCCACGTTAGACGCCTCAGAGACGAATTCGTTCGCAATCTTTTGCAATAACACCTCTATCGTCTCGGGTGGTACAAGGTTGTGTGTTGCTTGCTATAATAGAGATGTTAGCAAGGCATCCACTGTACTGTCGAATAATATCTTAAAAGCAAAGCTTGAGATCTAGAGCGGGTCGCCTTCAAACAAGCAGGTTTTACAAAAAGGTTGGGAGGACATACTGCTAGTGAAGCCATGAATGATGTAACGGACTGTTGTCGAGGAGTGAGGTGAGAGGTGAAATACGAATAGAGGGGTAGAATTGTCTGCAAAAGGTGTTAGCCGCCATGAGTTCAAGATATCCAATTACCAAAGGTGGTCTTACGAGCTTATGCAGGCCGACTAAGCGAGTAACCAGTTGTAAAATGTCAAGTTTAGTCTCCAATGGGAGCTTGGATTTTTTATTTTGTAGGTGTTTCTCAAATAACGACTCGCAAAATCCCTGAGGATCCAGGAGAAGGTGTAGGCTGCCAGGTAAATTAGTATATACATAGTATGGGAGGATGAGAGGACGAGGGTGAGTATGCCTTAACGACTTACGCCGAGAAATTGAGCGATTGGTTCGCATTCTTCTTTTTTTCTTGCCTCTTTACTTTTTCTGAAGCTTTTTCAAGGATTTTCTTCGATTTATTCGTCTTCTTATTGATGCCGAACTGGTGCTTGACTTTGCGGACGTCCACCGCCTCCTCGTCACTGCTTTCATCCTCGAATTCTTCTCGCTCTCTATCACTGCCGAGGAAGAATTTGACAGCGCTCGCTACCGTCTTGGGGTCATCGCTCATTGTGGCCTGTCTCATTATATCAACTGGCTTCGCGTCGTCCCAGATGCGGCGCCTCCAGAGGTCTCGTACGACCTTTACCGCCCACAGTGCCTTAGGTGTAGATCTGTCCATCACAAGGTTGTAGAGAGCTTGCTGTAGTGTTCGGTTGACCTTGTGGTTTTTTGCCCTCGTGTTGTTCTCCCGTACATCGCTGATGATCTTCTGGTAGAGCAAGGCTCTCAACGTCTTACTCGGTGTAGAAACGAGAAGAGACCAAAAGATTGGCAGTATGTAGGTACTATCTATTACATCTTTTCTCCTTAGGAGCGAAAGACTAGTAACAAGCTTCTCTCTGAGCGCCGGATCGAGCGTGGCATGGTGCGCCGTGAGGATGTCTCTGAGACTGTCTGGGAAGGTGGCTGTAATATCGGGATACTTTTCGGCGCAGTGGGCAATCAAATCCATATGCTCCCTAAACTAAGCGCTGTCAGACGGAGTTTGTGGATCGAATGTGGGAGAAGAAGCTCACTGTAACGAGCGACTCGGCATCTACCCCCAACGGGTCCGCAAGGACTCTTTCGCGTGCCGAATCGAAGTGTTGCCATAGTTCTTTGCATGACGTTAGCTTGACCCAAGTGTCCCACGTGGCCGACAATGAACCAACCTATGAATTCACTGCAAAGCCAATATCAGTATACTCCATTCCATATATGAATCGGTACGGGCGAGCAAGTCTGAGAGGACCAAGATTAGAGCAGAGAGTAGCAATCTGCTCGGGTCTCGACAGCTACAAACAGATAGATAGATAGATAAGATGGAAATTTGAACCTACGTCTCGTATGCTAAAGGGTCTTTTCGCAGCTTCCACTGAAGAATTCCGAGACCCTCAGTTTTCTCGGCCGCAGTCACCTTTCGCTTTGGCATTTTGGAGTCTATCACCTGAGTGGGTTCGGCTCACGGTAGAAACCAACGTCAACGTAAGAAGGCACAATAACTAAAAGCTGAATAAGTGTCCGTCGTTCGTAAGCAAGCGGGAAACAACAGTCGCTCACCCAATCGCTAAAGCAGAAGACTACTTACGCTTTATGGTGGGGTGCGCGAGCTTAACGGTCCTTATACTAATTCTCATGGGTAAAGTCGCAAAGTCCCTGGAAAATATTTATCTAATCTTATCGATAGGCATAGTATATTGTGGGTACCTAGCTATAGCACCCGCCTCGGCACCTAGGATGCTGGGATACTGCGAGATCCACTTTGACAGCCATGTCTATTCCAAGTAAGTCCTTGGACCTGGCGAATTCCCACCTCAAATTCGTCAAAAAAGCAACGGAAGTGTGAATTTTTTGTATCTATCGTCTTGACATCTTGGTAATCTCGGTACACCTAACCTCCATTCATTCTTCCTTCTTAATGTCAGCCAGAATATCCGCTGAAGCCTTCTCAGCGAGCATGAACGTTGGGCAAACAGGGAATGCGCCAGGGACTTTAGGGAATGCAGATGCATCTACAACGCGCAGGTTCCCAACACCATGAACTCTGAATTTTGAATCCAAAACCGCCATCGGGTCATCGGCTTTACCAATGGCGCAAGTGCTTGTAGCATGGTGAGAATCTACTTCGAGTCAGTTACCAGCGTTTTGAGCCTGAGCTGTAAGTGTTCTGCAATTGCGGGGAGAATCTGCTTACACGATTGGAGCTTAATGAACTCCTTTTGTGCCTCGTCGGTGCAGTTTTGATTTACACCAGGGCACGGATGTCTCTCTTCAAAGGGTGTAATAGGTGCGCCGGCAGCGTTTATCGCCTTCCGGAACGTCTTTGCGGCGTCGAGTAGCTCTGTCAGGTCCTCATCCCCGTCTTCCGCAAAGAAATTGAGATTAATCTCGGGCATCTGCTGGGGATCGTTCGAGCGTAGCCGTACGTATCCAGCCTGAGAACGCGGGTTGATATGCACCATTGCGCACTATATGCAGGTGAATCAGCAACGTATGTCACGAAATGGATACATGTATGTGCTTGCCGCTGGAGCACTTACTTCATACTAGAACATTCGGAGTCAGTCATCACCATTCTGAGCGTGATTTTGAGGGTTCCATACCTGTGATGGGCCATACTCGGCGGGAAACCCCGGCCAAAAGCCTTCGAACGAGAAGCTACCGCACCACGCCTGAATATTTCGAACTTTACGAGCCGTAGGCGTTTTTAAAAATACTACGACCGTAGCACCCGAAGTGCCGTTCAGAGGCTTACTAGCTAAGGCCTGGAGGCCTGCTTCGTAGTTGTCGCCAAGATTCTCGCCCACTCCTGGAAGGTCTTTAACGACCGGGATATGGAATTCTTCCAATTCTTTTGCCGGTCCAATTCCACTAAGCTTCAGGATCTGGGGCGAATTGAAGGTTCCGCCCGCGATGATGACTTCCTTCCGGGCGAAGATTCGACCAAATTGACCCTTGCTCCCGTTGTAAAGAGGATCAGCCTATAGACAAAAGTCAGTAACTATTGTTCAGTAGAGTCTAAAGACCTTTAGGAGCCCGAGGCAATATCAGAAGCATCGAAGACTCCTGAATGCGCCGAAGCAAATGAAATTAGAGGAATAATTCCAAGTTGCTAACCTCGTACTGATGTGAGCCTCTTAGGACTTCCACGCCGGTCGCGCTAGGTTTTCCGTCTTCCCAGTTGATTATGACTCTAGTCACAAGAGCCTCCAGCTGGATCGTCAAATCAAACTTGGCGGGATCGGCCAGCGTTCTCTTGAGAAGTGTATTCGTGCCGGCTCGCTTACCGTTCTTATCTGCGTGACTGGCCATCGCGAAAACACCAGTAGTCTGGTCACGATCTGGGTCGGGAGCATTAACATCTCGCCCAGCGTCGCCTCCAGTATGCGCAATAAGTTGACTTGTCAGCTTTTGCAAATCGGAGTTTTCTTTCATAAACGACGGATCACTAATCGTTGTATTGACATAACCATCGTAACCGTGCCCAGGCGCAGCAGGTGGCAAGTACTCATTAGCTTCCACTGCAACATTTAGAGTTAGCGATTACTCTGATAGACGATACTTATTTCTCTCATGTGGCCTCCGGGCATATGCACCTTATAGAAGATGTAGCAGTCCGAACCGCTGTTGATGCCCCCTGAAATGGTTGGATGGGTTGAGGAAAGGGGCATAACACAACTCACTCTTCTCGAAGTACTTTCGCATGTTTTCGGCTAGCCAATCATCGTCACCCGTGATTTCTGCGATATAGTCCCAGTCGGCATCGTTCGGTAGCGTGCATATGCCACCATTGTGCATAGCGCAACCTCCAAGTGTAGCCGCTCGAGGATAATAGATACCAAGACGCGTTGAGCCCTCTGGTGGATCAAGTCCAACGTAGAAGGAACCGTCAGCGGTCCGCCATGTTGTCTTTTCATACTTGGCCTCGCGCGCTTCGTCGTCAGAGTGCTTGACAAAGAAATCCCACCGCGATTTCTCGTCGTTACCCGCTTCGATAAAATTATATATCTCCGAGTAGTTCTTGTTGTCGCCGAGGTCACGTCCAGCTTCCAGTAGGGTCACACTGTATCCTGCGCGAGCAAGGTTCGCTGCCAATGGGGCGCCACCTGGGCCGGATCCTACTACGATGTAGTCATAGCTTTCCGCCACAGCTTCAGCAAGTGTCCCAGCAGCTATGAAAAGCCCGGCAGCGAGTAATCGACAAAGCATATTGGATTTGAATAAGGGCGGTGTAACGGGTGTGAAGACCGAGCGAGAACATAATGCAACACTACATAGCTAACGCTCTTTTATATCGACGATGGGGTTGTTTTCCACGATTAACCATCGGAGATAATGTGAGTCCATTCTTCATTAGTACCCAGATAGGATAATATAAGTGACCCATATTGATGCGGACTAGAAATGCCACAAAAGGATATCGTCCTTCGAAGCGAGTAAGCATGGAGATTCTGGCTAAACGGGTAGTTAGAAGAAAAGGGCGAGACCATAACGACTCGGGCACGGAATTGGAGAAATCAATTGATACCCCTGCATAATCCCTCGAGGCTGATATGAATATCTATACTATGCAGAGTGAGTGGACACCTTCAAAGATGAATATGATTTTCTAAACGAACAAGAGATAGTTATAGCTTGACTTGCAGCCACAGAACGTCAACAAGTGGTTCAAGTAACCGTTCGCCCGACAACGTTCAGCTAAGTCATTTTAGGTCAATTTGCTAGATGTTTTTCAGGTAAAGGGGTCAGCCGCGACAAATCTCAAAAGCAACGCCACATTTACTCGCGCAGGCATTCATCGCGCGGGCGTACACTATCTTTACCCGACAGGCACTTTAGATTGAATGGAAGCGCGAACCAGGTTGCCGGATATCATAGGTAATGCACGGCTTGCTCATCCTGTTGCAATGCAGAGCTCTACGTAGTGTACCTCTACGCTGATTTAACCGAATGGAAACCCACAAGAAACGTGATCACTCACGTAAGCATTCTTAGACATCGACGCAAGCCGTCTTCTAATGACGCGCCGAGCAAATGCCGGTATCCCAATAACCGGAAAAATGGTCTGACGTGGGTTGACACATACTTCACCCAAGGACACGAGAAAACCCGAGGAGACCTATCTCTCGATAGCCGAGAATTTCCCGTTCTGCTGAGGCATCGCGGCGGATAGGTTATAAGTTTTACCACTTTCTGTGCCGCGAATAAATGGCTCGGCTCACCCTATCCTCTGTCAGGTGACTGAGCAGCAGGATTTATGCACCTCTATGCATATCCAACGCGTTTCGAAATGGTCCTTGAAACGGAGTAGCTTTAATAAACGGTTTACACAACAGGTTCCCGCGTATCAAGGCGTGTCGACCTTTTACTAACTCGCAGTAAGAATGCTACTATAATAATAAGTCTTGCATTTTCGTCGTATATATATATAAAAAAGATTAATCAAGTATTTAAGTATTATTTCAAGAAATGTTTTTCCGCATGATAGATATAACGGCCATAGTAGCCAACCCCCCCCGAAGTAGGGCCAAAACTGCGACTTTCCGCCACAGTCAACGTCTTTTCACGCTTCGACATCCACTGTTGGCACGATCCAAGAAAACCATACTTTTGATCATGACCCAGTCTTCTTGAGCCCAACCGGCAACTAACCGCTTCTTTGGCGGCCTCAAATCGCCGTCGCAGATGCAATGTGACGAAATTGCACAATCCGTATCTGGCGCATTGACGGTTCGCCCTGTGGACAGCCCAGGCTCAATGAGCTACACTGTCGTCTGCAATGGGCGCCCCGGGCAGCAGGATCTCATTCTATCCTTCAGAGAACCGGGGGCCACGCTCGACGAGGAGATGGTGAAGTTGGCGAAGGAGATCCACGGCGACCTTGTGCCGGAATCGACCTGTCACGGGCAACGTGGAGGGAGCCGATCCGCCGCTATCCATCTACTCCATGCCGTATCTGCGAGACTCATCCTACATTGAAGTTCTAGCTTTTCAGGTGGAAATGAATTCCGACGAAGAAGCTAAGCATAAAGTCTTTATTCAACACTTGGCTTGGTAAACCTTATATAAGCTAAGAACTATTTAGAGGTCATCTTGCTTATATCTTCAAGGTACTTTGCACGATGTCGGTAGTTCTCGGCCGGTTGACCGTCAAACCCAAGTAGAGAAGTAAGAAGGAATCCGTAAAAGGCTCGCCCGTCTAGCGGAAGAATTACCGTCGTCTCTCTTACCGAACTCATTGCTGTCCAAGCTTATTGGAAATCTTCCCTCGCTCTTTAGTCAGAATTACCCACAAGTCCTTACGCATGGCGACTTCTCAGTAACAAACATTCTAATCGACGAAAATACGTTCGAAATCACAGGCATCGTCAATTGGTCCCTGGCGATGATTATGCCCTTCGGAATGGGTTTGGATATCCTCTTCTTAACCATAGGGTTTGCGACCCAAGACGGCTGACATGACTATGCATGTAAGCTGCTGCTGCAAGATATCTTCTGGGACGAGTTCTGGGCTGCCTCTGGGATCCAAGGGGAAGAACGTCAGGGCAGAATATAAGGTCTGGCTGAAGTTGCAGGCCAGATTGGCGCAATTCTAGCATTCCGGCGCAACGCCGATGGATCACCATCTGAAGAGGTTTTGGTGTCAGAAAGCAGGATGAAACAGCTGAGGGCGTGGTTTGGTGGAAAAGCAGCAAAGCTTACCTAAGGCAGCACGGGATTCGGGAATACACATCAACCCCGAACAGTGAGACGGCTCCTACCATACAAGGCCAAGTTTGCTAACGATTGAGCTACAGGTTAATAGTAATAAGGGTACAAGATATTATGGGATTATGTGTTGCTCTATTTAGCCACCACGGTAGCTAGGACCAACTTCCTAGGAAGCCAGTCGCAGGCAACGAAAATGTTTAATTGGGGAATAGGTACCTAGTTACTCTCCGTTTATTACAGCTTAGAATAATGCAACTGGACTTATGCAAAAGCGAGTTTGAAAACGTCATGGTAAAACCTGTCTTTGAGATTCCCCGCATTACCCCGTCCATCATGCGGAGTGATGGATATAGGTATGCTTGATGAGATCAATGCTATCAACGCCAGAGCTGCCTTATGAATCTGGTCGCAGAAGAAGTGGACATCAATCAACCCCAAAATCGAAACGTTAAGCTTGACGCCAACTCTCCACATGGCCCGGATCTTGTTTCCCATGGGTATGGTATCCCCATCATAGATCTCCCTAGTAGCGTGTTTGTTATTATGTAATTCCGTCCGCGATATCTTCGAAAACTAGTTGACGGTGAGGAGAAGTGCATCTGTGGGGGTTTAATTTGCAATGTGGTGCATAATGACTAGTTTATTTGCGATGACAATTAAGCACCGCACGATGGAATGACTACCGACATCCCGGGACTCTCCGGTTACGATATCGGAGTACGAGAATCACTAAGTGACCCAAAATAAGAAAATTAAAGAATACATTCGTGCTAAATCTATCTAAAGTTATATACCATGAATACCTCCTTTTAGTAACACTAATTCCCTCGGTTCACTGATCAAGTCCTCTATCGTTTCGAACCCGATCTGGGCGGATGGATTAGTGAGGGGGCTGGACTCTTGTTACGGAGAACGCGAGTCGATCAACATAATTTTCTAGAAGTCCAGGGGCCCCACGGAAGAGGTGGCTTGGCTGACCTATCACCTTCCTCCAGGGGGGCAAAGGTGACTTCATGGTTTCCGGGATGGGTGCCGGCAATTGGCTCACGAGTCATCGGCCCCGAGCGTGCCGACCGATTTCAGAAAGCTTGTTTGACCCTTGCACGCAAGAGCCGCACGACAATCGTCAGGGGGGCTAAAAATCATCCCGTGCCAGCTGGGGGAATGCAGTTGACCACAAGACGACGCGGGATTTTTAACTTTGAACAGGAGATGCATACAGAGTTTGGGGTATTATACCTTCTCGCGCTGCACATCCACTGGCGCTGTGGAGCTCATGTAAGTAAGCTCAGGGACTCTTTAGTCCTAGTGGAGGTGAGTGTACAGACACTATGTACTAACATGGAGTCTCCATCCCGCAGTCAGCCCAGCTGCAGCCTCGCTATTACACATAATATCGCGGTGTGTTGATCTCAACTTCTAAGCAACGAGAAAATTATGACCACCGGTGGAGTCTTGCTGGCCCTCCCCCACGAATCAGAACCAAGCTTCGTATCTGACTGGTACCGTGTATGAGGTGGTTCTGGTTGGGCTCCGCCCTAGTCCACTGCTCACGACGCGGCCAGGGTCTAATACGGCACTTTCGTGTACGTAATTTGTGTGGAGGAGAGTTGTCCGCGACGTAATGAGGCCACAGGTCAGAGCAAAGCTATGTAGAAAATGGCCCTAGAAAACAAGGAGGCGGAGAATCCAAAAGCAAGAGCGCTTAGGGTCGGCGAGTTATCGGTGGAGGCCATGTAGAATTTAACTTTCATGGTGCTCCCTACCCATTGCCTATCTGAGCCTGCGTTATCTTCCTGATCGGTTTTAAAGTTTTGCTGGCTTGCGCAAAGTTGGAATCCGGCGTCCGTGAAGAACCTATTATAGTGGTCGGTTTCGCCCTGGTCTGTGGAAACATAAAAGATCTCTATCTGGTATTGAGGAGTCGGAAATCTCCCTACACGCGTACCAGTTTCGCCCTCGGCAAACGATCATAAAAAGCGCAAGAGTCTTACGAGGCGGCCGTGCCAGACTCGCGCCATCCTAGGCTTTCCTGTTTAGGTTACTCGAGCACCCGCAAGACGAAGAGGAGCGCTATTGAAGCGATAGAAGTAATCAGTCAACACGATGGCTGATGTCAAGAAGAAAGACGGCCAGGCCATGGAGCCATCCCCGATGTTATCAGACCAGATGTCGAATGAAGAAACCGTTGGTCAGGTCCGGGAACTTACGGATGTCGAGAAGGCTCGAATGCAAGATGGCGCTGCCCATTTCAATCGTCTTGGCTGGAAGCGCTTGACGGTCGTCCTCATCGTCGAGGCTATCGCCCTGGGTAGTCTGGGCATGCCTCAGGCTTTTGCGACGCTCGGAATGATTGCTGGAACGATTCTATGTGTCCTACTAGGTCTACTGGCCATTTACAGTAGTTACGTCGTCGGACAGGTCAAGCTGAAATACCCAGAAGTTCAACATTAGTAAGTAGGAAATGTTTGCAACTATGCTAAAAGACATGGGATCCACCGCTCCTAGTGAGCATTATATGAAGAACTGGAACTGATTTCGACTTGTAGCGCTGACGCTGGTCGACTGATGATGGGCAAGTTTGGGTACGAGCTGATCGGCGCCATGTTCGTTTTGCAGCTGACATTTCTCGTCGGTTCGCATACGCTCACGGGCTCCATCGCGTTTCTGAATCTCTCTGACAACGGGGCGTGCTCGATCATCTTTGGAGTCGTGTCGGCTATCATCCTGCTGTTTCTAGCTCTGCCCCCATCGTTCGCAGAAGTTGCCATTCTAGGTTACATCGACTTCGCGTCCATTATCATCGCGATTGGTATCACGATCATTGCGACGGGCGTCCAGCAGACAAGCACCGGCATGTCGTCGGATTGGTCTGCCTGGCCCGCCCCGACCACGGGCTTCGTCGAAGCATTCATTGCCGTCACGAACATCGTCTTCGCGTACAGCTTCGCCATCTGCCAATTCTCCTTCATGGACGAGATGCACACACCGAAGGACTTCGTCAAGTCGATCTGGTTGCTCGGAATCATCGAGATCATCATTTACACCCTGACGGGTGCGCTGATCTATTACTTCGTCGGTCTAGACGTAAAGTCGCCCGCCCTGCTCTCGGCTGGTCCCCTCTTATCCAAGGTTGCCTTCGGTCTCGCTTTGCCGGTTATCTTCATTTCGGGCTCGATCAACGGCACGGTCGTCGGCCGATACATCCACGGCCGTGTGTACCGAAACTCGGTCACGCGGTTTATCAACACGCCCAAGGGCTGGATCTCATGGATAGCGCTGATTGCCATCATCACGGTCGTTGCGTGGGTGATTGCTGAGGCGATTCCGTTCTTCGAGGACTTGCTAGCCATCTCTTCATCTCTCTTCATTTCCGGCTTCACCTTCTACTTCCCTGCCATGATGTGGTTCTTGTTGATCCGCCAGGGTTCCCCTTTCTCCAGAGAGAACTTGTTTTATACGGCTTTGAATGCATTGTGCTTCATCATCGGAATTGTCGTTCTTGTTGGCGGAACCTATTCGAGTATCAAGGATATTGTAAGTGCTCGTTTCCCTTTTCTTCTATAGCAGATGTAGTCAGGACATACGGCTAACAATGAATTTAGATTAACCGCTATGAGAATGGTTCAGTACGGGGAGCTTTTTCGTGCGGCGTACCTTCATAGGTCGTTCCGATATACGATGAACTAGTGTCTTTCTAGGGTAGAGAATTCTGATCACATTGTTGAGAAGGGCGCGCCTTTGTATTACTAGGGATCTTCTGGCATTTTCATAGCTTAGCCCACGTCAGCTATCTGCGGATCGTACAGTTTGGCGTTAGTCAAGCGTTGGATTTTATATCTATCTACCTACGGGTATGGATACGCTGTATTCTTAGCGGTTGGGAGGTGAATCGAGTTATTGTCAATTTCACGTTCACATTTAGTTTTGTATATTCATGAAGTACATTCTCGCTTCCAACGAGTTTGTAAGTGACGACATGTAGAGAGTCTAACAAGCACGGTCCATGTCGATCAGATGATGGTATTGCTCGTAGGAAACTATGACTAAAGAATTTGAGTATCTTCAAAGGGCTGTCCGAGCTGAAGATCTGTTCTCACGATCAATGTGACTCATCATACAACATCTACTTTAAATCTAGATTGAATATAACGCCCTCAACTTGCCTAACCTTGTTTATTTTCACGCCTCCCCGCTATTGAAGACCAACCCATAATAGATTGTGGCTCGTAGAATCGCAGAAGACTATTCGACTAGATACTTAGCTTGGCCTACCTTGAAACATTATTGACAATTAAACGCTCTGGGTTTGATATTATGGCCGATCAATTTCGTACGCATTCAACATAATTACCTTTCTAAGCTAACGAAATTGAATTTCAACCCCAGTTCTACATAGTTCGTTCTGCAATGAAGACCTTAAAGGCAGAAAGGTATGCCCCTGAAGACTGCGTGCTTGCCCATATGACTCATCCATGGGGTCCAGAGGCGAAACAGGTACTCAACATTCAATAACATGATTCACTTTGAGTTAAAGGGCGAGGAGACGGCCTGGGCTCTCGGTGTTGGAGCCTGCTGCAGTGACGCTACGGTTCAGCCTTACTTCTGCTATACATGTCTGTGCTTTCGTCATCCATACCCCTGAGGTGACACCAAGTACATTGTGGAGGGCCTACAGAGTAATACCCAACTGAACGAAAGCTTTCGTCTCTCTCTAGCCCGGCTCGCACATTTCCACGCCTCATCGTCCGATTTAGAACGTTGATTTTCATTGCATAGTCTGCCTAGTCTTGGTGGTGCTGAGTTGTGGTGTGTCTCATCATCTCTTACGATGGTAGGGTTACATAGTATGGGATGAAGAAGTAACAGTTTCAAGAGACTTGAGTGTTAGCGACGAGGTGGCGATAGCCTTAAGCCGCGTCATTATTATTTAGTAATGTAGCTTGAATTCGTTCACTCATATGGGCCTATGGATATTTTGAATTTGACTCTTAACCTAGTAGCTTGCAAGTTAATGGGGCCCTCAGAGCTACACGACGCACTCCTTCTGCATGTGGAATCCAACGACATCTTCTAAGAAGAGATTGAAACAGCCGCGGGCCTTGGCATCTTTCTCTAGTGTTGTTAATCTCTCTGCTACACCGCTGCTGCCTAAGTCGCATGCATCAAACAGGGAGAAGAATTCGGGTAATGATGCGTCAAGAGCTCGGAACGGCGTCCCTTTACTTACCAACACAGGATTGTACCACAGTAGCATTTACAACGAATAAGTCTTGGAAAAACTGCTTGCCTGCGTGGACGCTTCGAGTGAGACTCGTTTTAGCTGGTCCAGATGGATGACACCGGGGCAAGAGTGGCATTCTAGGCAGATACGCAGCATGAACTTAGACAGGCTGACCAAACACGCATAAGCGACGGTACTCAGATTGCTGACGAGAACAAAGCTCTCGAGGGGTCGCCAAGCTGGCAATAGTCAGGATCATATAATTTCTGACGTTTGATCTTCGTGTGTGTGGTGTGTGTGTGTGTAAGGCTCCATGGCAATGGTCGCCGAAGTGATGGCCTGAGTTATCCGTAAATGAAAGCTGTTCGCTACTGTTTCTAACACAAGTCTGATTCGCCAGTCTTGAGATGAATTCTGCACGCTAGAAGGATGTGACCGTTATAGAACCGAGCGATGCGGCAGGCTCACCTGGGCCCGGATGATGGAGGTCAGCGTTAGAGTTTTGCGCTCGCCACCAGGTACACAGGAGGTGTATACATCGGTAAAATTCCAATCCCCACGACTAGGCTCTAGTAGTTTGATTATCTAGACTACCGTGTAAGGAGCTAGAGCCACTCGCGATGGCAATAAACCGATGTTTGAAGAATGTAACAGTAACAATGGTCAGAATAAGCGCGCTCAACACCCGTTGCGTAACAATACCTTCCTTCACCGGTTGCCGGTACCCTCCAGAGGCAGACAGACGAATGACCAAGGCTAGGGACTTCTTACTCTGGTAGTTTGAAAAGCCAATAAAATGATAACACAAGTCAATTGTCAGATACTTCCTAAGCAATTGGTAATCTATAACAGGTTTTCGGGTGACACAGGCTTACAGTCCTTGACTTATCTTACAGACGTGCCGGAAGTAAATAATGTCAAAAGTCACTAACAACGCGGTTCTTCGAGGGTTAATACTTATGCAAGTTGACTAATATTTCCCTCTTGCTAGCAAGCACTCCTCAACTTTCGGTCCCGGACACTTCGTTACTGGCAGTACACTCAGATCTAGACTGGGCTATGTTCATGTAAGAAGCCCTCGGTATTCAAACTGGACAGACTGTGACAGCTTATAATACCAGCGGTTTCATGAGAAGCCAGAAGACTGTGGCAATGAGTAAAACAAGGCTGTGAAAGCTCAACAACATCTGCAAAGTAAGGATGCCGCAGGTGACAACGACGCATCTTGAACTAAATGTAGTACCTGGATTCAGCCACAATATGGTTCGACACAACTGCCTGATGTCACGCCCGCTGAATGACGACCGCAAAGCTCGTTTGCAACACCAATAGGAACGCCGCCGAAGTTAAGTCGGGAAGCGCTAAGCGGTTTGCCGCCGCCACCCTTCCTCCTCTGTATCACCTGCCAGTATCGGACTGACTGCTGCAGGCAGGGTATTGGAGTCTGGGATAGTTAAAATAGCAGAACTCGCTGCAGCCAAGGTATAACTATGCACCTCATCGCCAGATTTGGATGTGAGGTGACCATGAGACAGTGTGAAAACGGTATTTCTACTTTGCATTGGCTCACGATGAAATTGTTCAATAACGACCGCGATCTAGTTTGCCACTCCGTTAGTGCTCCGGATCTCTGTATTCCCGGAGGATAACCTATCATTACCATATCTGCAGGCACCACGGCTGCTGCTCCCAAAGAAGTTAGGCCAATATTTCCTTACGAACCCGGCGGAAGCTGGAATGGCGAACGGTCAGTCGCCTTCACACCAGCGCGGTAAGACTTTATGTGCTTCGTAATCCGTGCCGCGTCAGAGAGCTCTAAGAATGCAGAATCCGTGTTAAAGGAGTCTGGAACAAGGTCCAGTGCTGGGAGTTGACCACTAAGCTTGTTGGAGAGACATGTCGTTGAAATTAGGTCTCCCAACCCAACAAGCCAATAACAATGTGTTCCGGGTTATTTTGGATGCCAGTACTTTACTTAGGGTCCGGAATTCTTTCTAACGCATAGTAAGCGACACCGTCAAACACTGGATTGTTCAGGTAGCCTGAGAATGATACGATCTACTGATGCTGTGCTTCTATTTTCTTTGAAATGGCCTTTATTTGGGGGCGTCCGAGAATAGGGATGACTATAGAAAGCAGGTTGTTGGGGGATTGTAACCCAAGCTTCGAGGAATATGTCCTTTAATAGGTATGACATAGGGGCCAAATAACGTGGAGGTTAGATGCATAGGCATACTCTTGTGCCTGCGGCATGGAAAACTGCTACGCTGGAACAGTCGTCGACTGAGAGAACCAATAGATCGATGGATTCGGGAATAGGGGCCGAATCAAGGCGAACCTAACCTGGCGCAGCAGCAGCAAGCAGCAGCATGCAGCTCGAGCCGGCAGCGTCGCATTCTTCAACGGGATCATGGAGGATTCTCAGAACCTGGATTGCCACCAGCATCTTGAAACATGAACTGGTTGTTAGGCGTTATCTTGTTGTGATGTCAGTTGGCAGAGAATCTCGTTTCGAGGTAAGTATGCACCCATACTTGACCCAGGAAGTAGAGTATCTCATTTACACGGCCATTTCCGCTATTTCAGACCAGGTCGACCGGCTACCCTGATATCCTGGCCGGGTTGTGCAGGCTGACATCATAGTATACCTAAGTACACCACGAAAAACAGCGAAGCTGACGGATGATAGGGGGAGGGCTGGCCTCTATCCAGGCTTGTGGAAATATCTAGCGAGTTAGTGAGAGGAGAGGCATTTTGTGTTCTTACAGAGCAGCAACCTGTGAGTTGCAGGATCGAGCTTTACTATGTAGAACAGAACAAGGCCATAATCGATGATGGTGTAATGTCTGATCTACTAGCTGGAATGGGATGTTTCAAGGACGAAGTACCATGCATCTCTGGTAGCCATGTTGCAGCCAGGGGAGCGAGTGACAGCGCACGTGTGAGGTTACTTTTTGACAATACTATAATTACACAATCCTGGTTTCCCATTCGGCGGCAAGCGAAGCGCCTCTTTGTAGCATCCGCAAAACCTGCTACTGGTACTACCTATATATCGACACTAAGGTAGGTATAGACTATGCTGTATCTGGGTGAGTTAGTTAGATAGATACCTACTACTAACCATGTTACACGGTAGATTTCGAAGATGGGGATCCAGCAATTACTTACAGTGCGTCGGTGAGTGTGATATGATCTCGAGAAACGCTAGACCCAATAGCGTCGGATAGAAGCCGGGTGAAGGCGATGAAGGTGAAGAAGGGAAACCATGGCTGAAGCTGCAGGACTCGGGGCTGTTGATGTTGATGGCCTGTGACATGACATTCTGGACTGACTGCACTCACTACCTATGTGTATTGGTGGATAACATTAGGTAAGGTAGTTGTAAGCTGGAAGTATGCACACGGCCTGTGGGTATGTGCAAATGGATGCAAGGTACTTGCTCAAATAACAAAAGCCCCGACTGCAAAACACCAACCTTACCTTTCTTTACCGTGCCTACAGTACACTACTTACAGTAGTAAGCCACCCAGTTGCAACTTGCGGTCGAAAGCACGGTTCAGGAATCCTCCTGCATGCTGGCGGGGTCTTCGATAGAGTTATTATAGGCAGTGCTCAAACACGGGGTTCATCGGTGTTTGGTTGTGGCTATTGTCCGGCTTCTAGTCTAGTTACCTGTTAGTTGGTAGTTATAACTTGCAAGTAGATCGATTGTTACCGCGGTCCAGAGCCGAATCGCATCTACCACCATCTAACCTGGCGTAGGTAGTGTAACTATGGTTGGACTATGAAGATACCAAGTGGAGGTTGAAGAATACATACCCCACCTCCCGTAAATCGCCCTGGCTATGCAACTTGGGTACGGGTACTGACTGTACACTCTGTAACCAGTATTGTCGGGAAGCTGTTTATGCGCCTCGGACCCGGCCATTGACGCTGGACTCCGTCATGAAGTACATGTAGTGTAGTGATAAACAAATACTGTATATATAGTAGTAATCAACAAATTCACTAAGGTTAGTGGCATAATTGTGAACAGGGCCGATGACTACTGTATTGTACTGTGCATTCAAAGATTAGAAGGCCACTAGCCAGCTGAAATTCAGGTCATCCCCAAATCGATATTGACTCAGGCAAAACTGCTTGTTAGATGCTAAATCTGTCGCAGTGGGTACCTATGCGGAAGGCTTGCCTTCCCGGTCCTACAGAAGTAAATTTAAGTTTCGTAGTACAGCACCAAACTTCTAGAAGGATAGGTAGGAACAAACGCAACTACTATGATAGAGTAAGGTGGCGGCTGCTTGCGCCACTAGGTGCTGCTTGGCTATACCTTACCTTACAGTAGGTGCATCCTGCGTACTTAGGTACATACATACATATGCTGAGAAGACTTCCGGAAGACCTTGGTTCTAGGCTAGCTGTAACAGCAAGTGGTCAGCTGCTGGCCCCAACCCTGACTTTGCGCGACTACTGCATGGTCTATTTGACCGGATACGCAGTACATGTTGACTTCGTACCATATGATGACACACCATTTGCAAAGGCGCGGTTGCTATTGCGTTCAACCTTTGTACCAACTCCGAGGCAACGTACCAGTTATTGAGCTCGTGTGAAACTTGGGAATGCCAGCCAGTAGTTGCCAAAACACTGGATTTTCCACGCCGAAGGACAGATTTCTATCTTCAAGGCAAACCACTTATATATACACACACACACTAGTTACAACCTGAACTGCATGGCTTTAGTCCCTAAGCTTAGATTATATACACACTGTAGTTAGCATACAGTATATGCCCGACATTCATGCCCATAATTAAGTAGGGGCCATACCCACAAACTACACTACGTGTATGGGGTATAAGATTGGATATCTTGCTACTACTGTACATAGTAGTGTAAATATTGTGGTGGAGCAAGGCCTTCCCATCACCAACTCTTTGAATTAAGGCAACGCATGATTTATATTTTGGAGGGGCCTAGTAAGAGACTTAATACCTCGTTAGTGACAGCTTGTAGACAAACCATTCTTACTGGGGCACGAGAATGAGCACCTGTATGTTGATCATTTGTATTTATAGAGACAAGTTGCTGGTGAGTTGGAAGGATAGAACTAGTCTAGTAGGGGGGTTGGTTGGTTGTGGACCGCATGTCATCCGTGAGAAATGAGAGCCACATGTTCTACAAGCATCAGGTACATGCCATAGGGAGTTGTGGGCAACCTCTCTAAGTATTTTACTATTTTACAGTGCATTACTGACGTTGCTGTGTGACAATAAGAGCTCATTTGAACTGCAGATGGGGATAATTCAGACCTTCATCACTTTGCCTATGCTTGGAGGAAGCGCCCTGTCGGCCAAGTTGCTGTTGCTCAGTTGAATGGGCGTGACCCTCAAGATTGTTTATGACAACCAAGTACGTTTCGAAGTATTGATGCGTATACAACAGTACCGTCTTCTAGTATACTACAAGTAAGTAAATTCGTGCGGTACCTTAGTATACTTACTTATACGTGCAGTGCGAGATGCTTACTTATCCTCGGCGCCAAGTTCCAGGGCATCATGGCACCAAACTCACATGCTACTGCAGAACATAGATGATATTAGTGTGGAGGCTCAGTGTTTCTTGCAGGGAGGAAATGTATTGTAGCTCCGGATTTAGTACCAAGACTCCTCTAGTACGCAGCATGCACCCACAAAATACCCTATTAGGTACAGCATGGACGCTGGGGGATACATGGGAGGTCGCTGGGAGTTGGTTGCCCGCACCCGCTTAGTCGGCCTCGACCCCCATCATCTCCTTTCCTACCCACGGGCCACAAGCCATAAGCCATAACCCATCACCTACATGTACATTGCTGCTGTACAGATCGCCCGCGAGCGTAACACTGCGTGCGCATCGCTTCGTCCCAAAAATACACAATAACCCGCCTTTGCCAACGTCAACACCAACGTGCGCTGCGCTTCGTATTACGAAACAAGTCCCCCCCCCCATCTGCTCCATCTGCTTCTGCAGCCACCGATCCGCCGCAGCTGCGCGAGGCTGACTTGCTGCCGCCATCGCCAATCCCGTCGTTGGAGGGACCCCCATGTCTTGTCTGCGGCAGCCGGCAGCATCACCAGGAACAGGAACAGACACAGGAACAGGACCGGGGACAGTACCTAGCGGAGAGCGTCTGCTGCGGGAGCGTGGTGCGATCCACCCGCTACTGCGCGTTCCTTGAAGCTGGAATTGGTATAATAATACCCCAACCGATCCCCCCAAACCGCCTGGCGCAAGTTGGAAGTTGGAAGAGTCGTAGAAGCTATGCGGTCCGTCCTCCCTTAGACCTCCGTTTTCTAGAATTCTTGTCCCGACTTGCCTTGTCTTGTCTTGCCCTTCTGCGCCCTGGTTTCCCCAGTCTTGTGCTTGTGCCCGCGCCTTTGCCTGTGCCTGCATATCATCTCTCTGACTGATCCTTCTTGCCCCTTTGTCTCGTGTCTCGACACGCTGTCTCCAACCATGCTGATGACTTGTACGATGGTAGATCCGATGGCTAATACGAATGAACATGTGCCGAGAAGCATACCCGGCCGTGAGCTAGAGGACGGCGTAGGCGCACGCACAATACCCATCATCACCAGCCCTCCAACGCCGACCCCGACTATAAAGACGTCGGCGCCCTCTCCGGTCGCCGGAGAACCCATGGATATCACAACACCAACCAGCTCCTCCGCTACGCACAGTGTCGGCAGGAGTTCTGACGGCGACGCAAGCGACACAAATGAGCGCAAGAACACAGCTTCCTCTGGTGAGCGGAACTCGGTCAACACTTCGAACAACACAATGGCTGCACCTCCGACTGTACCATCATCAACATCTGCCCCGGCTGCGGCTGCAGCTGCAGTTCACCAACCGAAAATTGTCCAGACTGCGTTTATCCACAAACTGTACAAGTATGTCCGTGTGATAGCTATGTAAGGGGAATGGTGATTAACCATTCTACAGCATGTTGGAAGATCCGAATATACAGCACCTCATTAGCTGGTCGAGCTCTGCTGAAAGCTTCGTCATGTCTCCTTCCCACGACTTCTCCAAAGTCCTAGCGTGCGTATTGTCGGCCGTGAATGAGAAGAAGCATATAATTGATGACTGTATAGGCAATATTTTAAGCATACTAATATTTCTTCATTTGTACGCCAGCTGAACATGTATGGCTTTCATAAAGGTTGGTGTCACCGTCGTTCGTATTTTCCAGGCATCATCAGTTGACACATGCTTCTAGTCAGCGACGTTTTTCACACTGGAAGCCCTGAGACAGCCCTTTGGGAGTTCAAGCATGGTAACGGCAATTTCAAGAGGGGTGATCTTGTAGGATTGCGCGAGATTAAGCGACGCGCGTCTCGGCATGCGCTTGTCCATCGCGAGTACAGCAACCAAAAGCCTACACCATCGCAGCCAGGTACACCGGCTGAGCCAATGCCAGTCATTCACGACGGATCAGATCCACGGCTTGCCAGCATTGAGCATTCGCTATACGAGATGAATGCCAAGTTACAGCGTAGTGAAGAAAACGCTCAATACATGCACGTCAAGCAGCAAGCCATGGTAGACACTATCAATAGGCTGCTTCATTTCAACCAGGAGCTTTCTAGGACAGTCCTTTCGCTAGTTCCCCCAGAAAATCCGATGCATAGAGATGGTAAGTCTTTCTAGCTAGGGGCTTCTTACTTCGGTTTCTAATATGTTGCAGTTGTCAGTTTGCAAGGCGAAATTCATCGTCAAGCTGAGTTCTTTCTGACTGTAGACGAACCACTTGATCCGCCGGTCTCAAGCGGGCGCCAGTACTTTGCCAATCTTGATAATCCACCCGTGTCTCCCCGTCAGCTAGCACAGGACTCGCGCCCACCAGTGCATCAATCTAGAAGCGCCAATTTCTATCGTCCGCCCGTGCCCTCTAATCTGTCTATCAGCTCGCGCCGTCAGTATGGATCGATAAGTGGTGCGCCGTCTCAATCCTCGCCCTCTCCTCTTCGGTCTCAAGCACCACCACCTCCTCCTGGACCCCACCCGCTTACGACAGTTGAACCACCACCTGGTAACTTGGCTCGGCGACATACGTCGGCAGACATCCGTGCACATGGCTGGCAGCCTAACCCACCACCATATCTTGGATCTGGACCCCCTTCTTCACACTGGCCGTCCTCTCCAAGCAGATTGCCTGTGGAAGATCATCGGATTCGTGAGGCTCCATCTGGATACTCTCTGTCACGGCCCGCCACTCCTCCTGCGCCCCCGTTTTCCAACGGAAACATTGGCAGCAGCTTGGAGAGCTTAAACAACTGGTCTTGGAATTCAGGTAACCGGGAGAACAAAAATCTTTCGGTTCGAGACATCTCAACCCCGCCTACTCGGCGAGGGAGTATGGCGCATATCTTGAACCCGACAGATACAGCTGAGCGAGAGAACGAAGATGATCCGAGAGGAGACGACGACCGTAAACGTAAGCGAATGCAATGATCGATTTCAGCTCTCATGATGAATTTTGGACCCCTCCGGTCTTAATGGGCTTAGGTATCATATCACGTACTGGATTCGTGATACGGTTTTGGGTGGATAAATTTTTTGCATATAATAGTGTACGTTTGGATTAGCGAGTCGATTAGGATACACGCAATGCCGCGGCGCTACCATGCCATAACGCATAACCCATTGTCTGATTTTAACCGCGCATAAGCGCGAACGTTATGATTTTATTTCCTGTTCCCAATTTCTTATCCGTTGTGGGAAGACGAGGTTGATGATCTGTCCGCCTTTCTTCAGCTGCTCCGGGGTTGGGAGCAAGATTCTTGAGTGATGAGATACCATAATTTTTTTTTATAGATAGGGGTAGGGAAGGAATGACGCGACATATGCATCTCAATTTATTAGGGGAAAATCACATATCCGATTTTTTCACTATCTGCTCTTCCTCCTACCTTTATCAATGTCCCTTGGCTGACCTAGAGAGTTGGGATGAGTGTACCAGTATACGGTTTCCTTGCTTTTCCCTTTGGAAGGAATATTAACAAATGCTTGGATATCTCGAGATTAGGTACCTAGTTTGAAGAGGGCTAGCAATGCTAGTAGTACTTGCTTGTGCGAAGCTTGGGGTATTAATGCCTGTCGCGCTCGCTTACCTGATCTTTTGCTCTTACTTGAGGACGTGAGATGAGTGCTAAATGATGACGAGGATGATGGATGGCAGAGACAATCTTATTATGCCACCTAAAGACGATGGATGATGACTTTGCGTTGGTAGGCTATATGTAGCTTGAGAACACGAGATGCTTTGCTCTACAATGCTTTTGTATTCTTTCCTCATTGATGATTAGGTACGACAAACATTATCTTCAAGTCATACTACACGAGACTTATGGGTTCGTATGAAGACACTATTCACCCTCTGCCTCTTTCGACTTGTTTTTCTTCCTCTTCTTTTTCCGTTTTTTACTCTTCTTTTGTTCCGAGACGCCTTCTAAGCCGTTGGGCACCGGACCGTCGCGAAGGGCAGTATCCCGAGCATCCCTTGCATTTACATCCCCATCATCTTCTTCCTCCAATTCGCCATTCTCCAAATCATCGTCTTTCAACTGCGCGGCGCCGACCTTTTCAAGACTGCCAGTAGATTCCGGAGCTTCCAGCTCAGTATCAGGTAGAAGAAGAACCTCTTCTCCCCCCTTTTCTTCTTCTTCTTCCCGCGATTCTTCCCGTCGAGCCCGCTTCTTCGCCCGTCCCAGTCCGCTCCGTCCGGGCTCCTCGTCACTGCTCTCTTCGCGTCGCGATACCCTGCCCGAGGCGTTTTCGCCGGCGCCTCCTCCCCTCTTCCGCCCCAGAAGCCGCGAGCGTAGGATCTGGTTCTCGCGCTCCTTTTCCCTCTCGCCGTTCCGTTTCGAAGAGCCGCCGAAGCCCAGACCCGCGTTCGGATCCTGCGCGCGCGTCTCGGTGAACAAGCTCTCCGAGTCTTGCCGTTTCTGGGTCTGCTGCTGCTGGCGACGCGACTGGAAGGTCGAGGGAGGAGGAGTGGGTTTGGATGTGGACGCGAGCGCCGAGAAGGAGGATTTCGCGGGCTGCGACGTAGATGTAGATGTAGATGTAGATGTACTCTGCTGGGCCGGGGTCCGTGTTGGCATGAAGGAACGAACTATGCGTAGCTGGGCTTCGATTTGTGTCTGCACGCGATTCATCGTTACTGTGTAGTCGGGCGCGGGGTTCGTGCCCTTCGATGATGGCGCCATGGTGTTCCTGTGCTACGCTGCGCGCGGCGCACAGCGCAGGGGCAGATACAATTTTAGAGCTTCGGGTAGATTATAAGATTGAAGGAAGGGCGCAAAAGTTGCTTATATGTACCGAAAACTCATTACGTTGGCGTCTGGGGAGGATTAGTGAAGCTGCGTTTGGTGTTCTCATGGACCTTGCTGAGCTCTGCGACACTGGAAAATTAATTGGGTCCGATAAGATCTGAGCCGTCTTGGTCTTCACATGCTTTGAGCTGAGGTCCTGACCCCACTGCCGCATGTATAGTTGCATATACTGGTTAGGGTAATAAGGCATGCAGACATAGAAACAATTTCTATGCCTTTGCTTCGTAAACGAAACCATATCATCATTATTAAGTATTAAACTAGACTTTTGCTATACAGCTTCCATTATACTCCCTTCATTATACTCCCTCCAATTCACTCCCTAGTGGCTTCATAGAAAGCCACAGGCACTCCGAACGCAGGTCTCGTGATGACATCCGTCTTGTCTTGTTGCGCGTGCCAGTCCCCTCGGTATTCTATCCTATCGTATTTCTGAAGCATACGGACAACTATTGCGATTTCATCAGTTATTACGTTCTCCCTCTGCTAGTTTAGTGTAACAACATACTGCAGTAAGCCATTTCCGTCATGGCGAAGTTCTGACCAGGACACTGTCGGTATAACCAGTTAGCGGAGAATCATTTCTACAGCAGATGGTAAGCTGTCTTGACTGCTCCTAGTAAAACATACAATTCGAGGTCCACCGTTGAACGGGATGTATTCCCAGGGCCTGGGCTGCCAGGAGTACCATCGCTCAGGACTGAAGAGAGCAGGGTCCGCAAACTTCTCCGAAGTAGGAGGATAGAGATCGCGTCGTCCGTGGATTGTTGTCGGGTTATAGCAGATGGTGTCGCCTTTCAGGACGCTAATGCTAGGGGCTCCCGGGGTTGCCGGCGGCAAGACCGTGTCGGCGAGTGCCGCTCTCGTCTAT
Organism: Xylaria castorea; assembly: GCA_022495115.1. NCBI lineage: Eukaryota > Fungi > Ascomycota > Sordariomycetes > Xylariales > Xylariaceae > Xylaria > Xylaria castorea. Next base: position 67,309 of record MU382635.1, on the reverse strand, counting down.
CAGCTGTTAGCAATGCCGTTCAAGCTCTTTAAAGGAGACCTTCGTGCGGCAGTGGGGTAGAGGAGCGAAGGTGTGACCAATGTTAAGACCGAATTGGCATTTCACATACTAGAGAGGGAGTTAGTACCTTTTCAAGCATAGAAAGGTTGGACTGGTCGCGCGCTGAGCTTACCATTGAAGGGAACCGCTGGATGAAGCCGGAGTGTCTCCTGAAGTGTGTAGCGAAGGTACTTCATGTTCTTCAGTGTCTCGTACGTCGGCGTGCCGTGTTCCCCCACGCATTCCAAGACTTCGGCTCTGAGCCTGTCAACCTTGTCCGGGTACGCCACAAGCTCATAGATAGTCCACGACAACGTTGCTGCCGTCGTATCTCGACCCGCTAAGAGCACAGCAATAAGTTGATCACGGATAACCTTGGGGTCCTGCGTAAATCGTGCTAGGTTGTGTAGGAACGTGAATTCCGTATCCGATTTGGTAAGCTTCTCCAGTTCTTCTGGTGGTATCGCTAGCGTCTGTTTGATATACGGCATGATAAATTCGTCTATCTTCTTGATATCACGATTGTACTCAGTGCGCGACGCCAACTTATCGAACGGGCTATATGGTACTGATTAGAGCTTACAGACTCAAATGGGCACATAACACAGCTGGGTTTATCCTCACTAGAACATTCTAAGCACAAACAGGCGTATTTGACGACTGAGCACGTCGTTAAAGGCATACGTAAACTCGGAATTGGGGCTAACATTCATTAGCTTCGGGTGTCTTCAGTATCAGGGGAAAAATTATACGTGACTTACTTATCCAAGCTATTGGCACTCTCGCCCAGGAGAAAATCCGTTGTTGCGTCTAACGTCATGCGAAAGAAGAGATCCATGATGTCGACGGTCTGACCTGACGGAGGAATGTGGCTTATCATCTTTCCTATCTGGCGGTCAAAGATCATCAGGTCGCTTATCCGATCAGTCATGAACATAGGTCGGATGAGACTACGACTGTTACGCCAGAGTTCTCCGTCTGTTGTGAAGATACTGTCGCCGAGGAACGGAGACCATATTCTATGGAAGTTAGGTCCTTTTCCGAAGGAGTGGAAATCACCGGCCAAGATAGCCTTGACGTGGGCCGGCTCTCTCGTTTCAATGGTCCTGGAACCGGGCAAGGATTGGTGTTCGAATATGTGCCGGCTCTCGGGTGGGACCGAATTAAAAAGCTCTTCGTGGGCTTCCGCCATCTTATTTTGAGAGGCCTTCTTGATGGTCCATAGGACCTTGTAGCCCGCTAGTTTATCAGATCTGATTAGAGTAACGAACGGGTGCGAGAAAATGCTAGTAGGTCATACCGGTCACAGGATTACTGCAAATTACATAGGCTCGCTGTCCGCCCAGCTTGCGAATAGCAGCATTTCTCTTCACAGCCACGCCGAGCTGATAGATGACGAAGAGGATTAGCGTCAGCAGCCCATAGGTCAACAACGCCCCTATGCTGCCCCCGAGGCTAATGCTTGAAATCATGACCTCGATTGACGGCAATTCCGATTTCGGCAAATGGGAGCATGCGTATAGTATAAGCTTGAAGAATAAGTCTCGGGCAATATATAAATATTCAAGAGCCCCTTATTCTATAAAGTAATATAGCTGCCTGAAATTCACGTGTTCGCCGGGAGAGGCAGCCAGCCGCAATCGTACCTAGTGTACTCTAAAGTTACAGGGATGTCAAAGGAAGATCAGAACTAACTAACTCCAAGTGCTCAGCATGATCAACTTGCACTTACCTGTGCCTTTTGATCCCAAATACCGGTATAGAACTTCAGAGTGGGAGAAGCGCGGGCGGTTGGAAAGGTTGACCGCTGATTGTGTATAAGCACCAAGACAACCTTCAGCGTCGTGCTGAACGCTCAAAATAATAGCTTTCGTAAGTAGCTTACTTAGTTGTTACATTACCATAGGTGCTATATGAATGACGGACAGAGCTCGCTGTCCTATCAGAGCTCAGGAGCTGTGAAGTCGCAGATATACATAGAGCCATGTATGGAATATACTACCTTACATGTACTTGAATGTAAGTGATACCCGGGACACATGGGTAGGTAGTCTAGGTAAATGAATAAACAATGGGTCTCTTCTGCTCGACCCGCGGTTTCCCGCTTTTATGTACCTAGGTACTAGTCAGCCGAAAGTACCTAGCTCCTATAGTATTATCCATGTGAACAATCCTTTTTTCGATTATCGCCAACTAGTCTAGACTACAGACTAACTACATCATACCTGCACATCCAGCTGCAGCAGAACAACCAGCCTTGCTGTCTCTTCTTCTCCCACTTCTCCTCTTTGCCCGTCCTTTACAAACCCCCGTCGCAATGTTCAAACTTGCGCGTAGCCGAGCCGCGGCCTCTGCCCTGCGCTCATCCAAGGTGAGTTCCCAAACCCTTTTGCGCCTCTTAAGCCCACTCAACGATACCGCGGCAATTCTGGAATATGGTCTAACGTTATCTACCGCGTGTTACAGAGCGCTTTCGCCCCTGCGCCTAGGATACCTGGCCTTGCCCAGCAACAGAGAAATCTGAGCATTCACGAATATCGCTCAGCCGAGCTCCTGCGAGAGGTAGAGACCCTCACTAAAGCGCTCACCCCCCCTGCGAACAGAACGTATACCCTGACAAGTCGCTGTAGTATGGCGTTGGCGTACCTAAGGGCTCCAATGCCACAAGCGCTGCCGAGGCCGAGAAGATCGCAAAGGAGATAGGGGGCGAGGATATGGTCATCAAGGCCCAGGTCCTTGCTGGTGGTCGTGGAAAGGGCAGCTTCGATAACGGCCTGAAGGGTGGTGTGCGCGTCATTTTCTCCCCCACCGAGGCCAAGATGTTCGCCGATCAGATGATCGGCCACAAGCTCATTACCAAGCAGACTGGTGCGGCTGGCCGCCTCTGCAACTCCGTCTACATCTGCGAGCGCAAGTTTGCCCGTCGCGAATTCTACCTTGCCATTCTGATGGACCGCGGCTCGCAAGGCCCCGTTATCGTCTCCTCCTCCCAGGGAGGCATGGATATCGAGTCCGTCGCCAAGGAGAACCCCTCCGCGATTAATACCACATATATCGATATCAACAAAGGTGTCACCGACGAGATTGCTCGGGATATTGCCACTAAGCTGGGCTTCAGCGAGCAGTGCATCGAAGATGCTAAGACGACTATCCAAAAGCTATACCAGATCTTCCTCGAGAAGGATGCTACCCAGATCGAGATCAACCCCCTCTCTGAGACCTCTGACCACCAGGTTTTGTGCATGGATGCCAAGTTTGGTTTCGACGACAACGCCGACTACCGACAGAAGGAGGTCTTCGAATGGCGCGACACCACACAAGAGGATGCCGAGGAAGTTCGCGCTGCCGAGTCAGGCCTGAACTTCATCAAGCTGGATGGTGACATTGGCTGCCTGGTCAACGGTGCCGGTCTTGCCATGGCTACGATGGACATCATCAAGCTAAACGGTGGTCAGCCCGCCAACTTCCTTGACGTCGGTGGTGGTGCTACCCCTGCCGCCATTAAGGAGGCTTTCGAGCTCATTACTAGCGATCCTAAAGTGACTGCGATCTTCGTCAACATCTTCGGCGGCATCGTGCGATGCGACGCCATCGCCCACGGTCTCATCAACACCGCAAAGACCCTGAACCTCAAGGTTCCCATCATTGCCCGACTCCAAGGAACGAATATGGAGCAGGCTCATCAACTGATTAACGACTCTGGAATGAAGATCTTCTCCATCGATGACCTACAGAACGCCGCCGAGAAATCTGTTCAATTGTCTAAGGTCGTGAAGATGGGTAAGTTAGATCAAATTCAAGGCTCCAACTACCAACCAATGAAGAGAAACTAACATGCTCGCTTTTAAGCACGGGACATTGATGTTGGCGTTGAGTTCAGCTTGGGTATCTAAGGACGGTATAGACACTGGACGGCTTCAATTGTACTAACTTTATTAGGGGCGAATGCCTGGCATGTGCATTAAGTTCAAGGGGAGGGATAATGGAATAGACAGACGGGGCGGGCATGAAACTGTTTTCCTACTGCATGCATCATACTCATATTCCCCCTTTGGAGAGTATTTCAATGAATTACATTTCCTAACATCGGCGTTTTGTAACCTGGCTGTCTCCCTGTATGGTTTCAATCCGTTTCACAATCAACGGTAGATTGAAATCATCACATTATGAGATGGGCAGTCAAGAGCGCTACTGATCTATGGGTATAGCTGTACCGTATGTGCAATATCATTTGAGGATATGTAAGTTGATGATGTTCTATGCGAAAAACAGTGCAAAACAGTTCAAAACACATTGATATCTCTAAAAACAACAAACATTTCCCTTTCACCTTGAAACTGACTATTTGGGTATGCCCAATCTCAAAAACGCCATGGCCATGCTCACAAATGCGCATCGCCTAACTCCGTGCCTACTTACATGCTCGTCATGTCGTATAAAGAGCAGGAAGTATAGGGGAACCATTGACGAAGGCTCCATCCGAGCTTCGCAGTTCTCAGTGCAGAGTCGCGACCAGTCCCTGGTAGGCCACGACAGACCAACTCCGACACTCGTTCACGAAGACGTACTCCATCTTGCCCGGACGCGGGTCCGCTCCCAACATCATTGCCGCCTTGAGCATCACGATGACGAGGGTCCAGGTGGAGAAGACGACGAGCGAGACGAGCTTGATACGCGCGATGATGAAGCGTAGCTCGATAACTACAGCCCGCCAACACTGCAGGATATGATAGTATCCGCGGCCGAGCCAGAAGGTGAACTGTTCGCGTCCGACAGTCTTGATGCGTGAAATGTCAACTTTCACGGCGCTCATCACGACGCTTATCACGGCGACGAGCACGACGGCGACGAGAACCAGGGCGGCGAGCACCGGGACGACGATGCTGATGATGCTGGCGATGAGACTAGGCGGAGATTCCACGACGCGACGCCCGTTCCAGCTACGAAGCTCGGCCGTCATACCTCCGACGCCCGGCGTCGCGTATAACTCCCGCTGTCGCGCCGCCCACACCGCGTCGGCGACTTTCTGGTCTCGCTCATCCTGGCTGATGGCGAACCGCGCCGAGTCCGGCGGTGGCGTGGGCACGCTGCCGTCTCCGAAGGCGTAAAAGGGGTCCATGGAGATGGAGGAATAAGGTGTTCTTCCCCGGTCGCCTATCGTCGAGCCGTACGTTAGTCGAGTGCCACCGATGCTGTAGTCTTTCCGGGCGTCCTCGAAGATGGTGGTGTGGTAGGCCATCTTTGTTTGGTGCTGATGATGATGATGATGATGAAATGAGGGTTGAGGAGGTTACTACTTGTGTGAGTGCTAGTTAGTAAAAAGACTAAGGTGCAGCAGGTGCGTTCTCGAGTCTCGACAACTGGAGATGGCGCGGCCCAGATGGAACAAGGCGTGGTGGGCTCTGGGGGTTTGGGCTGAGGTGCAAATTTACGCAGCGTGAATTGGATATGGTATTGTCAAAGGTGTTATATCACCGACACCACAATCTTGAAAAGATGAGGATGATTGCTGATGAAGAAGGGCACTTTCAGAGAGCTGAAGGTGCAGCTAGGTACGATTGGTAAGAATCTTGTTTATTCAAGTGTATCACGATCGATACAATGGTAGGTACAGTTGCCTGTTTATTCTATATACGGTGTCTCAATCCTATGAAGAATTGATGAGAGGATCGGAACACGGTGGAAACTCGTGTTGTTTCGCTGATGTCTCTGCGGCGGATTGTGCAATTGGCAAGACTCTCAACCATCACTCAGACGTTCGATCCACGAGTGAGATAGAGTTATATAGTTTGCTTGCCTGGAGATTACCAAAACTTGCGATTTCCAAGGAAACAAAGAAAAACATCTCGTATGTTGTTGGCAGAGCTTGCCTGTTTGAGAACTCTGGGCTGCTCACGCACCTGCTACCATGTTAGGCATACCTAACACTGGCTTCTACGCCACTAATTGATGAGAGCAACAGACGTTACTTCCGTGCCAGGGAGAGTTTTTATGGCGTGTGGAGTAGAAGACCCTTTTCGTACTGCTGATACGCAGACGATGGTGAAGCTTCTTAATCGATAGGTGTCGTAACTTTACAACTTTGTAACTTACAGAAGGTAGCAGACCGAAATGATCTAAGTGAAGTAGATATGCTAGATTCAAGGCAAATTAGTGAAGATCGAAGAAACGACAGACAAGGTATCGCCGATTCAGATACGACTAACCTTATACCCATCCATATCCGTACCAACTTGGAAATTGCTGATCATGATACCTCAGGTTTCCGATACTTCTCAATCCCTATTGAACTGAATGTACGGGTATGTCGTGAATAGTTGTACTGCGCGAGATGCTCATTCTGCCTGAAGAGTCAGCGTTTGCCCAAGATCATTATAAAAATGCGTTCTTTGTTCACGAAAGACAAGTGTCTAAAAATATGCCCTTATACAACAATCTCTTAGTAAATATCTTGTTTTTTTTTGAAACATTGCAGAATTAATAACGTACAAAGGCATTAAAGTCAAGTCATAGACGCCTATTGAACCAAATAGATCACTCCTGATTAGTTACCCCTTATAGTAAAATACGTATGCTTCATCCACTTTCGTATGCACTTGTAACCAGTCAATGTACTAGAGAATCGCCCC